>CM073738.1:4200000-4678056 GCA_037127355.1 Schoenoplectus tabernaemontani
TAAAAATTCTCACTCAGTACTCCAAGTTAATTGTTCATATTTCTTCATGTAATAGTATGACCCCGTGACTTCCACAGTTCCACCTTTACTTTTTAATCTCTCTTCGCTTTCTCCTCTCAAGCAATTATTATTAGTAAATATTAATAATTTAATTATAATAACTATCTCTCTTTCTCTCTTTCTCTTTGGTTGAAGTCTCACGTGTTAATAGTTATATATAATTTTGTTAATATTTGTGAAACAACCTTGATTTATTTTGCAAGTACTTAGTTATAGTATGTCAGTATTAAACAATTAATACTTTAATTTCAAAGTGACAATAGTAAGAATGTATGAGTTTTGTTATTTTAGGCTGTGTTTAGTTTGTGTTAGAATAGCACTAACTTTAAAATAGTAATTATTCTAATTTGAAGTTTGTTTCAAACATAATTAAGGATTTGGAATAGCTAAAAAATAGCTCTATTTTATTAACCCATCAAAATGGTGGTTTAGTAGAATTGTACTATTACTATTATTTTGGATATTGAAAACAAAGGTTCCATTTATTTTTCTATTATTTTTTTATTAGTTATTATTATTTTATTAAATAAAATAATAATAACTAATAATTAATCATAATATGGAATAATAATTTTAATATTAAATAAAATAATAACTAATAAATTAATAAACCATCGATTAAAAAAAAATGATTAATTAAAAATATATTATGGAGTAATAATTCTTAATATTGAATAAAATAATAATAATAAATAACAATTACTAATAACCATAAATAATTAATTAAAAATCATAATGTGAAATAATAATTTTTAATATTAAATAAAATAATAATAATAACACTAATTATGATAATAAATAAAATAATAATCATTATATTAAACAAAAAGAAATAATTTATTATTTTATTCATTCACTCTATTACTATTCTCAAGTTACCATCCAGATAATATTTTACTAACCCGAAATAGTAAAAATTAACACTCTTTTCATATTTTTCAAAATATCACTAATCTCGTACTATTCTCAACTACTAATAAAAAAGGGGAAAATTAGTCTCATGCCACCTCAAAGCTTTAAATTTAGCAAAATGCCATTTCAAAACTTTAACTCCCTTTAATGCCACCTTAAAATAAGTTTATTTAGTCTTTTGCCACACTTATATATTTTTTGTTCATTTTTAATTAAGTTTAGTAAAATATCACTGTATTTTTTTGATGTATTTTTTTAATTTCAAAAATACCCTCATTTCTGTCTGATATATCTTTTCCATCTAATTTCGTCTGTTAAAATCGTTGATATCTCTGCAAAATGCGTAATTATTTTAGCAAATGTCAAACCAAATACTTTTTTATTTTATTCTACAATAGAGAAAAAAAGTCAACAAATAAATCATACTAAAATCTTCTATCCAAATAAAAAAAATATTCGGTGATATTTTATTGAACTTAATTAAAAATGAATAAAAAATATAATCTTATTTTAGAATGGCATTAAAAACATTATTCTAAATTTAAAGTTTTTGCACTAATCCTTCCATCATCCAAACACACCTCTAGTTTAGAGTATAAACAATTGAAGTCTCGAATATCATCAAGTTCATTCATCAGTACTAAGTATTAATATTGACAATATTAATTTTAAACTTGAAAATGTTTTAAAAACGCTGATGTTTTTCGAATCAATTGTTTGATACATTCTGGAATAACTATTATCAGTTTAATCAGTAACTATTAACATTAGTACTTAGCTAGAATGTCGAAAATTGTGTGTGAAGTTCATGTAAATATTATGATTAACTGTCAAAACCGTCTTTGATCATAAGGGACAGTGAGGATTTGACCTGGTGTACAATTATTTATTTATTTTTATTGGCTTATAATTTGGACTCACTGTTTCACGCTCAAAGGCATTATCTAATTCTAGGGCATATATATATTTTCAATTTTTGTGTTAATTTGACTTCCTTGGCGCTATAGGCTATATTGAAATGCGTGAATTAGATATCACGCGTTAATATTTTCTAGATCTACCTGCCATTTCAAGTCCCCTCTCTCTACATTCCATCTCCAATCTCTCAAATCTGTCCCTATCAATTTTGTCCCCGTGATTTTCTCAAGTCAATAACAATAATTGAAACAAGGACAGAAGCCCAAATTGTGGAAATTTAGAACCAAAAAGATGATTAAAGCCGCTATTTTCTCTAGACTACATTCATGCTAACAATTCAGATTCTAGAACTCAGCAGACAAAACATTTGATCTGAATTGAAGAATAGACGGGCCATTATTTCAAAAGAAAAAAGAAAAATGGTGCTCGATAGATGTATGTGGTATATGCATTCACATTAGGTATTGTCCTCATGAATTTTTTGTGTGTGTATTATGTTTTTTTTTCTTATTTTTAAATGTAAAAATTATTACTGGTACAACTAGCTGCCAGTACCCTCTCTGTTCCGGACGCAATGCAGAATTTCACGTGCTTGAATTATACCAGTTGTTTGTACCTCAAAGATTGAGAGTTTAATTTGGCACATCAGTTGATGGGTGCAAGGTGCTATGCATGGCTCCTAGTTTCGCGCCACATCGTGATAGTGTAAGCGTACCGCCATTGCCATTCGTATATTTAAAATTTTACGGTTCTCACTCTTATTTTTAATAATATTAATTTAATAATAATTAATAATAATAAAAACTTGTGCAGCTGAGACTGCGTATACCATAAAGACCCACAAGGCTCAATATATATATTTTTTAATTATTACTCAAATCAGTCAAAATCGCGCATCATCAAACTGATCTAGGAGTGTTGACAAGTGCTGGTTCAAATCAACTACCACGGTGAGAAAACTTTCTGAAGGTCTCAATATATTTGGTGAATATAGAAAAATTTTGCTCAACCAAAAAATTACGAAAATAAAACTGCATGTTAAATTTCTTCATTTTCTCCATTAGTGGTTCTTTTTATCAAACAAAATCTATTAATGGTCCTATCATTACAAAATAAATTTTATAAAGGGCTCTGAGAATCTTTGTACATACAGAATTGTTGCATTGTTTTTGCCCCGGTTATCTCGGCGCAACAGAAACAAAAAGAAACCATACAAAATCCTAGTCAGAAGGGCAGGTGCCAGAACATGCCTTTGATGCCCTCAGGATCAGCTTCAAACCCTAAATTCTTGTAGAAATCTACAACTGCATTCGGAACATAATTTGAAGATAAGCTCGTATATTCATATTTAACTTATTTCTTTTGAAGGTTGATCTTACAATTTGCTAATATATAGATATAAAAAATAGTGCAATAGTAAATATGGTTGCCACACCATTAGTATATAGACATCTTAGTCAATGACTCATTGACAAGAATGAAAAATTAAGTTTTATAATTTAGAAGAAAAAATCACCTTTACTATCAGCAAATAATGTAATATTTCCAATATCCCTTTGAAGCAATGCTCTTACTAGTTTCTGTACAAGTGCTTTACCAAGGCCCTGACCCTAGAAGGAACCAGAAAGCAAACTCAATAAATTGTTTTATCATCAAAATTAAATAATGGGCAGAAAAAAATCTACAATATATTTATATGAGCTTAATTATGTATCGCACATTGGTTAGGTGAAGATGTATTCAGTCCATCTACAGAAATATATGATACTTGAAATTAATGTTAAAGCACTCAAGTATAACTTTGAGAATAAATTCAATCTCCTATATGACTCAAATGAAATGCTGCAGAATAAGATAAATCTTTTCTTTTCTTTTCTTTATTTTGGAGTTGGGGCATGGGGGACCCGCACAATACCCAGTATACCCAATTTTCACAAGGACAAATGCACAGAACAGTTTGCCTTTTCCTTACCTGATAGGAAGGATCAACTATGACATCCCAAATTGTAGCATTAAATGCTTGGTCTGAGGTGGCACGAGCCATCCCTATAAGCTGCTTCCTCTCTTCCTCTCCTTCTGTCAAATCACTTCTCCAAATACACTAAGGTATTCATCATCTCCATTTTTAGTTGGAACTTAAAATTCTAATATGATGTTCTTTTACTATAGATTAGGTGGGAATAGTTCATCTCTTTGCCTACTAAAGCAAATAATACACCATATTTTCCCAACAAAAAATGATACAAAATGAAGTATTTCTAAAAGACCCTAAATCAAAGGAAATATGCAGCATGGCCTAGCCTCTCATTTTGTCTCCATCCAAATTGTCTCATAATTTAGATTTTTAAGAAAGTGGAAGAGTCTGCTAGAATTAGCACTTCTCTTATCATGTGTAAGCTATTTTGTGTTTGAAATTACAAACATCCCATAGAAGTAATCAATGATGAAACTATGTATACTTGAAAATAGAAAATGATATACAATCAATGATAAAAGAGTTCTTACCGGGAGATTTAGTTATAGAATGCAATGTAGCAACCAATAAGCTATTCTTCAGAGATACTTCTACTTTTGATAAAGGTCTCCTGGGCCACCCTACCTATCATTTTGCATATAATATTTAGAAGTTATCCTATTGGTACAACATATACAACCAGACCATTTGGTACTGACATATACTGATTTGATACTGAACCAAACCCTACCTTGTTGGTAAAGGATCAATGATGTCATGTTTTACAAAACCCACTATTTACTGTGTTTTCCAACAAACCGACACTGCATTTCCCAACCAGCACATCAACTTTGTCAGAAAAATCGCACATAACACCAGAACATAAAATTAAAAAGTACATTCTGAGTGATGAGCTTGTCTCTTTTCTCTACAAATTACAAACCTTTAAGCACTACAGATTTAGATAGGCAAGTTTGGAAGGAGTTCAGTATATACATATAGCATGGTTCACGAAGTTTGGTTATAGCTAAGATGGAAAATTTTTAAGGGACAATCTAGTCATTTTTTTATTCTTTAACTATAATTTCAGCGGTCACTTATTTGTAACGTCAAACTAGAATCATTTTTTAATTGAAAATACAAAAGTTTAGGGAAAGAACAGGGCAAAACATGGAGGTAAAAAAAAAACCTTATCACATAAGTCTTGGAGAGCATGCACATCAATATCTCCAGTTAACGAAAAGATAATTTGCTCTTGGGACCCATCTGGCAGTGACCTATCAGAAAGTACCAATTGGTCTGGTATTGGCTCTTCTCCTTCTTCTTCATTTACTGTAGAGGGAGGTGATATTGTCTCTGTTGCGTTGTTGCTTTTCAAGAAACTACATGAAAGCATAAACTTATTTGGTCATTTTCACGTAACATAAGAATAATAAAAAACACATCTTCCAACCATGAATTACCTGGATGCTATAGAATCCCAAAAGCCAGCTTTTAGGAACCATCTGTCTAACCTTCTTTCTGAAATTTAGTAAAAGCCATGGTATGACATGAATGAGAAAAAAAAATGATAAGATAAAGAAAGAATGTAGGAAGTGTCAACCAATGTATGTACTGATACCAATACTTGCCAAAACACCACAATATAAGATGAATAATCCTATAATTGACCAGTATACCGTCAATTTAACCTCAATTGCAATGAAATGTCACAACAACTGAATACCCATGAAATGAGCAATTATGACTAAATTGCAACTCCATTCCGCATTACCTTCACCAATATCGAGTGAACCTGAATGGACTCACAAAGGAAAGGAGAAACATACCTGGTTTTCGCCTCAACCTAAGGTAGACTGTAGGGGGTAAAAGATTATTTCGAACTTCATATCGAGAAGAACTAGGATATGCATGGCACCTGAGTTTTAACATAAATTAATTTTGCATTACTTATTAAATTAGCAAGTTGTGGCTAATTAATGTTCACAGCTTTAAGAAGGAGAAGGAGATTGGTGAAGATGTGTATCAAAATAGGTCTAAAAAAAGAAAAGAATTTATCTTTTGGGTTCTTTATCAAGCATGGTAAAGAAAACAAACCAACAAGTACAAACACAAAGACGTATGAACAGTTGGGTCTGAATCAAGTATATCAGTAAAATACCCTTACGAATAAAAGAATTCAATACAACTTGGGTCTGATGAAATAGCAATACCTTTGAAGGAGAGAGGCTCCCTGATGAAGGGAACTCAACGGAAACGATGATGGGAAAACTGAGACCGACTCCATTAAGATGCAGGAGATAAGCGAGAGAACAACGGTAGTCAGGCGAAACTTAAAAGCGGAGATAAAGATGGAGAGTGGTGGATCTTGTTAGCTACAGCATCTCTAGACTCTAGCTGTGGCTAGTGGCGTTATCCAGGGAGCTCCCAAGAATCATATGTGATTGGGAATTTCAGAATTTGTTATTACATTACTCAGTTGTGAATGTGATGCGGGGATAATACACGCGGTTTAGATGTCCAATTGCACGAATCTTGAAGTGCATGGATAATTGCTCTAACTTAACAAACTTAACATACTTTTTTTTTTAACCCATTTGTTTGAAATTCAGTGTGTTCATTTAGGAGCTTCATCTATCAGTTTTCATTATTTTCGTTCCATGAATTAATCACCATTCACTAGACAGTAATTGATTGTCTAGTGAATTGATACCTTGTGCATCTAATTGTCTTCCTGCAATTGCATAATCTTCTCTTCTTCTTCTTTTTTTTTCCCGGAAAGACGCCCCAAGCAGAGAGCTCACAGTTTTACAACAGCAATGCTGTCTGTTTTATACAAGGGAGGAATTTTGACAATGAGTTATTTTGATAATTTTGATAATAAATTTTCAAATAAATAAAAAAAATTTAAAAATAAAAATTATAGATATATTTTATTTTATTTATAGATTGATAATGATTCAAATTTTATATAATTTCATTATCATTTGATATTCTATCAAAGGTGATCAAATTTTATATAATTTATAACTATTTCAATTTAATAGTCTTTGATGAACTATCAAAAATTAATGAAATTGCATGAAATTTTAATCACTATCAATTTACAAATAAAATAAAGCATCTACAATTTCTTTTCTATTTTTAATTTTTTTTTAATTTATTTAAATATGCATTGTCAAAATTATTAAAAAGTCATTGTCAAGTGATCCCTCTCCTTTACATAAGAGTAGAGATTCATTGACAATGAATTATTTTAACAACCTTGACAATGGACCTCTAAATAAATATAAAAAAATCTTAAAAATAAAAAAAAGTTATAGATGTGTTCTTCTATCTTTAGATTGATGGTCATTCAAATTTCATGCAATTTAATTATCATTTGATAGTCCATCAAATACCGTTAAATTAGAACCGTTGCAAATTACATAAAAATTTGATAATCTTTTATGAACTATCAAACAATAATTAAATTGTATGAAATTTGAATGACCATCAATATAAATGTAGAAGAACACATCTATAATTTTTTTCATTTTTAAAATATTTTTATATTTATTTAGAGATCATTGTCAAGATTATCAAAATAACTCATTGTCAACCAATCCCTTCTTTTTACATAATAGTATAGATATAGATGTTCATCTCTGTCAAAGGCGGATCTATAATATATTAAGCATAGTATAGATATAGATGTTCATCTCTGTCAAAGGCGGATCTATAATATATTAAGGGGAGCTGCTCCGTAAATTTTAAAAAATAATATTTTTAATTTAAGTTTTTGTTAATCTGATCCCTGATCTAATTTCTAACCCTCAATTTAATTATTTTCATTAAAAAATATTTAATATCATACATACATAACGGAAGAATTATGTAAATATTTCAAATTATATAAATATTTCAAAATATCACTGAGTGCTCTTAATATTACTTAGTGCTAAAGAGTGAAGAGTATCGAATGTAATCAAATAGTCATATATGATGGAATTGGAAATAACTCCATGGCCTTCTCCATTTCATGAAAAGAGAGTGAAGAAAATATTATGATTTTTGTTTAGATGGCGAACAACGAAAATACCATGGGAACTGAAAGGCACGGAATACATTTCATAAATGCCAAAATATTTATCGCTTCATACGCGTGCATACATATATTACCCTATTTTCCAATAAAAACGGATCCTAGACTAATGTTTAGTGGACTCAAGAAAATACGAATACATTTCAATTTCAAATTTTATTAAATCAGGTTGCTCGTGTAAATTCGGTTTATAATTGAATCGATGCACTAGTACAGAGGTACCGGAATGGGATAACTCATCATATTTTAGTTCCTGAGTGTCTGGCAAATCTTATTTCGTACTAGGGATGCAAACTGCTTAAGCACTACTAAATTGACTGAAAAGATGGGAGCCCAACACCAAGCAAATCAAGTATACCTTGAAACATATTGACAGAAATTTGATCTAGAAATGCAAAATTATTCTCCTCATGCAAAACAACTTCAAAGAAACTACAGCGCCAAAATTTATTTAACAGAAAGCATACCCATTACCCACTACTTAAATTAAAAATAAAAAATCACAGAGAGAAATATCAATCACAAAGCAGACTGGCGCAAACAAATGAGAATTGAAAGGGAAAGTCAGACCATTACTTAACTAGATGTCACCCTTTTTCTCTTTAGCGACACGGGCCCACTCAGTGTGGAATGATCCCGGCTTATCAACCCTCTCGTAAGTATGGGCTCCAAAGTAGTCCCTCTGAGCTTGGACCAGATTTGCAGGGAGTCGTGACCGTCTGTATGCATCAAAATATGCCAGGCTGGCGCTCATACCAGGTGCACCTACACCTGACTCCACGGCAAGCCCCACCACTCGCCTCCATGCTGCCTGCCTCTGCACCATCTCCCGAGCAAACTCCTCATCCACAATCAAATTCGCCAAATTAGGGTTTCTCCTGTAGGCACTTTTAATACGGTCCAAGAATCGCGCCCTAATTATGCAACCACCTTTCCAAATTCTTGCTAACTCGCCAAGATCCAAATCCCAACCCTTTTCATTGCTCTTGGAACGGATCAGGTTCATGCCTTGTGCATAGCTACATATCTTAGAGGCGTACAGTGCCTGGCGCACATCATCAACAAGTTGTTTTTTGTCAACCCAGCTGGATCCCCTAAGAAGGCCCGGTGGGAGACCGGCTTGCTGCAGTGCTGCCTCCGCTGCCACACGCTCATCCTTCAACCCAGAGATGTATCGGCTATCCAAGGAGGCAGCAATGGTGGGGGCTGCTATGGCCAGCTCAGCGGCCTGCTGCACCGTCCACTTACCAGTACCCTTCATCCCAGTCTTGTCTAAAATCTTATCAACAAGCCTTAGTTCGCCAGAACCTGAGCCATTGAAATCATCGGGCACACTAAAAATGTCAGCAGTGATCTCAACAAGGAAACTCTCAAGCTCACCACGATTCCAATCATCAAAAACATGAGCAAGCTCGTTATTGGAGAGACCGCCAACGTGCTTCAGTATGTCGTAGGCCTCAGAAATGAGCTGCATGTCACCATACTCGATCCCATTGTGGACCATCTTGACGAAGTTGCCAGCACCGCCAGGGCCCACGTAAGTGACACAGGGGCCATCATCCACCTGGGCAGCTATCTTCAAGAGGATAGACTGTACATTTGTGTAGGCCTCTTTGTGGCCGCCAGGCATGAGGGACGGTCCATAGCGGGCCCCATCCTCCCCACCTGAAACCCCCATACCCAGGTACAGGAGCCCCTTCGAAGTCGCATCCTCCAGCCTCCTCTCAGTGTTCTCATACCTGTCAATTTTACCTTTTCCGTTACTGGTCGTTTAAGACTCAATTAAAACCCATCATTTTCATACACTAAGTGTATGAAAATGCTTAAAAAATGAATGGGATAAGATAGCTGGATCGGTTAGCTAATTAATCGATTAACCGAGTAAAAGGAAACAGTGAAATACCACTCGTTGCCTCCATCAATGATAGCATCGCCTGGCTCGAGGAAGGGAACGAGGGAGGAGATGAGAGAATCGACAGGTGCCCCAGCTTTGACGAGCATGACAATGGAGCGGGGGCGCTTAATGGACAAGACGAAGTCTTTAGGGGTAGCGTGACCCGTCAGAGGCAGTCCTCCCTCCGCCTGAGCCCGGCGCACGGTCTCCTCCGTCTTGGACGCCGTGCGGTTGTAGACGGAGATAGGGAACCCCTTCTCGGCTATATTCAAAGCCAGGTTTTGGCCCATAACGGCCAGACCCGCTAACCCGATCCGAGATACACATCCCGCAGCCTCCATGGAAGATTTGGAGCTGAGTCGTCAATTCCTAGGAGTTTGGGTTTGGAGTTGTGAGAGATGGGGGGTGTTTTGTAAATGCTTCCAGTGTTTGGTCTTTGACGGAGCAGAGAGTTGTTGGCTTTTAGCGGAACAGAAGGGTTAAATGGTCTTTTAGCGGAGGAACGAGCCGACCGATCAAGTGAACCGAGGGTCGAGATGAGCACTCCGCGACTCCGGTCCGGTCTGGACTCTGGCGTGCCGCGTGCGCGTGTTTTTGGAGGGAAGCGCGCGATTCACTGAATGCATAGACGGTGTACACTAATCATGTAATCAGTATATTCCCTAAACACTGTGAATGGGAGAGTGGGTCCCTTGTTTCAGACCTCACGAATCAGGAATCACGCCATAACGATGGTAGGTAGGGTAGAATTTTGTCTGATGATATGATATCCCCTCTCCTTCCCTCTTCTTCGTTTTTCCTTGGTCAAGAACTCAAAAACCGATTTAGCTAAACATCTCCTCCCGCTGGAGCATCGCACGTAAGATGTCTGGATCAATTTTATCTCTTGCCATAGCTTAAATTTTGCCTCACACTCGTTCTTAGTGAAGAAGAGAATGCTTATGGAGCAACACTGTTATAACTGCTATAACACTAAATCCAAATAGTTAAGCACGTCGTATATTAACAATAAGCGGACAAAAAAGAACTATACTGTCTCTTTAGCTCCCCCTCAATAATCAATAATTCAAATACAACACGATGTATTTTACAATCAACAATCTGTTAGGAAAATAGATGTTTACAGAAGAAAATTATGACAAAAAACATTGGAAGAATTGAATCTAGGCCGAATTGTTGAATTGCTTAAGCTAATAAGCAATTGAAAGATGCCCCAAATTATTTGGGGCGCACCAAGTAGGAAGCCCATACTTCATTTGAGGGAGGCGGTGGTTGAACCCAGTGCCCAGGTATCCCGCTGCACCAATATACAATTTGCATAAATTAAGACGAACCCAGTTAACTTCATAAGTTTACTATTACATGTTTAAATTTTCATGCCATTTTTTCCTGTACTAAGCAGCATAATAATATCACAAATTCACAACCTCATTTAAACTTTTTTATGTATCAAATGCCCATTAACACGGATGACTATGAACAATGAAAGGAAAACAAAATACAGCTCCAACAATCTTAGTTACATTTCGAATTTCCCATCTTAGATCCTTTGAAACTATCTATTTGCTAGGAAACAACTAAATAACCTCAATTTTTTTAATTATCAATTAACAGATAGAATAGTATATAACTCATAAGAAATGATACGTTATTACCTCCCTCCTGGTCGTAGATAAGCATCCCATGTTCTTCTCACCTATGGTCAATAGCAAATTGATCTCAGCAATAAAAATTCAAATAATAGCCTGACATTACTCGAGAACTCAAAATAGATCACCTCAATAAGTGTCCCCATATCATAGCTGCTCCCATGGTAATAATGGTAAAACTCCACCGGCAAATTGATACCTATATTTCCATCAAACTTTTTATCTCCCCCAACAGACATATCTCTCTGCAAACAACAGCTCCCACCCCTACTTGATCCAGCCTCAACCTGCACGGCTCCCCTGTTACTAGGTCCCACATCGATTGATTGATCAGTCGTTTGATTTGACGAACTTCTAGTCCCCTCAGCAGTTGCAATTGCATCCATTGCAGCATCAGTGCTGGCAGCAGAGGCAGCCTGGAGTTCCTCTTCCTCGACTGCAGCCCTAACTCGGTCGAGAAATTTGTCATCCTCTTCTGGAAAGAAATGACCTGTTCAAAAAAGAAAGACATGTAAACTCAGTGTTCACCTAATGTTTCATGTAATGATCCCATACTCCACTTGAGACTGATTAAGTTCTATAAGATTGAAATGCGCTCAAGCCTGTGTTAGCCCCTCAGTTGTGCATTTGAGCCTCAACCACAACTAAACCTACTAAATCATCTACCAACACTCACATGTACAATAAACACATAAAACAGCCATCTACCAAGACAAATTTCTGCAATCATACCCAATTAAGCCTGTATTGACCCTTCGCATAATTATTCCTACATTAAACTTTTTTTTTTATATATCCAGTATCTTTCCAGCACCGACTCATTTTTGGGCTGAATCAGCATGTATTCAAATGTCTTACTCGAGGTCAGTGCCAGATTAATTAAAGACAATTTATAAGCATTAATATATCAGATCACACTGTACGATTCAAAAGAAAACTCACCCTGTTTTTTCAGTTTCTCAATTCTCATTGATTGGAGCTCCTTAAGCTTTTCCACGATTAGAATAAGCTCAAGCTGAAAATAGAAGCATCAGAATTTGATCTACAATTAACTAATCTGGTAAAGGCATTGATCATTTGCCCCACGACAAAAACAAACATTTAATAAAATATGCAAAAGAGATCCAGATTTCCCATGTTTGCAATTGAGAATCGGGCATTTTTTTTTGCCAAATGAGAACCTCAAATGTAATAAAGACCTTACGTCCTGCATTTCTTATGCCTCCATTTTATTTAAGAGTAAATTAAAAATAAATTCTAAAAATGAATTGACAAAATAAAACCTGTAGAGATGATATAATGCCTCCTTTTAATACATGTTTTACTTGAAACTTATTAATAAAAGTTACGCCAAGGTCTTGGCTCAATTAAACATGAGAATCCTCTTTGTTCAATTATACACTGATTTAAGGCATATGTTTTATTTAAATAAGGGCTGCATTATCAAAGTTGACAAATGTACCTCATCCATGGAATTAATCTAACTTTAGAAAACCATTTTCAAGTATCTCATAATAATAATGTCAAGTGCAAAAAGTGAGAAATATGGCAGTTTATCTGCAGATAGCAATCATATTTGTGCATTCTATGAAATAACTCAAAACTGAAAAAACCCATTGAATTCAGTACAGATTTTTGGATTTTCAGGGTTTTAGGTTTCCAAGTAGTAAACCCTAATTCCTACCGATAAGTAGAACAGAAAGATAACAAAACCATTATGGTAATAGCATTTCACTAAACTTGTTCATACCTCAGATTCAAGCCTCTTTTTCTCCTCATCAGCTTTCTTCTTTGCAATTTTCTTCATACTTTCAACCTGTGATTTCAAGTTAATTACACCCATCACTACAAAGATAAAATAACGGAAATAAAAAAGCAGTCATTGTGTACAGCACAGCAGAAACCAAATATATTTCTCCACAAAGTGCACTTTTCCTAGAGCAAGATGTCAATTTCATTTTAGTATCAGTTAGGTATGGAACTGTACATGCCGACCAGCATACCCAAATTTACATCATCTTTGTTTATTCTTCTTGTCAATTAATGCTTAATACTTTACATCAACTTTACTTTGTGCAGTATGCCAACTAACATAATTAATTAAATTGTGTAAGTACAATTGCTGAAAGAATATAGAAGAGGAAAACTGGAATGGCTATGGTAACTTTGGTTACGATAGAAAGGAACTACCTTGCGTCTGGCAATATCCTTGGCAATCTCTTGAGCCCTCCAATCATCAGCAGCCTTATCAACCTTATCATAATCTTCACGTTCCTGCAAAATGTTTGGATTAACTTCATCGTGCTCAGTATATAAATCACCTAATGAAAAGAATAAAGACTCATTTACAGGATGCAGTTAAAGACTTCGGTACAGAATGAATCATAGGTCACAAAACGCAGTTCAACATCGAAGGTTCTAGCTGTAGAGCCTTTCAGGTCAAAATGTAATAAATTGACACTCTCTCTCTCTCTCTCTCTCTCTCAAACACCATCCTGCCATCTCCACTCCAAAAAAGATGCCCTATCCACAAAACTAAAATTTCCTATAGCACTCCACTGAAAGAGAATGTAAATACCTTGCATAGAAGTTCTGCAATCCGTCTCCTTTTCCTCTTCCTCCAAAGTTTGTTTCTTTTGGATTTTTGCATCTTTAGGCCTGATTTCACTGCAAGTGATCTCTCTTCCCATAGGCCCGTCTGGTCAGTGACAGAAGCTAAAGGGGCCAGGAGGACCTTTAAATGTGTGCATATTGAGTTAGCTGCCTCAATTGAAAGAGCCTCCTGAGCATCTACGCCATTTTTCTTTGCATTTATTACCTCAAGAAACTCTTCATTTCCAGAACTACTGACAGTTTTTAATTTGAGTAATGCCTCCAGCTCATTTAGCCTGGGAAGAGATTCACCATTTGTTAGTGTCATAAGTCATAACTAAGGAATTAGAACCAACTTGCAACCAAGAGAAAGCTCAGTTTGTTAGCAGCATACATGGCTTTAGAGACATCCATAGTCTCTTGCAATTTTCTAATATGCTCTTGCACATTTCTCGGTTGCCAAAAGGAAGAGGCAGCAGGTGGAAGAGGTTGCCAAGGCTGGGCTTGGGGAACCGGCACTAATCCATGAGGTCGTTGTGATGGTATCATGCTGTTGAAAGAGAATACACAGTTAAAGCGCGCCTTTAATCAATCAACCAGAATACTATCTAGAAGCGAGAAATTCCTTCCAAAATATAAGCCAAGAGAACTATATAGAACAAAACTACGGGATAGCTTGCAATAGACATTTTATCGAACATCTGGTGTGCGAGTGTGAGGTCAGCAACACTTACCTTGCGATTGAATTCTCATTTCCTCTGTAATTAATTGGGGTTTTCCCTTTCGCGAAGGCAGAGATTGATGCTGCGCTAGCTAGAAAATTGGGTTTTCATTCGAAAGTGAACTTGGAGCTTGTAAAAGATGCAATCAAATAATGGCAACTCCACAGGCAATGCGAGTCCAGTTGAGGAGCCTTGCTATCAGAGGCAGCGCCGCAGCGGACAGGTGCGCGTTTTTTTTCTCCTTCCTATTTGTTTCCTTCGCTTGGAAAAGCCCATGGGCCTAATGCAGTGTTTTCTACCGGGCTCCTACAATAATGATAAATAAACAAGAGAAAACATGTCAGCCTTAGTTTAGAGTGTTTATTTTATTTATATATATTTACTAATCAAAGAGAGAGAGGGACTACTTGATTGGTACCTTAAATGAACTCCTGAACCTCGTCTTAATTCGGATCTTCATCGCTCAGTATACGCTGCATGCACCACACGTCGTTAGATTCTAGGGGTAGTTTTTTGAGATTAAGGTTGCACTCATCCTTAAATAAATCAAACGATTCAAACGAAGCGCTGCAGCAGAGATCTCCTCCGAGGTCGTTCTCTCTCTCTCTCTCTCCGGTCTCGTCTCGCTCTGCTTCATTTCGAACTTGTCCTCTCTCTTAGGCATTTGCTAAAGGTACCGTGGATACGGGCCTGGCACAACCGCGGCGGGCGGTCGATAGGGCGGGCATAGACACGGCGGGTAAACGGGTAGGACAGATACGGATAGACGGTTTTTTTTTAAAACCGTACCCTATCCGTTTCATACATGTGCCCATCTCGGGTACACGGGTACGAGTACGGGTACTCGGATTTTTTTGTTGTTTTTGTTTTACAAATATATTTTTTATTTTGCAATGTCATAAAATCTGAATAATATGGCGGGTACACGAGTACGGGTACACGGGCGGCAGTAAACGGGTACGGGTACAACGGGTTTTTTTCAAAAAAAAATGGTGATCGGCCGTTCTCAAACCCGTACCCGTGTACCCGTTTGCCCGCCTATATCCGAGCACGAATACGAATACCCCAGGTAATGGGCACGGATTCAAGGGTATAGATTGTACCCGCCGGGTTTTAGCAAACCTCTAGGACCTGTTCGGCGTCTTCATTCCCAATGAAATTGGATTTGGGTTTCTATGTTGCCAATAAAGGCATTCCCAAAACAGTTGGGAAAAAAATTAAGTTTGGGTGAATTGTTTTTTACCCAAAAAATCACACTTTTTATGTATATTTGAGAAATTTAACCAATTCCCATTTGCACCAAAATGGATACCGAACACCACTTGAGAAAAAAAACTAAATCTATTTCCATTCTCACTTTTACCCATATCACCGAATAGACCCCTACTCTCTCCTAAATCTCCCTCTTGCATCCTCTCTTTCTTTCCTTCTCTCATTATTTTCAGCACTTTTCTTATCCATTTCACACTGCAAAATATTTTACTGTAGACTTAAATTGTAAAAATATTAGTAATCATCAGTATAATCAATAATTTATTCTATTATAATTAATTTAATAATATATATAAAGAAAACGTTTGCATTTCAATCTCAAGTGCATACGGCTCAAATTTTATCGTAACACGTTCGAAATTCAAAATTATCATTCTCATTAAATTCTTTATATCAAAATATTAAAATACAAAAATTTAGAATATTTCAAGTTTTCTAAGTATTTTTTTTGAATTTTTAAAAATCAACACTAACCCAGAATTGATCGGTAGTTGTATACTATCCAAAAAGAACTTGCAAGTTGAAACCATAGTAACCAGAGTACCAGACTCTTCAATTATTTATGATTAATTTATTTTTTACCCCCTCAACGAATAAATCACAAATTACGCCCATTTAAAATATAACGTGTTTTAGCAAAATATTCATGAATAAAATATATAATATAATATTAAAATAATTTTTTTATTTTTTATATGATTTTGAAATTTTTTACATTTTGAAAATTATGCCTCCCTCATCTTTTTTAATTTCGAATAACACAAAATGTAAAACTGAAATATAAAAAATAAAACTATTAAATTTGATTTAGATCAATTTATTTATGTATAAATTAAAAACTATGATGTTTGAATATTATTTAATGTAACATTAGGAGCTTGTAAAAATACATTAATATGATTAATTTCTCGACATTGATATTGATTTACATAAAATAAAAATGAAAAAAAATGATATTTTTATGTGTAAGAATAAAATATAATATATATTAAATTTGATAATTTTATTTTAATATTTCAGTTTTAAATTTTAATTTGTTAAAATTTTAAAAAATAAAAACATGATTGAGACACGTAAACTTAGACATTTAAACTCTCTTTTTTAAATAAATATTTTATTTATATTATACAAATAAATTATTTTCGAAGTATATCCGAAATTATAAATTATTTAACAGCCGAAACATTTTCTGAATCGCTCATGGTTGCAACTTGCAACTGGCAACTTGTAAGAATAGGACACAGTCACACAGAAGTACAAAAAACAACGATGCAGGAGATCCATAATCAACAGCAGAGAGCTGGCGCCTGGCCTGGAGTCCAGACTCCAGATAGCTTGATCACGTGACATTTGCGTGGGTATCTTCCCGAAGCGCCTTGCATGATCGACACGTGTCGGTACATTCTTCGGTGCCTCTGGTTGCTCCTCTGCGCCCCAGACTGCGAAACCATGGACCAAACAAAACAGTACACTCTAGACTCTGGTTCGGCCCCACTTAATTAACCTTTTTCTTTTTTTGTAAATTGGACATGGTCCCACTTAATTATAAATTATAATAGGCCGTGAAGTTCGAATACTTATGCATTAACTTTGTTTTCAATTGTAAAATCAACTGCATGAGGGATCGCTGACTTAAAAAATAATATACATCGGAGTTAAAAATTAATGGAAGTTTTATTAAAAAATAATACCCAGTACGATCACATAGGGCAATATATTTCTATAAATTTTCTTAATTTAGTGTTGTATTTTTTTTATTTAAGCCCGAAGGTCAAACCCATACCCAACCTAATTTGGCTGGGATCATATCAAGGAGTATGAGATTAAAAACAATCCAATAAAATCATTTTTCTAAAGGCACGTGCTAATTGTATCCCGATAAAATTCTCCAAAAAAAAATCTTCGACTTCTAACCAGCTTATTGAACATCTCTACAAACATATAAATACATACCGAAGGATATGTGAACACCTCCAGGTGATGACATGAACATTCAGAACATACGAAAAACTCATTCTCGAAGATGATGACCGCTTACAGATGGATAACAATATTTCACTAATTAAATATGTATTTTAATTAAATAATTGTGCTTCTTTAATTAAACACATTAAACATGTGTTAAATTTAGCACTCCACTTAATTAGTCACGTGCTAAATTAATTCAAGCGCTAAATCAATCAAATTTAGAGCATCTTCAATGCACTATGAACTGAGTGTTCAGAGGCGCATAAACAAGATGTTCAAAGCACTATCTACTGGGTGTTTAAAGCACTATCTATTGGATGTTCATATACGCATAAGAGAGGTGTTCAGAGATGCATAAGTGAGGTGTTCAGAGCATCTTTTGTGAGGTGTTTGGAGAACATTAAGGAGTGTTCAGGTACATCTTCAATAGAGTGTTCAGAGCGTTTTCAAGAGAGTGCTCATAGTTAGTAGCGGAGCTTCACGTAAAATTAAGGAGGGGCTAATCAGATTTAATTATTTGTATCAGGGACGGATCCAAGGTAGGCGCTAGCCTGAGCCCAGGCACCCACTCGGTTTACTGGAAAAAAAATGTCGTACGGTAAAAAATAAATTTTCTTTTGACCCGAATATTCTATTTGTTTGAACCGAGCACCCCCTATCGATCATTTCTGGTTTCGCCCCTGATTTGTATCAAGTGATTAGAAGAGACCAATTATATACCTCAAATATATTTTACTTACAAAATAGATATTATTTTTATTATTTTGGAATTTATAGAGGGGGCCATGGCCCAATTTCCTTGAAGGAAGTTCCGCCACTGCTCATAGTGACATGAATATGGTACTTATAGCGCCTTCAAAAGAGCGTTCATAATATCTTATGATGAGTGTTTATATCACATTCTAGGAGGTGTTCAGAGAAATTTCTGCATGATGTTCATAATGACTTAAAAGAGTGTTCATAATGTTGGGTGTTTAGAATACCTTCTGAGGAATATTCACAATATCTGCTGAAAGAGTTTTTAAGAATATTTTGAAGGATGTTTAAAGCACCTCTCTTACAATTGAAGGACTCACAAATATCAAATGTTCATTGCTACAGATACATATTCAGATTTTCATATCAACTACCAAGATGCGTTCATATCGTCTTCAATTTGGTGTCGTACCATAAACAGACTAGTATTCAGATAGCACCCTCGAGCTATCGTTGAGACCACTTTTATAGACCCCAAGGAAATTCAGAATTATTTATTACCATAATTAATTAAATTAATTAAGAATTAAATAATTAGTACTTTAGTTGAAAGAAAAATGATAAATAAAAATTATCATAAAATTTAGCATAAGTTGTAGAATTTTGGTCAAATTTTATTGAATTTTGGACAAAAAATTATTCAAGAAAAATTCAAATTCCGAAGTCCTTTCAAATTTTAATTAAAATTCAAAGGACAATGTTCATTAATGTGTGAAACATAGATCAGGGGGGCCACTTGTCAGAATAATAAGGCTATGGTTCATAGTATTTACCATGTGTCAGAATAATAAGGCTATGGTTCATAGTATTTACCATGTGCCAGCTTTTGTGAACCAAGTTATTGCCAGTGAAATGGTCTACATACGCCGAGTTTATTCAATCCGAAAACCTCTCTCCCCTCCTCATCGCTCTTCTCTCTCCTCTATCTGACATTACCCTTGTCTCTCCCAATCCCCTCTTTGATTCCTCCCTTTAAGCTTCGATGGTGCACCTCAAATCCAACAGAGAAGATGGAATTGATTAAAATCAAAGCCAAAACCCTATAAAATCGGCTACAACATATTGATTTGAGTGTAAATCTAAGTACAATTTGAAGAGCGTAGGAACAATTTGAGGGAAAATCAAGCCCTAAACGCTGGAGAAATGTCAGAACTTAAAGAGGGGAGAACCGAGATGACTCGGGAAGGAGGAAGACGAGGCTCAAACTGTGGTCAGATCGAGTGAAGCCGAGCCAAACCATATTGACGAGCTTGAAAAAGCGCGTTACAATATATGTGATAAACTCGGTGCTTTATTTTCAAAAAAATGATCCATACCCAAAAGAATATAAAAATTTTAAAATTTTACATGCGCACACAAAGTAAGAAGGACAGCTCTAATTATTATAAAGCACAGATCTAATTAAAAGAATAGAATTTTTTTATTGGCTGAACGCAGATGTAATGCGGTTGTTGGTGCTTTCTCCAATGCAAGTAATGGTTTGCCAGTTGCCACCAATGTTTTTGTACTTAATTTGTTCCAAGAAATCAACGATCCACATTAACAATAATATGTCAATATCCCAATTCCCAAACTCTCCCTCTCCGGCACTCAGCAAAAGGAATGGGAGGAACATCAATCGTGTAGTGACATGCCATCAATTGTAATTTGTAAACTGGAAACGCAATAATCTCTGCCAAACAACTCACCATAGGTTGTCATCTTCTGATTGGTTGCACAATGACCAAGACTACAGGATTTGCTTGGAAGCTGGAACAAACAAAAATGAATAAATATATCATGCCCTAGCTGGCTAGCTCTGCCCCATAACATAATCATAGATGTGTTGTCGGCAAATTTTAGTATATAATTTTTTAATATGACTAACCGGTTATTTTATAAATTAACTGATTGTGCGCAAAATTTTACCAGTGATATTGATATTTCAGTCTTTCATGGGCCAACTATTATTCTTTGCTTCAGTCTAGTCTAGACTTTTTAATTTGTCTTTTTCGTGAAAGTCACCGTACAGGGAAAGTTGCAAGATTTTGATCTAATTATCGGATTGTAATTTATTAACTAATTGATACTAAATAAAATTTTAATAATTTAATTTATATTTTTATCTAATTAAAAATTTATTAAAATAATAACATTTTATATATTAAAAATAACAACAAAATAAATCTCAAAGTAATAGATAATCAAGTTGATAAAAAAAGTTTTCGTCTACGGAACTTTATATTTTGATATCTTTGCATAATTATTTCATTATGTACACGATATTAAATATTTTTTCTAAATAGAATTAATCAAACAATACAGGGGCAAAAAAAAAATTTAAAGGAGCAAATTACTGAAAAACACTATTTTTCAAAATCCAGGGGGCAGTTGTCCCCCGACCCATGCTGCATCCGCCCCTATCACCATATGACATTTAAAAAACCGTTGTTATATTAAAAATGAACTAAATTAAAAATAAACATTTAAATATAATAAATAAATTATTAAAATCTATTAAAAATAATAAATAAATAAACAGGAAAAAGAACCCTAGATTATTGACTCAAATGGTCATTAGCATAATAAATAAGATTTGTCTTAATTATTGTTAATTAGGAAGCATAAAATGTATATGGTTAATATGAATTTATTGGAGTGAATCCGATGGGAGTACAATTATAAATTGTACCAATAGTACAAAATGATTATAGTTTCTTTATCTATCTCAAATCTGATGGTATTACATAATTTTACCAGTTGAAATATTAACAGCCGGACCAACAATTCAAATTCAGATTTTTGCCGAGTTTAAACCAGGCTGTCACAAAACTAACTTTGGTTTAATAAAAAAACAGTGCACTTCTTTACCAGCAGAAGTATGGAGCAGTTTCTTTACCAAATAGTACAATTTTCTGACAAAATCTATATAATCATATGATGCTGGGGGGCAGAATTGGAGGCGTTATATCAAAACCCAACAAAAATAAGACTTGATACGCTGGATGTGCATATATCTTGGCAGATTTTTGTTCCTTTTGCGCAGGCAGGTTAGGTTACCATATAATCACTAATTTTAACTTAAATTTCAGTAAAGCATTTTTTGAGGTTTAGTTTTTATTAAATCAAGAAAAATAATATAAAAAAATATAAATTAAAATATAAGAATAATGATAAATAAAAATAAATAAAAATCTAAGGTTAACAGAGCCTTATAAGACAATATATTCAATAATTAAACCCTTTGAGTCTCCTTAAACCTCTCTTATATATGTCATTGCTTGGTTAGAGAACAAACTCTTAACTCAAGAAAGGGAAAAGCAAAAAAGATGCGAAATCAACCGTGCGAAGGAGACAGTGGTTGATGTGAAAAAAAATATAGTGATGGTGACAACGACGACAGCCGGAATGATGGACTTGCATAAAAATCGGTTATGAGAGGACGGAGTTAGAATTTTAGTAATTAAAATTAATATATTAGAGAGTCAATATATTATATGAAATAAAAATATATAATAAAATTTAACTCTGATATATATATTTAGAAAGGTAGGAAAATGCTGATCGATGGACTCATCATGGACAATTAATTAGTGCTGAAAATTCTCCGCGCCATCTCTCGCACGCTGGAAATATCAAGTGGAAATATAAGGTTCACTGATTCAAGCATGTGATCAATATAAAATATTGTTCTGAAATTCGTCTAATTCATTAATTCTTGAGATTCCTTTCAGAATTAGTAGGCACTTTTTCAGCGTGCATGCATCCATTTGTTTATTGAAATCCCGTAGGACCGTGCATGCATCTGCCGAGGCCCTACGGTAGGCCTTAGGGTGCAAACTGATCAGATAGGGCCAAATACGTAATTATATTTAATTTTAAAATAAATTACACAAATGATCCTTAAGTATCATCACTTTATCAAATTGATCTTTTAAGTTTCAAAATTATCAATTTGATTCTTAAAGTATTACTTTGTTACCAAATTGGTCCTTAAAATTTTAAAGATATTATGTTAGTCCTTAAAGTATAAATCAGATATCATGTTAGTCCTTAAAGTTTTTAATTTATATCAAATTAGTCTTATTTAAAATTTATTAAAAATAATTTTTTTATTTATTAGAAAATTAACTTTTAACATTGTACCTAGTATGAATACGCTGATTGAGAGGCTCTGATTGAACCCGCGAGTTTTCTTTTTGAAGAAAATGAGCATAAGCCCACCGACGTTTGAGGTAACCTTCCCCTTCCCCTTTGCAGCGAAACTGAGTGTCGATTGAACAAGCGTTCTCCTCTGCTTTCAAACATGCCGAGCTCCACAAATTTTTGTACATGAAAAAAAAAGAATTGATTCCGTCAAAATCTATAAATTGTGTTCGCAACGGAAAGAAAACCCTTCCATTTGACTTTGAGGCCAATAAGCAAATTATTAACAAAATTTTTCTTAATAATTCAAAATATTAAGAATTCAGAAATCGAAGAATTCTTTGATTGAAAAGGTGCATTAGCGATTTGCTTTTAGTATATTTTTACTGATTCATACAACAATAAAAACACTGCATTAATGTCGTATTATTATAAATTAATTCATATAATATTTATAATTTTTTTTATAAATTATGAGATATATTATATGATATGGATGTCAACATAAATATTTATTTTTTTAGCATTGATAATGATAAGTTAGTGAAATTTTAGGGACTAAAATGATATCTTTGAAACTTTAAGGACTAATTTGATAGCAAAGTGATATTTTAAGGATAAAATTGATACTTTTGATACTTTTGATACTTTAAGGATCAAATTGATACTTTTGATATTTTAAGTACCAATTTGATAAAAGAGTGATACTTTAGGGACCATTTATGTAATTTACTCAATTTATAAATATAAATGTGAAGAGTAAAGCTAGTGTATTTCTAAATATACGTAATTGATTTATCATTTTCATTAAATTCTTCATATGAAATTTTAAGGAATATAAAAATTTAACATGTTTTAAGTTTTCTAAGTCACTCTTTTTAATTTTTAAAAATCAACTCTAAAAATGATAATAAAATATTCAACATTTATATAGTAATTTTAAAAATTAGAAATAGTGACTTAGAAAACTCAAAACATTCTAAATTCTTATACCCTAAAGAATTTCAATATGAAAAATTTAATGAGAGTGATAAAACAAAATTTAGAGATAAATTGATATACTTTTGGAGTTAGTATCACGAGATCTGTGTGCTCCTAGGAGCACATCAATTTTACTCTAAATATGAATATAAATATTTTTCGATATGAATATGAATATGAATAATTTCTTATATAAATATAAATGATATGTATATATTATCAAAGATAAATATATAATTCATTCAAAATTTATAAAATTTAGTAGAAAATACAATAAAATAAGTTTTCTATTATTATTATTTATTTAAAATTATATTGTTAATTTTAAAACTTTAAAACTGATAATATTTATTAAATTATAACGAGAAATATACTATTCTCTACTATCTGTATTATTTTCTGTCCATATATTCGATAAATTTTCGGATACATATCATATAAGTTTCCACCCCTATCGGACGGACATGTCATGCTTTACATATTTAAAAAAAGGTTTTTATTAATTTGATGTTTATTTCGAATTTGAACATCTATCTCTATGTAGAAAATACGCAGAGGGGAATCCTTCATCATGTGAAGTTGTGAACTAATAATAAAAAAAAAATTATTTAGTATACAAGTACGGTCGTAATCTCTCTTCAGGTCCAATAACATCTTTATATTTGTAATTGTAAAATGTGCTTTAAGTACGGTTGTTAATGTAAAATGTGCTCTACACTCCATACAAAACTTTTTTTAATAAAATATAATTTATTAATACTCGCTGTATGCTTGAAAAGTTATCAATCTAAATTTCATTCGAAACTTATTATTTCAGATTTAATTAGAAGAGACGTAATAACTTAAATTTTTTGGTTTAACGTATTAGAGTAAATTTTTTAATGTAAATAATACCTTCCATTAATTACTAGGGTTTGGCAAAGTAAGCAATATCTTTGGAAGGTTAATAGTTTTGAAAGAGTGGTATAATATTATTATTTTGAAAGAGTGAAAGAAGAGTTGTTATTTTTTACTATTGAGAAGAATGAAAATATTATTTGATAGTTGTTAATTAAAATAGTTAAAATATTAATAATTATGATACTAATAATGATGGGGATTAAATAATAATAATAATAATAATAAAAAATAATAAAATAATAATAATATTATACCATCTATAATTTAATATATCGATTTAACATTCTTCACATTTTTTTAGTCTAAAATTTATTTATCAAAATAATAATATTATTAAAATTTTTGTAATCTTCAAAATGTGCCAAACGAACCTAGGAGTAGGGACTAGGGACTAGGGACTATGGCCGGCTGGCCGCAGATATGGGGAAATGGCCATTCGATCGAGCATTTAATGATCCATTATAAGTCCTTTATTATATTACCTTTTCATACTTATCGTGCGAAAATGTAGTAGGTATGCCGTATATGTACAGTTGTAAAGTCAATGTAAACGTCCTCTCTTCTCACACGCCATCGTAAATCAGTGCTGGAAAAACAAACCCCCTGTTTTACAAATTTAAATTAAAGCAGAGTAAATATTAAATTATTTAAAATAATAATGTTTGATGATGATAAAATAAATAGAACAAAAACTATAAAAAAGAAACTATTATGAAAAAAAAGAAATCTATTCCCCAATATCTGAACCGATTAATTTTTTTTTTGATAATGTAACTTTAAAATACTTTCATTTAGTAGATAAAGCACTTTAAGTCACTTAAATCATCTCTACTATACTTCTAATTTTAGTACACTTATTAAGCGGGCAACGAAACATTTGACAAAGACTAAAATTTATTATTTAAATATAACATAAATATAATTCGATCAACAATAGTTATTCTACTATAACCAGGAAAGAACACAGAAATACTGATATGTTTATAAATAAATTACTAATTTCATAAATGATGTGGAAAAGTGAAATATCTTTATATAACTCGTCAAATAAAAATATAGAAAATATATCCACAAAGATAACTCTAAAATTTACTATTTTAGATGTAACATAAGTATAATTCAAAAATAATTTATTAGAAAAATATAATATGTCCTCAACATTGTCCATCACTTTTTTGATCATAACTAAAAAAATGGATCCTTAAAAAATTACAACGTGTGAGATCTGCGTATAAAAATAGTGGAGAAATGAGAGAACAATGGGGGGGGGGGGGGGGTGGGCGTTACAACTAAATCATTAATTTTATAACGGACTCGTCAAATTTGAACAATCAAACAGAGGAATTTCTTCCCTGTGACTATGAAGTTTGGAGTTTGTACTGGGGAGAATCTCATCCACAGAGAATCCAGAGTGTCCTCGTGATCAGTACTCGACTCAGGAATCACCGAATCACTAATCAGTTGTCATCAATCCACTTCTCTTCAGTCCCATAACAAAACAACTACGGAGTACGGTCTGAAGAAAACCAAAGGGAAGAAAAAGAGAGAGAGAGAGAGAGAGAGAGAGAGCAAACAGAGAGGCAAGGAAAAGACGCACACGGCAACACCCACTTGAGGAAATAAACCCTCTTCCCTCAGTTCACACTTTTCCTTTCACAAACTACAGAGAAAGAGAGTTTGTCCTGCTTGATCAAGTCTCAACTTTGTAGTGAGACCAGAGGAGGAGAGCTAGTGATGGACCAGAAGCACATAGTGATGTCAGCGCTTGGGATTGGGTTGGGGGTTGGAGTCGGGCTTGGGTTAGTGTCGGGCCAGGCATCGGCCAAGTGGGCGGTGCCATCGGGTTCATCAGCCGGTATAACGGCTGATCGGGTGGAGCAGGAGTTGATGAGACTAGTTGTGGATGGAAAGGAGGAGAAAGTCACCTTTGATGAGTTCCCTTATCACCTTAGGTAGTGTTAAATTTTAATGAAATTTTCATTAACTGACCAAAGTTGAAAATAGGTAATTCAATGGTGTATGCTAATATAGGTCCAATTTTTTTTTTTGTTATATACATAATTAACTTCAATGTTCCATAAAAATCTTCCTTCCATGGATGTATGTAAAAAAGCTTCCAACATTAAATTAGGTGGATAAAGGGCATTTCTTATACAAAAAATGTTTTAAACACAAATTCAATAATCAGAAGTTCTATATCTGCCTTCTTTTACAAATTATCTGACAACCAAACTAATGTTATTCTATCCTAAAAAATTAAAATGACAGTGAGCAAACACGTGTAGTATTAACAAGTGCTGCTTATGTGCATTTGAAACAAGCTGACTTCTCCAAGTACACCAGAAATCTTACTCCTGCTAGTCGTGCTATTTTACTTTCAGGATCTACAGGTACATTGTTATCCAATAAAATGTGATACAAAATTAGTGATGTAAAGTGTACAAGCTCTGAACAGTATGAATATCAGGCTGAAATTGTAAAGACTAAGATTATAAAATAATTGCACACTACAGTTACAACTAAGTTGTAATTTTTACCATTTTAGAGCTTTACCAGCAGATGCTTGTGAAGGCACTTGCGCACTACTTCGAGGCCAAATTACTCTTGCTAGATGCAACTGATTTCTTCCTCAAGGTTAGTACATATTTGGGAAGGCCATTTGCCAAAGCTATTTAGTGGTGACCAGATGGATCTAGTTAGATTTTGTGACACCAATGTAAAGTTTTCGAAGCTTAGTTGGCACTAATAAATTTTATAGTATGTAATATTGTTGTTCTTATTTTCATTACATCTTTTTGCAGCTTCAAAGCAAATATGGTAGTGGCGGCTCACAATCGGTAAAGTATCAGTTCCTTGTTTAATTATTGTCATTGGGGAAATACCACCTTGAGTTTTTACTGGACCAGAAGTTGTTAATACTGTGTGATATTCATACGTTCACATGGAATGGTAGTTCGATCATATCTTTCTTTGAAAATACAATTTGTGAGAAATTTGTTAGATGCTTTTCCATGGTCATATGTATGGTTATCTAAAGTAAAATGGAAGAGCATTTGATTAAATGTTGTATGTAATTTTTATGCTTTATGTGTTGTGTGTCATTTTACTGTATGTCAAGCACCTGAACATTTTTCCTGACATGTTTGTTGCATTTAATTCTCAGTCATTCAAAAGATCAATTTCTGAGACTATGCTGGAAAAGATGTCTGATGTTTTTGGATCTCTTTCAGCGATTTCTATGAAAGAGGAACCAAAAGGTGACACACTCTATTATTATTTATTAATCATTATCATTTGTGTATTTGGTCTATATCCATATATGACTGTATTACATTGTACCAGTAATTCAGTAGGTATCAGTACTAAATGGGTCTTCTTGTGATTTGTTGTGAGGTTTGTATTCTTAAGTTCCAATTTTGCCAATCCTGAATGGGAGGTTGAAATTATTGAACGTAAGCCAACTGTTCAAGAAAATAGATAACAAAAATTATTGATGTATCAGGTTTGTACCCAACTGTTAGAATTTGCTTGCATGTACCTGATGCCATAATCTGACACTTTATTGCTGTAAAGCTCGCTTTGAATTTATCTTGGCATCATTCTCAAATTTTTTGTTATTTGATCTCTTGAATCATCATTACTTAATCAATAATATTCTACTTACAGGTCCAATACGAAGGCAAAGCAGTGGGGTGGACATCCCATCAAGGTACTGGGCTTTTAAACTCGTAGCAATATTTTTTAATCACACTTTGTTGTACCTATGTCTCATAGCTAGTTAATTACTTGTATGATTGAAGGGGTTTAGAACGTACAAGCAGCACGATGAACCTTAGAAGAACTGCCTCTTCATCATATGATCTGAGTAATGTTACATCACAAGGCTCTCCTGTCAATCCTGGTCAGTATGATCCGTTGGACAGCATATTAGGTGTCCCTTTACTTGAGTCTGTAATTAGGTACATTGTTTGGGTGCGGTGGACTGGTGACAGGCTTGGTGCAACTTAGTTTCTAGGCCTAACTAAGCCCCAAAGCATTCAAATAAAATAATTTTGATCTGTATCCTACTATTACATTGATCTTGCATTTTTTATAGATATTTATGTGTGTGGGATGAAAAAATCATGCCATTCGGTATTGGAACCCTTGAAGTATAGCCCAGAATTTCTGTTTTCTCCTAGTTGTAAATTTCTTGTCATCTTTATTAAAATATAGGGGATATTTGTTTTTGTTTTGAAGATTGTTGATATTTCTATTATTTACTATTTTTATATTTCTATTTTATTTTAGCAACCCTCAAACGCAGCAGCAGCTGGTCTTTTGATGAGAAGCTCTTGATTCAGTCCCTTTATAAGGTTTTCTGTTTACTAATTCCATATTCCTTGAGATTATATTTTAACCTTTCACAATTTTACTCTCATGGCACATATTTTGTACTTGCAATATTTTCTTTACTGGTTAAGTGGCTAAGTCCTTTGTGTTTCATTTTTTTTTCTAACGTTAGGTCCTTAGATGGTAGCTTTAAAACTTGAAGGACAGGACAAACTTTTGATGCTTGAGGAACAACATAGTATAGTATACTGTTTATTATTATTTTTTAGGTCCTTGTGGAAAGTCTAATATACTCCTCTTCTTTTGCAGGTCCTTATTTCGGTATCCAAGAAAAACCCTATAGTTTTGTATGTCAGAGATGTAGAAACCCTCCTTTTCAAGTCACGAAGAATGTACAATTTATTCAAAGCTATGCTTCAGAAGCTAACTGGCCCCGTTATAGTACTTGGGTCTCGAATCCTTGAACCCGATGCTGATTTGACCGAGCCACCTGAAGAACTCTCCATCCTTTTTCCTTACAACATAGAGATAAAGCCACCTGAGGATGAGGCTCAGCGTGTCAGTTGGAAGTCCAAGCTGGAAGAGGACATGAAGACGATACAGTATCAAGATAATAGAAACCACATAATTGAGATTCTTGCCTCGAATGATTTGGACTGTGATGATTTGGGGTCCATTTGTCTGGCCGATACAGTTATTCTTAGTAAATATATTGAGGAGATTGTGATTTCAGCTGTTTCATACCATCTTATGAATAGTAAAAGTCCTGAGTACCGAAATGGGAAGCTGATTATTTCATCCAAGAGGTAATCTAATAGAGTTTATTCTTTCATAATGCCTATCATTATTGCAATTTCTTCTTTTTTATTTGTTTCAATCTTTAAGCCCATGAAGTATGAAACTGTATTCTAAACAAAGTTAATGCCACTGTTAGCTAAGGACAATATAAAACTAAGCTTGTCCGTTATGTGCTTTAATTTGTCCACCAATTTCAATGTAAACCTTCAATTTGTATTACTATTTCTTTGAGATCTATGATTTTGGATTGGGTTTCATTTCTAGCATAACTCAATTTATTTGGGATTAAAGGCTTTGTTGTTGTTGTATTAATTATTATGTTTTTGTTTGTTTGTCCGTTTGGCTGCTTGTGCTTCAGTTTGTCACATGCATTAGACATTTTTCAAGAGAACAAGCTTAGTGGCAAGGATACTCGACAGTTGGTGGCAACTCCGGATGCACCAAAGCCAAAGGTGTATCGTCATTTTATTTTTCTTGTTACTCCATGACTGTGGTACCACACAACAAATAGGAAAAGTAATAGAATTGATTTCAGTAATTTGATTATTAAAGGGTAATATGGAAAAAAATTTGATAATGAATCCAACAGATTAGATCATGATGATTAAGTGCTAAACACACACAGCCTTTTGGGTCCTGTCTATATTATCTCTATTGACTCAGAGGATTAGAATGACTTTAATTCCCATATATGTAAACTTCTCATTAAATTATAACCATCTGATGAAATCAACATGGACCGTCCCAACTTTTCCTAATCTATTTCGTTGTTTTGGGCTAGAGTTTGGGGGAGGGGGGAGGTACAGGAATTAGACCTTTGAATAATGTTAAATTTTGAGATTTAATTGCCACAACCTTGTTGTTATGATAAATAATAGACGGATGATAGCATCAAGACTTCAATTGCTTCAAAATTAGAGTCAGAAGCTCCTGAGAATAAAGGAGGTGAGACGGGTAAATCTGACACGGCTGCTAAAAAGGATGCCTCTACTCAGAAGTTACCTGTATGTGTACTAATTCCTTGCTCTCTCTCGACAAACTTGTTTTCTCAAATTCTGTGGTGTGCATTAATACTGAACCTGATCAGTCATACCTTGCTATTTACTGCTACACTAGGTATGTGTTATGAACCTAAGTTCACAACAGAATCTCTCACTCATAATTGGCAAAAACTCACTCAAAATGAAAACAAATTAAGCTGAAAATGCTTAACTCTGTAAGAAACTGAAAGAAAATGAGAACAAGAACAAAAGAAAAGAAGACAGAACAAAGCTGCTCAAAAGACTGATTTCATCATTCAACAACTTTCAGTCAAATACAATCCTTTTGCCTTATATAGGCAACTGCACTCTTGTACTAATTCATAACTAAGCAAGATTATACTCCCATAAATAACTTGTTACTAACCAAGGTGCTCTAACAAACAAAGATTATTACAATCTAGAATAGCTGAAGCGTTATAACGATTTCCCAAATTGTTATAATGTTTGCCCCAACCGTTACACGATTACTCCAATCATTATACGATTGCTAAAACCGTTATCACGCTTCCTTATCCTCTGGTGCCATCTTGCGTTCATGACACTCCCTCTCCCTTCAAATTGTAGTTGTCCTCAACTACAAAACTCGGGAATTATTGCTCTTATTCTTCTTCTTGACCAATCAGCATATGGATCTTGACTTTGCACTGATGTCCAAAATAATGCTTCTCCCACATTTGAAACACAACCCTAATGCTTTTATATGCTCAACAAGGACATTTTTGAAATTCTCTTTATTAATTGAGGGCTTGATTTCTTCCAACGAATGTTTAACACTAGTACCTCTGTCACTTACCAGTGTTTCCTTTCCTAGATTCTCCACAACAGGTTGAGTATGTCCAAATTGAAAATCGAAAGCAACCTCCATATGCTTAGCATATTGATATGCATCCAAGAGATTAGTGTGATTTTGTGACAGAACTAAATGCTTTATATCTTCTCAAAGTCCACTGTTATAAAAGTAGTGATGTAATGACTTTCAGGCAAATATGGAAACTCCACTTGAGATCCGAATTTGATAATCTCAAATTGTTTCATATAGTTTCTCACACTACTTAGCTATACCAAAATTTTCAGTTCTTCATAAGAACTCGCACCTTCAACCTTAGAGAATTTTACCTTGACTCCATCAGATGTTGCCAAGATGGATGCTCCCAAGTTGATCTATACCCTCTGTATCATGAGCTAGCTTCTCCTCTAAAATTAGTGACTGCTTGTATCACCTTTTGATCTTCAGGTGTTTCATACATCTCAAATATGTATTCACATTACGCCAACCACTCATCAGGATCATCAACTGAGAATACTGGAAATTCTTGCTTAGGACTTTGGATTTTGCCACTAGCTTGGATCTCAGCTCTATCATGGATTGGTCCTCCAAATCCATCGGTGGATCTAAGATTAGGTGAAGAAGCCGAGCTTCCTCCTATCTGTTGTCCTACCTTGACTTCAATATACTCCATCTTTTCATCAGTTCTCTGACAGTCGTTGCATTCACCCGAGCCATAGCTGCATCAACTTGATCGTTTACAGATTGCAAGATTCATTCTTTCATAACCGTTTCTCGATTTAATGCTTCCTTGTTGTTTCTGTTCAAAGTAGCTTCAATCTTTTTAAATCTTGCCTCCATCTATTCGAGTAGCATCTCTAGGGTCACTAATCCACTCTTGTTCACCATTGTCAGATCTCTAGCATGGTAAACCTGGCTTTGATACCAATTGTTATGAACCTAAGTTCACAACAGAATCTCTCACTCACAATTAGCAAGAACTCACTCAAAATGAAAATAAATTAAGCTGAAAATGCTTAAGTCTGTAAGAAACTGAAAGAAAATGAGAACAAGAACAAAAGAAAAGAAGATGGAACAAAGCTGCTCAAAAGACTAATTTCATTATTCAACAACTTTCATACTGTCTGATATAATCCTTTTGCCTTATATAGGCAACTACACTCTTGTACTAATTCGTAACTAACTAAAATTATATTCCCATAACTAGTAACTAACCAAGATTACACTCTAACAAACAAAGATTATTACAATCTGTAATAGCTGAAGTGTTATAACGATCTCCCAAATCGTTATAATGTTTCCCCCAACTGTTATACGATTATCCAAAGCGTTATACGGTTGCCCCAATCATTATGCAATTGCTGAAACCATTATCACGCTTCCTTATCCTCTGACGCCATCTTGCGCTTGTGACAGTATGATTTTCTTTAGCCAAACTATTAAGATAATGCACAATTAGATCAGTAAATTTTACCATGAACCAAGAAAAAACTAGAACTAAAGGAATTAGTTACATATATGGTATACACACCTGATACAACAATTAACCCATACCAGAACTACCACTCAAATCAAGAAAGGTTGGTGACTAAATTTCCGGGGAAATATCTTAATGTAGTTTGAATATAACTAAATGTCATGGTATTAGGATGTTGCTCCTGACAATGAGTTTGAGAAGCGCATAAGGCCAGAGGTGATACCAGCAAAAGAAATTGGAGTCACATTTGATGATATCGGCGCCTTAGATGACATAAAAGAATCCCTTCAAGAACTTGTGATGCTTCCTTTACGTAGGCCTGATCTCTTTAAAGGAGGCCTTCTCAAGCCTTGCAGAGGGATTCTACTCTTTGGCCCTCCAGGTACCAATAACCAAGAATTAGTATTTCAGTACTAATGCCATGGGCTTAACCTGATATTTGCTACGACTCAAGACATTTAGTAGTTCAGTCTTCAGTGCCTTTAGGGGCTTATTTATTAAAGTTTGCTACGAAGACTGTAATTTCCAGTATCAAAAATTCAACTTGGGTATACCAGTGCAACTGAATTTGTTTCACTTTTTACCCTCAGCTGCAAGATATGAAAAATAAAATTGAAATAGCCAGCTCCAAATTACTGCTGCTTTCATATTCAGATTCCAGTCACTGATGTCTTACTGGTATTTTGAAAGCCCAATTTCTGAAATTTGCGGTATTGCCTTGTTCTTGCTTAAACAAGCTCCATATATTAGATTCATAATTATTCCAATTTTACATTATTCGACCTTTAGATTGTGAATATGTTTCTTAACTTGACTCCATTTAGCTCAGTTTACATGCAGTTCCTCAACTGGCCATTACTAGCCAAATATAGTGCATTAATCATGTTTCTAACATAATAGGTACGGGAAAGACCATGCTAGCAAAGGCTATAGCAAATGAGGCTGGTGCAAGTTTCATAAATGTGTCCATGTCAACCATCACCTCAAAATGGTTTGGTGAAGATGAAAAGAATGTTAGGGCTCTATTTACCCTAGCAGCAAAAGTGGCGCCCACAATAATATTTGTGGATGAGGTGGATAGCATGCTGGGGCAGAGGAGTCGAGTTGGTGAGCATGAGGCAATGAGAAAGATAAAGAATGAGTTTATGAGTCATTGGGATGGCCTTTTGTCCAAGCCCGAGCAAAGGATCCTCGTTCTTGCAGCCACAAATCGGCCTTTTGATCTTGATGAGGCGATCATTAGGAGATTTGAACGAAGGTAAGATTTTTAATCTATGATGAGCTTTTATTTTCCCATCTAAGAGCCAAATTTTGACACTTCTTTTTTGAAAATAAAAAATTTCTTTTATCACACTTTTGCAAGTAACAGCAGACATACTGCAGTAATTTGGTATATATACAGTTCTAGATGGAGACAAATTAATATTCTCCTATTCTCTTTTGTTGTAACCAAATTGAATGGAAGTTATACAATCTTTGATTAAAGAGCTGAGTTCAAGTGATGGCTTTCTCATTCTGGTTGTAATTTAAACATGATATCAGTACCCGTATATATTTGTGTTTAACTACGAAAATATTAGAAAATGGTGGGAATTTCTATTGCAACTTTGGTAGACATAACCTTTTGTTATGTCAAAGTAAAAATAAATTTCAATTTTAGCCTAATTAAGTTCTTTCTTGTGTGAAATAGAATAATGGTTGGACTACCATCACTAGAGAGTAGGGAACTAATTCTAAGGAGACTCTTATCAAAAGAGAAAGTGGCAGAGGGACTTGACTTCAAGCAATTAGCGACTATTACAGAAGGATACAGTGGCAGCGATTTAAAGGTCTTTCTTCTGATTTTAATTAAATACTGTATTGCCAAATCAGAACTTCAGAATTAGTTTTTTCAATGAAATTTCTACTTTTTTCAGAATCTATGTACAACAGCAGCATACCGACCTGTAAGGGAGCTAATTCAAAGAGAAAGGATCAAAGAACTGGTAATTAACCTATTTGTTCAAATAATGTACTTAGTTATGCTCTGTAGTAATATTGTTGTTCTTTTTTTGACCTTCATTCAGAATTTTCATATTTTTTTCTGCATTTCTTAGTTCAATTATTAAAATTATTTTGGTTTCTGTTACAATTTTTGACATATGTACAGCATTCTGCTATCATTTCTGTTTAGTTTCAGCATTCACTGGTTTATTGTTTGAAAATTAAAAGTGAAGAAGCTTCAACTTTCCAAAATTGAATTTGTTCTAAAATGCCAGGCAAAGAAACAGGCACCAGTAGAGACTCCATCAGAAAAATCACAAGAAGAGGAAGAAGTTGGAGCAATCACTCTTAGGCCACTGATAATGGATGATTTGAGGCAGGCTAAGAACCAGGTGCGTTCTTTTCTACATTTTCTTTCTCGAATTGCAATTACTTCAAAGAAGTAACACCAGAAGAAGCAATCACTCTTAGAACTCTTCCTTTAACAGTTTTTCATCCACATTTCCCCACGTGCTTAATGTTAATTTTTTTAATTTAAGAAGTTCACATAAATGTTAATCTGGATTGCTATTAATTCCAATTGAAAAAAATAAATGCAGGTGTCAGCCAGTTTTGCTGCAGAGGGATCGGTAATGAGCGAGCTCAAGCAATGGAACGAGTTATATGGGGAAGGAGGTTCTAGAAAAAAACAGCAATTGACATACTTTCTATGAAAAAAAATACAAAATATGTTTGCTCTGGGTTGTCATAATAGTGACATATCATGAGAGTTGAGACCAACAAAGCAAAGAGACGCTCATGGCAATTTTCTATGGAAAGAAGGGAGAGAAACCTGAGTATATCTTGTAGGATGTTATGTTAGCAAGGGATATGCTAAAAGGTGCGAAATTATATTGATGTGAAATTTAGCTTTTAATTATGTGGATTAAGTCATCAAATCTTCCCTGTGAGTGTTTGTTATTGCCAAAATGTCTTTTTGAGTGTTTAAAAGGCTTTAATATCTATATATACATATGTTGGGCCGTGGACTTTTGTTTTTTGTTTTTTACATTATATAGATTCACATTTGAATTTTCAAAATTTTATTGGATACGAATATGCATATGGATTTTATAAATTTTTAATAAATTCACATTTGAATCTTCCGAGATTCGATTCGAATCCGATCCATTAACCCTAAATCTACGGTAAATGTATGTTAATTTTTTCTTACCTTCTGATCAATAATTGCATGCCTTAGTTGGCTCACAGTGAATGTCAGATGAAAGAAAGAGCGATTCAAAAAAAGGAAAAAAAAAGAAAAGAAATCATAGGTGGAGGAATACAAGCATCTATTTTTTTTTTCTCACCGTGTCATTTTTTTGATAAAACCCTAGTTGAACATCTCCTCCGACTTCTTTCAGTATCGGATCGAACTTGCCGACCTCCTCTAAAGATAGACCACAGCCACCGATCTCTACAACCTCCGGCCATCGAACCAACTCTAGCCGAACTTTTGAACCACAACCACCAATCTCTCTCGGACTTATTTAATTTAATTTTATTTTACTTCTATGTTCTGCTAGGTTATTCTTGTACTTTAATTTTTCTTATTTTCTTCTGTTCTCTTCGATGAAAATCATAGTAAAATTTTCGTCTATTACATTAAAAAAATTTGCATGCCTTTGTCTTTTATCGGATTATTTGTTATTTGAATATGTTTTATTGTTGTCATCTCAGGGTGATTTTGATTTTAGTGAATTAATGTCCTGTGCCGTTTAGTTTAAAATTGGACCAAATTACTTCCTGTTTAATTGAATCTCGTTATATATTTAATTGTATCAGGAAATCATAAAAGAGTGGACGTTTCTGGCAAAATAGTACTTTTTTGAACATTTTGCATGAATCTCAAACCTTCAAGCTCCGGTACCTTCTTGTATATATTATGTGGTTTATCTTATGAAAATTAAAATAAAAGGTGGAAAAAAAACAGGTTGACTTATAGCTTTTAATTATCTGGATTAAGTAAACAAAGTCTTCCCTGTGAGTTTTTGTTAGTACCAAAAGTGTCGTCTTCACTTATAGATATATTTAATATTAAATGTAAATATTGTTTTTCTTTTGAAAATAACAAATAAGAGAAAAAAGTTATAAGTCTGGCACGTGTTTATTTTTCTAAAGATAATTATTATTTCAATTCCATATTTAAGTGTGGTAGGATAAATATACAGTTGCTAAGGTTAACAATTCCTTTTATTTTAGATATAGGAAAATTATTTTACATAAAATGAATAATTTTGCAGACTATTTTTTAATGGATGCATGAGCTTTCTGATATTTAACCTCTGAAATGAAAAAGATGTTGAATTTATTAGCGTGATACATCCTATCAGTCAATTTCTGGATAATTTATTTGTGCTGTGTTGGTGCTCGTGGTCGTGGATAACAATAAATTGTTGCTCTACAATATAGAACTGGTGAAATTTAAAATCTATATCACTCATTGGTTATCCTGAAAATGAGAAGAATTATCTTTTCATACGGAACAGTCATGACGTACTTCTTTTTCTCCATGAAATATGCCAAACTTTTTATTCATTTTTAGCAATAATTTTACATACTATATTTTGTTTTAAACTTAGTAAAAGAAACAAGTCCAACACTTTTTGCTCCGCATCTGTTCTCCTCATAAACTATATTTATTATATTGTACTTATCTGTTTGTTTATATATGGTTCAATGTGAATCATGCACTAATTTGAATTGATATACGGTTCACATTTATTCAAAAGTTTGTGTCTATTTCACTCTGAAACCGTGTTTGGCAGAATTGAATTGTCATGTGGGACGATAATATTTAACAATTTATTGTATTCATGTTTTTTAAAAATATAAAAAAAAAAAATATTTTCATATGAAAAAATAAATAAAAATAAAGATAATTTAGTAATTAATATAAATTTTAATCATGAATACATAATTAATGTAAAATAAATACAGAATTAAAAGAAAAGTTGACATTCAGAATTTAAGAAAAGTTAAAATTCATAATTGATGATAATTTAAGAAAAAAAATAAAGTAGAGCATTATGCTCCTAAATTATGTAGCATTTTGTGTAACAATCAAAATTAAAAGAAAATTATAACTTCAACACAATTTACATACTTAATAAAGAATAGAGATAGTAACATTAGTTTTTTGATTTTTTTGAATAATCTTTATTTCACATTCGATGATCTTACTGATATTACCTTTAAAAATTCAATAAAAATCTGAATCATTACGGAATTAAAACACTTACATCCTTAATAAAGAATAAGATAAGCAAGTTTAGGCACAGAGTTATAATCCGAAACAGAAAGAAAAATCCATTTGTGTTTTTTTCTCGGAAGAAAGACGAAAATATTCAGCATGACTGTCAGGTACTTAACCTCTCTAATATTATTCTGATACTTTTTTTTTTTACAAATTAGAATATTCTCCAGCATGAAATCGTTTCGTCATTTAACTTCAGATATATTAAAAAATTGTTTGGTTTAGGAATTTACGACATATATCAAAATTATGTAAAGCATTACATACGGTGTCAATTATTGACCGACTGACGGTTTATCCGATCTGACCCGATCCAATTCGAACCCGACATGATTCGAAAATAAATGGGTCAAATATGGATTTAATTTTTTTATTTCGAATCGGATCGGGTCGGGTTTGGGTCAACCCGCCCTGACTTGATTAATTATATTTTTTAAGGTAATTGTATGATTTAGTACTAATTAAAACTTAAACATACACTAATTATATACTAATTAAGATTAATTATAAATTAATTAATATTTAATTGCTTAAAATTATGTAAAAACAATTAATAAATATATCAGAGAAAATTTATTCTCAAAATTATCAAAATAACCATTGTGAAAAAAGAGGGGTATAACAGTCTTTGCAACGGTCTCTGCAACAAATATCTGCACTAATCTCAAAGCTGCAGGTCACGGTACCTTCTTTAGTATCCGCGGCAAATATAATATTTTTTTGAGAACACATCAGAAAGGTGTTTCCTTGTCAGGAATTTTTTATTTCTAAATATGAAGTTTATATTATATGTAATTGGTTAATTAAAGTTGATTATTGTATATATTGGAATTTATTTTACTTATTTAGCTAATTGAAGTTATGGCAACTAGTCCTGGATTACTTTTAGAAAGAAATGAAAACGGGTGGTTAAGATTAAGCTAAGGATAATGCACATGAAACTTTTAAAGTATAAGACATTTACTATTTGAAGAAAAATATAAAATATTTTAAAATACTAAACAATATGAAAATTATGATTATTATTGTACCACAAAAATACAACCATTCAGATGAAATTGCATAATTAGCCAAATCATTTTGCAATTGAGTCCAACAAAAGTGTTTTTTAAATAATTTTACTCTGATAGTCCTATCCTCCCTATCTCGCTCTCTCTCTTAATTCATTAATTACCTCGTAAGATAGGTTTTGCATTTATCCAATTAATTGTGTTTTATTCATCGAAAGGTATAATTCGTGAGAGCCATCCAATTTAGAGTTTCAGATCTGACGGTTCACATTAGGTATATACTCATTGCTCTCCATAATTGTTAGTCTATGATTATCTGGTTTTGAAAGCAGGGGATTATATAATACTAATGTATTTAGTAAAAATGTGGTTAGTTTTTTTGTATATTATAGTTACTTATCAAAGAGTTAATTTACCTTTATCTCGTCTGTTTGCATGTGTTGTGTACTGGTCTACAAACAATTATTATATTAGGTTAGTAAATGGCAGAGAAAAATTGAACAAAATTATGGTTTACAAACGGAGTACAATTATGGTATATTATTCATGATGTTCTAACTTAAGCGTTTTGATCATTAGAACTTGCTTTCTAGAAATAAATGGCAAAATCATGAATACACTTGGTAGTTCAATCATCCATAAGCTATTGGATTAAATTATTTCGTGAATCAGCATGTATAAATATTGGCGTCCGCTCTAATTAAGTATCAGACAAACATAATATAATATAATAAACTAATGCGTTTGCTACTAGCTTCAGAAGCATTGCTACATTCATTGTATGGTTTTCAATTCATGGTATAAGATTTTGGAGAAAACTAAATTGCTTGCCATTTTACAACATTAATAGGTAAAACTTACTTCTTTAAGTGCAAATAAATATCATTTGGTATTGGGGGAATATGAAAATAAATTAGTGCAGCAATCAGTTGGACTTTATTTCAAAAATTAGTAAAAATTGTTTTTATTTATGTTTAAGACTATCAGATAGTGTTTTTTGATGTTCGCAACTCCTCTATCTCTTCAAACAAATCATGGCATCTTATTTTTCATCTCAAATTATTAATCATGTGTAATAATTTGAATAAAAAAGTTCACTTATTTTTTTAAAAAAAAATTAGTGTTAACCCTCCAACCTCAATTACAAAATTAAAAAAAAGGATCACTTTTTTAAAAGTTTTTTTATATATAATATTCACTTTTGATTTGTCCCTTAGAAAATTAAATTCAAAAATATTACTGTGAAGTTTTGACAACTGAAATCATGCGCTTGTTTTTTTTGTCTCGCATTAATATTTCTGTGAATCCTTGACTTTAACAGTTTTCATATGTATTAAATGTGATCATATATTTCAATTTTGGATGTTGTTTCTAAATTAATAAAATGTTCTCTTTATATATATGTTATTATCATTTAATTAATAAGTTTTGTTGTTATTCAGAAAAGTACTTGCAGCAAATCTAGCAATTGCCTCAATGTCACTTCGGAGGGTCAAAACTGCTGAATAATTAATGAACATCAAAATAAATGAGCACATATTTTGGTGTATATGCGAAATTTTTTCTCAAAGAAAGATAAAAGAACAGATATCATGCCTCGGTAGTTTGTATTCTTTTATAAGATGATGATCGGATATTTCCATAATGTTCTTCCTAATGTTTTTTTGTTTTTGTATTTCATAGTGACTAGTTTGTTGAGTGTAGTAATTTGTCTTGTCACTCTTCATTAACCTCTCTTTAAGAGTTTTAATGTATTCCTAACGCTAATTACAGATTCAGACACTATTCTTCGGAAAGCGTCAATATAGTTTTCTTAATAACCATAACATGTATTCTATCAGACCATTTTCATTTGACTTGCATCTCCTTTTCTAATTAGTAACCACTGCCACATTGGCAGGTTTGGGACGGTTTTCTTTAGTGCTTAATCAACATCATTATATCGAACACCAACCTTAATTATCTTTTCATTCTTTAAAATTTGATTTTATGAGGTTAGAAATTTGAGTTAGAAAAAAAAATAGATACTACGTGTCATGATTTTGATCCTTAATCATAATTTTAAAATCTATCTAAAGGCCTATGCTAAACAATATGTTGCATTAAATCTTTACCCAAGACATCATTCACTATGAAACACTTTTACGTGTAATCATTACCTTCAGACAATCTAGTATAATGAAAAAAATACACACATGTGATATTTTTGTTAAATAATCTTTGGGTCGAATTAACATATTCATAAACTAACAATCATACCAATCAATAGAAGGAGGAGGATCATAGACGATCACTTATGTTTCAAGCTCCTGATATTTTTCTAGACATCACTAGTCCATGTGTGTTGTAACTTTCCTTATACACTATACAATTTCAGCAAGTGTTAACTCTTCTTTGGGTTGGCTAGCATTCACTTCAATTGCAAGCACATCACTTTAACTTGTTATGTACCATTCCGCACTAGCCTTTTATAGAGAGGTCTATTTGCGAAGACTCAATACTTAATAAGTACAAAACAAGACATTATGACCCACATATTCAAGGGTTGTGGAAATAACTTTTGATGATAGAGGTGTTTTACTGATTACTTTTACTCTAGCACTTATTGATGTTTATCTTGATGAACGGTAATTGTTAAATTATGATCTCAAATTCTTTTCTTTAAATCAATGTCTAAAGACTCCATCCTATGGAGATGGTCTCTCAAAGGTGTATTTACAGTTCACTCCTTATATGAATGGTTGCAATATGAAGAAATATTTAATTTAGATTTTATTTCAATTTGCAACACAAATCTTCCTTTGAAAATTCAAATTTTCCTTTGGTTAGTTAAAATAAATAGAGTTTTAACTAAAGTTAATCTACAAAAAAGAGGTTGGCTTGGTTCAATTCAATGTGTGTTCTGTTCTGTTGAGGAATCTTCATATCATCTTTTTTGTTACATATCCATTTATTAATTATGTATGACAATGGATTGCACATCATAATTTTTTTTACTTTCTAAGGGACTCAATTATAAGATTTGTGGGATTTGAATTTTAGTATATCTTTAAAAGATGCAATTGTTGTTGAGATTGTGAGAGGAGCAGTTCTTTGGGCTGTATGGTTAGAACGGAATAAAATAGTATTTATTTCCTCTAAACTTAGGTCTCTTAAATGTCTAGGTCTCCAAATTATTAGCTTAGCTTCATTTTGGTGCTTGTATACTAGTAATGGTAATTTACATAACCTCTCTTTAGTATTACCACAAAACACAGATGACTTATGTATGCATGTTTCAGACACACACCATATGGTTCTAGCGACTCTCGATTCTGGAAGATCTGATAGAAGTTCAGAATATGATACTAGCTCTGCCTCCAACGTTTGAAAGCGCATGTGATGTTTGAATGAGTTACTTATCCATTGCCTTTTCTTAAGTACTGTTATTTTAGTATTTTTTTTATTATGTTGGCTTGTCTGGGTTGCTCTGTCTATGTTAGTGCTTGACTATGATAGCCTTTTAGATTCTAGTTATACTTTTTTGTGTTGCCTTATTTACTGTGCTTGTTTTTAGTTATTAAAACACTTAATTAGTAGAATCCGTATTCTTTGAAGTGGGCACACACTCTAAGAAATGAAGTGGGCAGAAATTCAATACATGATATAATTATGGGCAGTTTTGAGATTAGCGCCAAGTAAGTTATAAGGTGGATTTTTACTCGGCCAGGTACTTCATGGGATGAAATACTTTAAAGGATTTCAATTCCAATTAGTATGGTATCAGTGTTTTGGCAAGTTCTAATCATTAGAATGTAATGTTCTCATGATTTCATTGAAATCGATGAAGTAGTTCACTTTTGTCAAAAATTTTTTTAATTATATTTAATCCATTAAAAATTATAATTAATTTCTTTTAATTTTCACATGTTTTCGGGCCCAAATTCTAATCCTAAAATACGTAAAAAACATAATACGTGTTGTATCAAATTGGTCGCTTCGAAAGACATTATCTTAAGATAAATATGACAGTAATTAAACATATATTTATACACACTTAGTAAAAAAAAATATAAATCTGGCGAAACTGGAAGCACCAAAATTCGGATAGAATTTTATTTATCCAGTCCGAATTCTAACAAACATCTCTTTCAAACTACAACAGATCATATCACTGATCAAAATAAATATTTATTCTTATAGACATCTCTTCCAAGTTACAAGCATATGTGTAAAGTAACATGTATGATATATGCACATCAGTGTCATGAAGCGGTGAACATGGTTAATTGTTGTTCAATTAAAATCTGAGTTGCAAAAGAGAAATAATGGTGTACTGAGCTATTCTGATAGATCCATCTTTTCTGACACCCAAAGTAAGTTTTACCAGTAACAGGATTGTATAAGTTGTACACCTGTACCAGTCCGAACAACAATTTCATCATTTGATAGAACTTGGAGCATCTGAGGTTCGTATCTCTCTCCTGTGTAAAACAAAGAAAATTAATGTAACGATACCCAAAGAAACCAGAAAATTAACTAGACTCCTGTAGTAATTGGTGGTTCAACGAATTGGGCCTGTAGATTGCTATCAGTGACAGTAACACCTTTATCAACTTTAGCAAACTTAAAACGATTATAGACATATTAGTTATCAATCAATTTAAAAATTCTTAAAAGGCATCACGAGAAATGAAAATAACTTCTCTCCCAATGTCTTCCCTATGACTCATACAGAGCCTAGCCTACAAGCTTTACTAACGTAATCCCAGAAATCCTGAATTTGAAAAGAAGTAATCATAACACTAATACACGAATTTTCTTCGAATCTAGTTGATGCGAAAATAAGATCATGGATATAATGAAATCACATGGGGCCCAGCAGTCATTGACCGAATTTTGATTTCTATTAAATCAATAAACCAAATTAACCATGCGTACAACACGCCTTTGTGCCATATGCTCTCTGGTCCAATGGTGCTTATACCTAGCTAAGCTTTTTAACAACTTAAAAGCAGCAACTTATACATCCTCTGACTTTGTAGCCTTGAATAGATATGTACGTATCCTCATTCATAATATAAAAATATATAAAACTACACGAAAACGGTAGCCATTTTGAATCAAAGTACAAATTTATCTAATATCCCGACGAATAAACCATCGATCAAGAGCTTTACCAGTCTATGCTGTGCTTGATATTTGATCATGTTACATTAAACAGATGCGAAAAACAAACACAAGTTTACAAACTAATGGGATGTAGGAAAGAACATTGTATATGAAGACAACAAAACCAATCCTCTTGCACTTAATCCCTACAAGAAAATAAGGTTCTAAAATAACAAGCAACAGCTTAAACTTACAAAACAGGTCTTAAGCACAAGTACTTTAACCCCCCAAAAAAACAGAGAAGTAAAAAAAAAAAAAAATTAACACCACGCATGGACTCAAAGGCATCCATGTTCCATACCAAAACTTCTATTACAAACTGCAACCTACATTTATAATATGATTAACATCCAAAACCAGACTATGTTGAAACTTGGTCATGTACCATAAAGGATTACTAATGGAGCAGACATTAATTGCCAAACTTTCACTGCTTCTTGTCCTTACCAACGCCCTTGGGAATCTTACTGAGAACCTTCTCATGAAAACAGAATAGTGCTTCTTCATTTCAATTGTGGCCTTCTCTGCAAGTGGGTCCACCTTGTCCTCGTATTTGTCATACAGATACGGGATTGTGAAAATCATAAGAACAACTGTTCATCAAAAAATAAAGAAAATAACTTGGGTCAACAAAGAGAAAAAAAGCTAGTGTTAACTGATAACAACATAAATAAATTTTAACTCCGCATATTAGAAAAGTGACAGCATTACCTATGTAGACCAATGTCAAGAAACTGCAAGAGCTCCCAAGGATAGACAGAAACCAGAAGCAGCCAATTACCTAGAGAATTTTAGAAAAATATTTAGCTTTCCAGAACAACTATAGAAATGAAAAGGAGACAAAATTATACACCTCCAAATGAAAATAAACAATGCTCCACAAAAAGCTCCATGTTGAAATTTTACAAGCAGACTACATATTTGCTTTGATCTATTCTCAAAGCAATTTCTATTCTTCGATTTTATTTAAAAGAAGTTAAAGAGTAACTATAAGTTCATCACTAGGTCTATCAAAAAAATATCAGAATTTGACTGCCAACTAAGACTAGGTCTATCAAAAAAGTATCAGAATTTGACTGCCAACTAAGATTCAAAATGTGAGAAACGGAAAGGAAAAGAGATGAGAAAGTTGAAGCATACAATGAGGAACTTTTGAAGGCTATGGCCAGTAGCTATTTCGCGAAGGCTCCTCAGGCCCCTGTTTATCTCGTAGCGGATTGAGAGTGCAATATTCACCATTAACTCCTCTGAAATGCTCACTTCAGGAATACGAGGTGGAGTCCTGAAATCCAAAGACAAATTTAACAACTGTTCCATAGTTTGGACACCCTACTCTAGATTAGGAAACTATAACCACTGGAACTACAAAAAACTCAATAGATACATATATACTTGTCAGTGTAAAACTTTAGTTTACCAAAACTACTGAACTAAGGATGATCAGTTAATGGCCAAGCTCCAGACATGAAGAACATTATACAACATCATTTCAGCCGCATGTATGGGCACATGTGCCCACACATACAGAAAGGAGAGAGAGAGAGAGAGAGAGAGAGAGAAAGAGATCCACTTGTTGATAAAGGAGGAGGCATTGGACCAGACAAAAAGGATGGCGAGGGAGATAATGAGAGCATGGCAGACAAAGGTCAACAGATGGTATCCCATTCCTTCAAAGAGAATCCATATGGCAGTCACAGTGCCGAGAATTCCAGCCGACAGCTTCTTGTTCTTCCATAACAACACATCAGCAGCTGCACCAATTAAATATCATCAATTACAACATTGCTATATCCACAGATTGCAAAATGACGTTTGGATGACTAAACTAGATTGTGTAAAAAAATAAAATCTGATATTATGTTATGAAATATGAAATATATTTCTGAAATGACAATCTTTCATTTCCTCGATCTAAGCCCATGCAAGTGAAAGGATAGTTAAGCAATTAAATATCATTAATTACAACATTGCTACATCCACAGATTGCAAAATGACGTTTGGAAAACGAATAGCCGCCGCTGATACCAGACTTCTCTCGTTCCCTTTCAAGAAAGCGCAAAACCCCACAGGAAAACTAACCCATACAGCCATACCTCAATTCGGTTAAGAGGGAAGACAAAGAACCAAAACAAGCGTTCGCGCAAGGAATCATATCTCATCCCAATCTCCAGTTCATTCTGATTCGATCTCCGTTTGATCTGACTTATTCCTTCCGCTTCTCCGGTCAGCACGATCACCATTCGGTGAGCGCCTTCTTCTGTTTGTGATTCTCTTAAGGATTAGGGTTTTGGAATGGCGTCAGAGGATGTGGGGGGGGGAGCACCGGCAAGACAGCTCTCTCGTTTCGTGAATCTCGCAGATGAATCCAAGGCGAGCCATGCGGTGTTCACCGTATGCAAATCTCTCTTCGCTGGTGGCGTGGCTGGTGCAGTGTAAGCTCTTTGCGTTCCCTCTTGTATCTCTCTGAATTGGATTAGTGTGCCTTTCCTTTTATTGGTACTATAATTCATAAAAGGCACGGATTTTTTTTTTGTATTTATGATAGTGGTGAAAACTGTTTTTTTTTCCTTCTTGTGGAAATAAAAAGGTTGCCTGAAATTGGTTCCGATCTTCATTTGGTTAATATTTGCAATGTCAACCTGCAATTCACTTATGTTGATTCGTAATATGTTATTCAGCATAAAATTTATTAATTTCATCATTTGGATAAAGCATAAAAACAAAAAACTTCAGCAAATCGCTCAAATTTTAATTTTAAATTGGAAAAATGTATTAATTTCATCAATTTATTACTTAAAAAACCAGTCTCAAGCTGATGTAAGCAACAAACATCAGGATTATCTGCAAGCAATCGAGGTTCTTTGCCAGTGTATTTTATGAAGTCTGAAATAAAAAAATTACCAAATAGGCCACTATATATAATTTTCTCCTAAACCCCCATAAAACCTCATGTAACCAACAAGTCTCATGACGATAGCAATCATGACTTTAAATAACAACTTCAAGCAGATCGGATCTTTAAAAATCGCTAAAAAGCAGTTAGAAATAGATCAAAGGTATGGGAAATAGAATGTTCTATTTACCCAAAAATCGGTAACTTTGGAGTCGGGTCTGCGAAATTTATAAATATAAAAAAAATTCAACACAACGCTTTATTTCGAACCAGATCGAGATATGACTGTTATTTAAGTGGACTCTATGATAAAAAATGTGATGAAGATATGAAAAAGCAGATCAGATCATACGTTTGCCACCACCAAGGACTTTGTGCACAGGCTCCTGACGGCCAAAGATGCGCCAGATCTTGGGCTTGGGGGTGGATCGGACGGCGTAGCTTTCTCGGTTTCCTCATCCGATGACGAAGAGGATGAATCGTCGTGGATCTTCTCCTTGATCTTCTCGATGAGGCTCTCTCGTGGCACGTTTGTTTCCTCGACTTGATCCGCCATGAGATCCTAAACGTGATCCGCAGGTACACTACACGCAGAAGATTTCTTTTTCAGTTTCAATTTGTTTTTGTTTTTTCTTCCTGGATTGAAGAATGTGAGAGATCTCGGTCTAAAATGAGAAGAAGGGGAGATATCTTCTTTGGTAGCGATGGGGCTTTAAACCGGGCCGAGGATGGAGAAGGAATTCTGGCCGTTGGATTGAAAGGTCGGTGAATGTGTGAACGAGAGGCACCGGTTGAGGGATTGACGGTAGTACGAATAGAAGTTCTAGAATTTAGATCTTCTGTTGCGTTGGATTATGTGGAATAACTCAATGGTTTGAGCATTTCATCCACTATTTTAAGATAATTTCCCCGTTTGTGGACGAGAAAATTTATAGCATGCAAAAGGTTTTTTCATATACATTAATATATGAATAAATTTTACAAAATTTTGGTAAAATGTAAGATTGATTTTTATGTTTCCCAAATTGTTGCATAACACAAGCCGCATATGATCACACTTTACTTGTCAGGGAGGGAATAGGGGTCACAAGTCACAACTCAGTGCTCACAAATCACAATGAAGGTTAAAAAATGCAGAGACAGGAAAATAGAAATAAAGAAAACATAGAAAAAGAAAGGAAAGCATTAAGCATGGACGTGAAAAGCACCCCGGCACCGCCTGCTTTTGCGCTGGCGCTGCTGTTTTTATTAATCATCGACATCATTCAATCCCCTTGCAAAGCATGCGCCAGCTCCGAATTGTTTCTGTACTTCTTTTTTCTTAGCTTTTCAAAATCTTATTTAATTCTTTTAGTCAAATTATTCTGATTCTACTATATCATGAAACATCAGTTGCAAAATATTTGTAAAATTTTAAACTAGTATCGAGAATAAAAATATCACACGCGGAGGATCTTACACAGTTAGGAACGATAAATAAAATACATACGAATACGATCCTTACCCACATAAATTAATAATAATAATAATAATAATAATAATAATTAATGTACGAAAGAGACACACCTGGTTTGGCAAAAAAATTGTCATGAAAATGTTTTCGAATTTTATAATTATCCACGTGGACCCTGAATATACGTTTGCCGTCTGGATATCCGACTCTTTGTGGCGTCTCTATCTTGAATCTGGATCTTTAGACCGTTTTTATTCTTGTTCTTCTTTTTGCAGATTAATCCTTCCATAGTTGCTTTTGTAAATTGGATACAAGGTGCTCTTTGAATAACACGATTTCTTTTTCATATATCTCAAAAAGTTCATCTTAATTGGATTTTTGATACGATGGGAATATGGAGATAATATATTGTTATTTTTGTTTGCTCTTCTTTGACGAACTTATGTATATGCTAAATGCTAAATGGAATGCAAAACTGTTGGAAAGAAAACAATTAGTATGTTCAATTTTAATATTTTGAAAGGTCCAAAAAGATTTTATATATATGAAACCCGGTGATCTTAAGAAATAGCTGTAATTTTCTGAATTAATGGAGCCTGACCCATCTCTGCCCCCAAATCCCCATCCCCATCCCCACTATTAGCATCTTATCTAATTAAGTTTATGATTGCTCCCATTATACATAGTCGAATTTTTTTTAACTGTTGCAATTAATCATCGAAAAAAAAATATTAGGAATAGATTTAATGTGCTCTTATGTGATCCGTCAATTTAATTCGCACAATATATTTTATACATAAGAAATTAAAAAATACTGTAGAAAAATAAAATTTTACAAAGAATTTCTTAACCATTCTGAAATTTTGATGACGGTCTTATTTCCTATGTAAATATTCTTATCTTTTATCATTTTACAGCTATTTTCTAAAAATGTAAGAAACAATAATAATAATAATATGTTTTTTTACATTTCATGAAATTTTGATATATTTATTGAGTCGTAAAAATTTATTATACAGTAGCTGAAAACTGAAAAGATATCATTTAAGCTGTTAATATATTAATCATCAGCCTAATGACGTTAATTTATGAGTACAATACTACAATGTCTCTCGTTATTCTCGCTCCACTTATGTTCCCTACACACTCAAAATAGTCAATACAGACAAACCGACACATGCATCTTTATCGAAGGCAAAAAAAAAGCGATAGCTGAAACATGATAGGCAGACAGTTTTCATGCTGATGCTGCTCATGCTGGTGCACACCGTATGACATTTTTCTCTTTTCATTTGTTTAGTTTTCTTTTACTCAGCCAAGGGATCAGTTGAAAATGGATTATTTTGAGAACCTTGACAATTAAACTCTAAAATATATATATATATATTAAAAATAGAAAAAAAATTTTAGATGTGTTGTTTTATTTTTAGATTGATGCTCATTTAAATTTCATGTAATTTTATTATCGTTTGATAGTCCATCAAAAATAATTAAATTAAAACCGTTGTAAATTATATGAAAATTTGATTTTCTTTGATGAACTATCAAACGATAATGAAATTATATGAAATTTAAATGACCATCAATCTAAAGGTAGAAAAATACATCTATAAATTTTTTTTATATTTTTTTAGATTTTCATTGTCAAGGTTGTAAAAAATAACTTATTGTCAACTGATCCCTTCTCAATAAACGTACATTTTGTAGATCAGGTCCAATCCAGATCCATTGTGTCCGAAAAGGAAATTAAACATTATTATATGTTATATGATGGGTTGTCCGAAAAGGAAATTAAACATTATTATAAGTTTAGTAAATTCCAACCGTTCTTGGTTAGTTTCGTGTTTTTCATTTTTTTTTTGTTGTTATTAAAAAAGTCGGCTAAACTTATCTTATTTAAATTATTTTATTACACTTAACTTAGCTTATTTAAATTATTTTATTACTCTTAACTTATCTTATTTAAATTATTTTATTACTCTTAACTTATCTTATTTAAATTATTTTATTACTCTTGTTAATTTTTAATTTGATTAAATTGATAATTATATTATTTTATGACAAGATCAAATATTAATATGATTCGATACAATGATATTTTAATTTTTTATAATAAAAAAATATCCAACACAAACTAGTCCACTATATGATCACAGCTTTCTATTACCTGACCAGAAAGTTAGAAATCAAAAGTTTGTGGAAAAAAAAAAGATAACATGAGTTTAACAGGAATATAAATAATAATTTTTTTAATTGCACCCACTTCGGTACAAATCTGAATATTCACATGAGCAGATAAAAGCCATAAAAGTTGTCCCCATCAGTGGAAATAAAAAAGCCCGAAACTAATCCTCTTTCTTAACCCCTCAATTAATTTGAAAGCGATATATATAGATGTCGGCATTTGGCCTTTTCATTGAGTTGCGTTGTGTGACGGATATTAATAAGTTGATATGAATTTGACGTTGGAAATGCCACGTACTTTTTTCTTGAGAAAATTAATGCCCGAATGGATTTCCTAAAAGAATCAAGTTTTCGTTCTTGAAATTATTAGTACGGAACAAGTTCCTTGTGTGTGGATCCTCTAAATAATAATTAATATTTAATTTATTTAATATAAAATAATTATTAAGCATTAATTTTATTATAAAAATAATATATTTATTGTGTGGATCCTCTAAATAAGAGTTAATATTTAATTTATTTAATATTTAATTTATTTTTATAAAATAATTATTAAGCATTAATTTTATTATAAAATAATATATTTTATTTAGATATAATTTAGATATAAATTAATTATAAATGCTTTTAAACTTTAATACAATTAACTTATTATTTAATAAAAGATAATGTGCAAAATATAATATTCGATGTTTTTGTCTAAATAAAAGCATTAATTTTGTCTAAATAAGGTTGCACAATGCAGTTTTTTTTACAATAAAACTTAATAATACTCGATGTTTAACTTATTTAATATACAACTTCGTTTCTAGACTTTCTATAAATGTATGAAATAGCAAATGAAATAGAGAAGAAAAATGAGTTTGACTTAAATCTGAACCGTTATTTTTGTAAGATTAATTAATCTCAATTGAAAATTAAAATATAAGTATTTTAATTATTACACAATATCTGATAATATTAATGTAGTAATTCAGTTCAAATTTCTTTATAATATGATATAGATATACATTTATTTTCATTCTTGTGGAATATATAATATAATATAGATATACATTTATTTTCATTCATGTGGAATATATAATTGACATCTCAACCGTAAGAAAGAAACAATCACATATAATCGCCGAATCACCGGTCCTACAATTGTGATGAAGATGCTATTAAGTCTATATCTTCTTGCTGTTAGAAGACTATTGCTTATGCATGAAAAAAATATAAAATAAAAATAGGGGTCCAAGACATCAACCAAGCAACAAATTGTGTTGCACGGATCACAAAAGGTTTATGATTCATAACTACAAAGCATTAATACATTATGAACATTCGATTATTCATAGCATTCACCCAGCAAAAAGACTAGTGTGAATGTGGGATATTATTTTTACTCAAGAAAATAAATTATTATTGCGATATAGAACACCCCACTTCACGCTAAAAGAAAATTAGTTGACATTCTCTCCACGTGAGTGGAAGAAATATGTGCTACCAAACGGGCCCTAAAGAAAATTAGCTAGGCTGAAAGCCACAACAACACCTATATAGAAATATTTTATGATACAATATGGAAAAACAAACTGTAAGGGCCCAGCCCATTTATTTAAAAAAAAATCTCTGTATCCAAAACTGGACCTGAATTCCGTACAATACAGATTCCCTAATCAAAATGTTGTCGCTAGGCATGCTGCGCCTGATTTTTCTGTTGTTTTTTTGATGTTTGAATTATTATTTTTTTTCTCGAGAGAAATGAGAGTTTAGTTTTTAAATTTTATTTTTGTATAATCCATAATTTTTTTAAAAATTATTCTAATTAGCTATCACTTGAACTACTAAATCATTTGCTATAATTGATTTTATAGGAGTGAAATATCTATACTATTATATAAAGCATCTAAGAATTGGATGGTCCATTTTTTGTCATAGTAATTTTTTATTATATCCATTTTATTCCTTAATTAGATGGATACTATTTATTTTTGGTTGATCGAACGTATGTGATCGCGTCCATTGATCCCTTCTTTCTCTCCATTTCTTTCCCTTATATACTATTATTTCCATAATATTATTTTTTTATCAACCTTGTGCATATTTGGTAAGAAATTAATGGTGATAATATATGTTAGAATAATTTACTTTTCTTGTCATAAAAATTATGAATCATTAACTCATATTGTGTAAAAATCTCATTCAAGATTAAATATAGTCATTATTATATCTCTATAATTTGATGAATTTATAATTTAATATTAGATAAATGTGATTTTTTTATCTTATAATGTTTAAATAAAAGAGTCTGCTGCAACGCGCGGGTATATAGCTAGTAAACAACAATATATGCATCGTGTTTATAGGAGTGTTTAGTAGGAGTGTTTATATCACTTGAACTACTCCTATAATTGTTTTTATCAGAGTACCTCTAGTAAAAATATTTTTATTATAAATAATATTTTAATAATCTTTAGTAACATTTTTTTAAAAATCATTATGAAAGGTATGTTTATTATTTTAAAATTTTTTAATCTTCAATAACGATTTTTTAATCTTCAATATGGATTGCGCTTCTTTTCATTTGTTATGCTCAGAAGAGAGTTGGTAATAGGTAAGCGTGCCTGCCTTAAGACCAGCCAACTTAATTTGTTTTGAATGCTGGACTTCTATGTCCCTCTCCAACTGCATGTTATTGTCAGGTTGCTCAACGTTAATGAATTTTATTTGATGAAGTTAATTCTGCTCAATTGTCGAGCATTAATTTATCCCAATTCAATGGAAGCTATTTCACTCAGCCTTTGGTGTTAAACTGTTAATCATCGTTAAATATTGTCAGCCGTCTCTCTGTTAATTGCAGAGATTCAATAGCTTACTATTCACTAATGTAAATTGTACCACAAAAAGATGAAAATAACTGACTGTGTAATTAATTAAATCTTCATATCGTGCTGATAACCCTTGTCATATAATAAACTTTGATATCTCACTGGTAATACAGTTATACAACAACAGAAAGCAAAAGATTACAACCAAGATGAAATGGCTTCAGCAATATATATGGACACATCTATATATTCTTCACCAACAGTCCGTTCGACTTTATTTGTCTTGTATATATAGCTTAATTAATAATCAGTTCAGTACTATCCATCTTCATGATTATTACGGGGGACTGTATGGATCATTAGGGTCGATAGTAGTATAACTGGGGGGCAAATCAACCAGTTTACGTCCTTTGTTGACTGCAAATAAAATCATAGACAATAATTCAATTAGTTAGTACTTGGTACAATGTACATTTATATAAGTAAACTTCGTTATTTAATACACTAGTATGTGCCCTCACCACCGAGGGGATGAACTAATTATATGTGTGATGTCACTTACGAGGTATGCTCTCGGGCCTAGCCGCCACCACCGAGGGGATGAAAGCAGCTCCAACAATGGTTAAAATTAGCAGGAGGACAGAGAGGAGGTGAAAGCTCTTGAGTGCCATGGTATCTTTTTTGCAGCCCGCTACAGCTAGCGAGGGATGCAAGATTCCTATTTATAGAGGTAGAGATGGATACAGTTCCAAACACCCCCTGTTAAGATACAAATTGAACTATGCAATATTAACTCTCCCTGTTAAGATACAGACAGTAACAGTTCCAAACGCTCCCCCTATGCATAGCAGGATACTAGAAAATTAATTAAATGTATAACCCGACCTAACACGATGGTTTGTTGGGTATAAAACTGTTGAGAAATTAGATTAAGTAGAATTAGTTTAGAACGTTAGGATTAAAAAAATAATAAAATATTTAAAATAAAGAATATTGTACCGTTAGAATAGGCAACCGTTAAATTTTTTTTATAAATTAATAGGCATGTATCGATATTGTAAAAATATAGAACAAACCATTCAATAAGATTCAACGATCGTTGTTCACATTCTCCCACAAGTCTTAAAATTCAACAACCACCTAATCAACGTAGGAAAATTCATGGAAACTTTCCAAATTGGATCTTCCCAATCAAAAATTCCATTTAGATATTCACCCATCACATATTTTACTATAGAATAGAGTTAAATGCAAGCACAATAATTATACCAAAAAATATAAGACATCATCCAATTGATTCTCAATAGTCCGACACAAGAGTTTAGTGGTCATTCTTATCTGTATTGACTTGATTGGTACGTTATTCAGATATACCATCGATCGATACTTCATTAATTTTAGTGTGTTATTTTATTTTTATAAAAAAAATTGAGAAAATATTTTTTATTAATAAATATATACAATGGTCCAAAGTTTGCTTGGTAATAGTTCTGACGCATGTTGCTGATTGGACTGATGGTTCAACGATTATAGGGATGGCAAAAATAGTTGCATGGCATAATTATTAATTAATGCCTTTTCCTATCAGCAATGTTAATTCATCTATAGTATTACTTCCTTTTTTTTCTGTTTGATTTGTATTGATTGTATGGTGAACAATGATGCGGAGAAGAAGAAAGAGAAGGTTTATTCTTTTATATTATTCCTTCCTTTATTCAGTATACTCTATTTTTTTAAAGCTCAACTTATCTGGTAGTCTGTATTAGACGGAAGAAGAAAGAGAAGGTTTAACGGGTGCGTAATACAGAAGGTAATTAAATACACACCAGAGAATTCAAGGACCAGAAAGAGAAGGTTTGAAGGGTATTTTGGCCTTAACACTACAATAACAACAACAAAAAAAACAAAAGCCTATAATTTTAAATAAATTGAGGTAGGTTAGAAATGAAACCCAGTCTAAAAGTATAAGTTCAGAGACCTCAAATATCAATGATAATGATGATGAAAAAAATAATAAATAAAAAAATAAAAATGATGATGATGATAATATGATAATATGTTAATAACAATAGTAATAATAACAATGATAAAATAATTCAATAAATTTACATTATAAAGTATATTTTTAAATCCATAATTTTAAGATTTAAAATTTTAAAATTTAAGAACTAAAAAATAAAGAATATGAAGTTTATATTAGACTCTAACTCCTAAATCATGATTCTGATACATAAATCATTGTTTTCATTCAAAGTAAGCTCTTTGGATATATTTTATTCCTTCAAATTTATTTTTATTGATTCCTCTTATGTCAGTCTTGGCCTTAACACCGTGTGAAAGAAAATCTATTGTTGAATTATTTAAGCCAAATAATGTTATGGGTAGAAAGCAAATGATTTGAAGTTCTCATGGGTAAATATTCAATTATATATCATGTTTTGATGGGAAAATATTCAATTAGTAAATTTATTTGAGTTTTCTAGATTAGTTAATTATTTAGGTTTTCAAGAACCATCTTGAAAAGTGCATATCATATATACATTTTGATCATTATAAGAATTAAATTATATTTAATGTGTTTATGTCTACAAAGAATCATGTAAAATCTTATATAAATTAAAAGGCTAGTCACATGTATATGATGTAATGAGAAATATATACAAATATAAAAGGTATTTCTGAAAAATTTATATCCTACGTGGCTTTCAAATTTTATTTTTTTAGGGACCACTATCAGAATATAGGTTATTGCATACCCCTCCTTAGCAACGGTTTTTATAGAAAATCGTTAAGAAAAATAGGTGGTGGCAATTTTATAATTTAACATAAAGATTCAGCAACGGTTGCTACAGAAAAGTCGCTGGCAAAACTATTTAAAAAACAAAAAAAAAGTAAAATCTTCAGCAACGGTTGCTTGCAAATAACCGTTGCTGAATAGATAAGAATCAACAACAGTTATTTGCTCAATACCGTTGCTGAAGGGTTATTCTTTTATTTTTTTCAGGGACAATCAACAACATTTTTTTCTAAATAACCGTTGTTGATTCTCATAATCAACAACGGTTATTTTGTAAAAACCATTGCTGAAGGTGGTCTCATTTTTTTTATAATAGACAATCAACAACGATTTTCTCTGAATAACCGTTGTTGATTGTCCCTGAAATAATTACTCTCTTCCTCTCCTTCTCCTACTCGCACACAGATTTGTTCTCTCTTCTTCTCTTCTTTTCACGACTGGTGTTCCACGCACAGCTACTCGGCACTTTCTGTCCTGAAACTAAATTTGGACTCTTTCTCTGATGCATTCCTCATCTCTCCGTGCAACTCTCTCTCGGTTCTCTTCTTCGCCTCGCTCTCCGCTCTCTCGCGTATCTCTCTTCTCCTTCTCCCTTCCTCTCCCTTTCGCCATGGAGTCTCGCCCCTCTTCAACACAACACTCGAAGCATTTCTCTCTGATGGCTCATGCATCCAAACATGGATAACATCATTAACTTAAGTTTCATTTTTAGGTTTCTATAATTTAATTGAATGCTCTCAGGATTTGTATATGATTATGTGCTTTTGTTTGCTTTTAGTGGATTCTTTTGTAACATTCATCATACTTTTGGAATGGAAGTTTTTGTCAATAATATTTATCTGATTGTTAATATTATCTTTCTTTCAAGTAATCATTATGGTATGTAATTAAAAGTTTCACTTCGATAGTCAAAACTCGTATAAGTATTTTAAATTTAAAACAACTCTGTAAATGAAAAATAAATATTTTTAAACAATACAATTATTAAAAATATTTGTGTAACCTTATGCAATAACAGATTTATCAATAAGGTTATTAAACATATGAAATGCCTTGCAGCTTGTGTTGATAAACAAATTCTTAAGAATATAATTAATACTTCTAGCTCTAACAATATACGTGTTAAATAAAAATTAGCATGAGATTCATTGAAATTAAAAATTAGCATGAGATTCATCTTCCATACTCTTAAAAAGTATGGTTTGTCTTGCCGAAATGGTGAAATAGAGATTTGGAGAGGAGAATTAATTATCATCATTTAAATAGACAATCAAAATAGGTGGTGGCAATGGTAACATTTTTTTAAAAAAGAATCAACAACGGTTATTCCACAAAAACCATTGTTGATTCCCATAATTGCCAACGGTTTTTGTAGAATAACCGTTGTTGATGCTCTCATTTGCCAACGATTTTCTCAGAAAAATCGTTGTTGATTCCTTGTTTTGCCAACGGTTTTCTCAGAAAAACCGTTGTGTCGATATTTGCCAACGGTTCTTAGGAGAAAATCGTTGTTGATTCACTTAATTTTGCCAACGGTTATTTAAAGAACTTTTACGGGAATTAGTGACCCTAGCGTCAATAATGGTTGCAGAACCGTTAGCAAATGGTATATTTAACCGTTGTTATTTTTTGTGTGGTAGTGGACATAATTAAATTTGTCTTGCTTGATCAAATTGTTTTGGTGTGACAAAGTTATTGCTTGTCTTTCACTTTTCTTTACTACATAATCTTTTGGTGTGACATAGTTTGAGTTGTTGGAGTCAGCAATGAACTTTACTAGTACAAATTTGGAGATACAAAACAATTAGAAGTTTCCTGCACACATTGGAGAAGCATAGGCATCTTATATAAAAAAAATATTTGGATATTAATTGAAAATCAAATATGGAGATGAGAAACTGATGGAGCCAATGATATACAAGTTGCAAGATTACTAAAAAAGTTGAAACCAACTTATGAAAGTTGGTTATGGAGAAAATTGTGTACCGACTTATAATTATAAATAGTTGGTGTGCTGATAAGAGAAAAAGTTAGTGAGATAATGAAATATCCCCACCACACTCGAGACAGATGGACTAGTATGTATCAAGTAATTAATGAGAAATTTTGAAATATATATAGTTATACAAGTGAAATGATTATGTCTCTCCTCCTATTTATTAGAAAATAAATGCTTCGGTGCGCTGTATTATAATATAACCTTCAATTTTGTGAAAACTTTAATAATTTAATTGAGGTAATAACCTCCATATAAAAGATCATATATTCATAATACAATATCAAAGAGATGATCGAGTTGGAAATGGAACTCATGGAATTTCTCGTGCGAATTAGCTACATTGTGACCAAAAAAAGGGTCTTGAAATTAAGAGCCATGTATATTCAAAGGATTTGGAAAATTAGAGCACCTTAAATATGAAGGTTTTCGCATGGTTAGCTTAATTTGTTAAATTTAATTTTGACAATGGATAGATGAAGAGAGGATGGCAATTGGGATCTATTACTATCAAATCGATACTATCAAAAAAAAAGGTGTTCGCCTGCATTGTCCTTCTCATAAAAAAAAAGAAAAAAAAAATGGGTCTTTGTTAATTTTTCAAAAGGACACTAACTGATACAATGACATCCAATCCTCATAATTTTAGTTAAACAAAATCTGCTATGAATTAAATGAAATTATAATCGTTCATTTTTACTAGCGGCTGGATGACGACTTTGATAGAGAGATCAACACTGAAATAACACACAAAAACATGAGCCATGACAGAACAACCCTTTTACTTTTAAGAGTCCCCTTTATGAAAAGGGTGATTGGACAATATATTAGGGGCATTGAAACATTCTCTACTTTTAAAAGCTGAAACTTGGTCTCTATCATTAGTGAAATGACATATACATTTAATAATTGAGCACGTACGTGTAAATATATATTTATGTCTATATATATCAACACATGATATATTTATGTACGGGACGTGTTGTGTTTTTTAAATATATATGTTCACTCTCTCGAATAATTTTGACATAGTTAAACTAGCACGTCAAACATAAATATATATGTATATTACGTATAAAGACGTGTCACGTACTTTATGAATTTTCTAATTATTTTTAGTTTTGTCATATTTCTCTCATTTTTCTATTTATTTATTTATTTATTTTAAATTAATATGTGATATATAAGTGATAACACATAGAAATATAAAAATATCTTGCACAACTTGTTAGATATGTCACATATTTTATATGTGTGTTCGGGTTTCACAATTTTGACATGTTAAAACATGCATGTTCAAATATTTATTGAAATATGACACACACATTTATCAATTCACCGCTATTAGCTCATATTTCATTGGATATTGAGGGGGAGGGGGCTTTTTTGAGTTTATAACTGTATAGATCATGAAATATTGAAAATTATCCAAAGAACGCCCTAATGCACTACATGGGATATAAATTCTTAAGAGGAAATATACCTTTGTGCTGCACTGTCAATGTGTCGACTACTGTTGTTGTGAAATATTTTCCTCTTTGAAATATCAGCTGAGGCTGTCAACTTGTCGAACTGTTTGTTAATGAAACATTCAATTAATGGTGGATCCAACATGTTAAAGTAGCATGAATTTTTATACGGACCATTGGATCTTGATTTGAGCCGACATAAAATTTTATACGGATCGTATGTTATGTTACACGGTGCTATATAACAAAGAATTGGAATTGAAATAGGATGTAGGCAAAGTTACACAAATAAACCTATACTTATGAAATTAAATCGAAACACATTCAAAATTATCAAGCTATATATCTATTCAATTCTTATGTTATATATTTTTGAGAAACATTAATTGCTCAAAAGAAGAAAAATTATAGATCTGTTTATAACGACTAAAATAAAATATGTATCAAAAGTTATTGAAACTTCACCATTAAAATTTTAAAAGTATATGATAGAAGACAATATTTTTCAAAGTAAGTAAATTTCATACACGTTATATCCAAATGATTTGAAAATTGTCTATGTTTTTTTTTATTTGAGCAGTATTTCTCAAAAAATACTTTAAATATTGAATATATATAAATTAGATGTATACTAGAATTACTCTGTTTATTATTTTAAAATTATTTTTTTAACAAATAGTCCCATAACTCTAAAAGTCATGATCTTTTTTTTTTTTTCTCTTCCCCGATATTTCTTGAAGACTTTTGTAAATCGTTTTTTATTTAATATAATCCAAAAGAGGAGTAAGGCTCCTATATTTTCACGCAAGAAAAAAATATTACGATGGCTCCAATTTTCATGATAATTTCTCTTTTTAGATTTTTTTGGCTAGTACTCGTAAAGTCTTCAATTGAACGATTACAGCCAATTTTCATGATAATTTCTCCTGTTTAGATAGGTACTTAATCATCTCACATCAGTTACTTTTTTCATAGAAAATTTGTTACTTACAGCGGCGAGACATTTCTGGTATTTAATTTTTCTCACATCAGTTACTTTTTTCTAAATAAAATTTGTTAGTTGCGGTGACAGTGATCGTAGTCAAAGAAGAAAAATAGATTTCGGAGGAGAGAGGACGAATACTACGAATGAACCATCAAATCGTAAGTGTTCAAATAAACAAAGGATATCTTAGACTTGTTACATCAGAAGGGGAAAAAGTAAAAAAGATATAAAATGACAAATTTATTTTCTAGGTTCATTGTGAGATAGCTTACGGATGACTCAAAAGCAAAAGAAAAGGTTGCACATGAGCACATCACATCACATATTGGGGTTCAGAATAAACACTTTTGCATGCCTAAGGGCTCTCAAAAATAATAATAATAATAATAAACACTTTTGCAAAATATCGTATTTTAGACGGTTCCATCGATAGTCAAAATTGATGTGTGTGATTTAATCAGTACATTTTCAACAATCCAACTCTTTGACTGTGAGTCTGTGAGTTTGAAATTAACAGGTTATAATCCGTATTTGCTGTCATAATTTTAATGTTTTCATCATCTGTTATAGATTTTAAGATATCGAATAAAAGTTATACGATTCTATTTAAATTCAAAGGATATATGTTATTTTAGTGGAGTCTATTCATTATAAACACAAAAAGATAATATCATCACTATTATAGAAAAAAGGACAGTGGATATATATTCCAACAGATTGTATATTAATTCCAACCATTATTCGGTGGCATATTTCTTTCCATGTGGCATTGGATTTATTTTCCCCGTCCGTTCCCTTATCATTATACAATTTTAACTTGTGGGAACAAATTTTTTTTTATCTGATCTAATTTTTCTCCTTCTCTCTCCTGTTAATAAAATAGCTTCTTCTGTCCTTAATATAAAATAATATATTCCACATAAAAACAAGTAATGAGTTTTTTAATAAACAATCTTAATTTGCATTGCTGTTGTGATGTACGATGGAATTTTGTAATATTTCAAAAAAAAATAATTAATAAATAAAAGTAGTTACTTATATTTGAAATTTATTAGTAATGATATATATATATATATAGAATAATTACTATTGACAATAATCTTTTCATTTGAAAATTATTTTTTTATGGTATAACTGAGTAATAATTATGCATTTCCGTCGGTATGAATTTTCGTAAAATCTCATCCAGCACAATTATGTACCAGCTCAACATGTTCTAATTTGTAAATTCATGGAAGGGGTCTCATTATAATTTCATGATTTTCTTGGTGGTTTGAGAATCTAACATAGTTCAATCAGGAACTGAAGTGATTTAAATTGTATACGGGAGATTGAGCATCAATTTCTCATTATCATTGGTCATCTTTCCATCCAATCAATTGAAGATTTCTAAGCGGGTTGATTTTTCCAAAAAAAAAAAAGAAAAAAAAAGAGATTTCAAAGCGGATGATAACGACGCATAGTTCACAAGTTATTAAGTTGAATATTATTTTTATCTCTCTCTTTTTTTCTCGCTCATATATATATAGCACAAAATTAATATGCTCCTAGGGCCACGGAGCTTCTCCGTAATTCTAGCTCAAAAAATATATCAAATAATCTTCAAAAATTTGGGGTGTTTAGATTTTTTTTATGTTACTCTTTTTAATTTTTAAAAATCAACACTAAAAATAATAATAATATATTTAATATTTGTATATTATTTTCAAAAATTATAAAGAGCGACTTAGAAAACTCAAAACACCTCAAATTTTTTAACCCGTAAGATTTCAATATGAAGAATTTAATGAGAGTGATAAATCAAAGTTTGAAATCATTTGATATACATTTTGAGTTAGGATCACGGAGGGCTCCGTGCTCCTAGGAGCACACTATTCTTTCTTCTCTCTCTCTCTCTCTCTATATATATATATATATAGTGAGGCCATGGTGCTTCGCGAAATACAAAATCTCTCATATTTTGCATCAATATCTTGAATTTGAAAGTTCAAACGGCCGATCAAAACTGTTGAACTTGATTTTCATATTGAATTATATTTGAAGATCAAAATTTATATATACATAAATATTTTGTTACTTTTTAGATGGGTACAAAATCGTTAGTTTTGGATAGTGCACAAATCGTTAGATCAGTAAATTTTGTATCCATTTAAAAAATAGCAAAAAAATAAAATAAAATAAAAATATAAAATTTGATTTCCAAGGATATTTCAATATGAAGATGATGTTCGATAGTTTGAATTGGTCATTTGAACTTTTAAATTCGAGATACGGACGCGAATCACGAGAAGTTTTATACTTCACGAAGCACCATAGCCTCACGTGTATATATATATATATAGAGAGAGAGAGAGAGAGCGCTATTGTGCTTTATAAAGCACAAAATATTTTGTGCTTCACGCTTATATCTTATGTTTTAAAATTCAAATGGACAATCCAAATTATTAAATATGATCTTCATATCAAATCTCCTTGGTGATCAAATTTTATATTTTTACATTTTTTTAATATTTATTTAAAGGGATAGAAAATAGTTGATATTGAATGGTTCAGAATACGTCAAATCAATGAATTTTGTAGCCCTTCAAAAAAAATCAAAAAAAAATATAAAATTTAATCACCAAGGAGATTTTGATATAAAGATCATATTTAACAGTTTGGATCGTACATTTGAATCTTAAAATATGAGATATAAGCGTGAACTATGAAGTATTTTGTGCTTTATAAAACACATTAATATATATATATATTGCTTTCACTCTAATTTCCATTTAGATATTTTTAATAAATAGTTTTATCCGCCAATTTCATTAGCTGAAACAAATAAAAATTTTCTGATTCTTAGATGAATCGAACATAATTTGAACATATATCAACTATTTTTTTTATTAATATCATGCTCTTATCTGTTACAAAATAATTTTATTTGTATCATACTTTTACCCGTCAAGAATTTCAAGTAAGGAACGGATGACAGAAGATAATGAACAAATATAATGACAATTTAATGCCAAAAATTATATGATTTGAACAAATAAATGACATCAAATATATACACTAATAAATAATAACAATGAATAATGTTTTAGATATAACAAGAATCATATTTTTTTTTCATCTCGATTTTCATTAAAAAAATATACTAATTTCAATTTAGTTTGATTATTATTAAAATATAAAATAAAATAGTATATTTCTATACATTTATCTATATATATTTATATAATTTATCCTATAGATAACATATATAGAATAGCTCTTTTATATACCCTTTTCCGATAAATTAACGAAATTTTTTTTATCCATATTCATATTCATACCAGATAACTTAACGAGATTAAAATCTTACTCATACATGTCTTATCGGAACACCTTTCTTTGATAACCCTAGTTATCAATGAGAATATTTAAAAGGAGTTGGTATTCTCGTTGAGGTTGTCGTGAGACCATTTTTTATTTATATCAAATTAATTATTATTTATAATAATTATTTTATTGTGCAACTTATTTTATATAATATTTTTATTCATATTAAATGAGTTATTAATTTTAAGTTACTAAAAAAATGCTATGAAAATTAAATTGTACAAAAAAATTAATATTTTTAATATATAAAGAGGGTTAAACTAAATAAGTTTCTCAAGTATGTCACATCGATCATTACTCTTCTTGGTCATGTATTTTATTTAATTTTTTTCATCTAATTAATATTAATGATTCTTATATAATTTTTTCTCTCCTCATTTAAAATAGATGAGGTTAATATATTTAATGAGATATTTAACTCTTAAAATGATAAGTTTATTATTCTCGTATTGATTTCATGTATTTAATTGTTATTATATCTTTAGCATTTAGAAAAATGTATTCAGATTTTTTAAATAATTTTTTTATTAAATATATTAAAAAAATTTAATTATTTATTCGGGTACTGTGGATGTTTCCACCCAGTATAAATAATAAATAACAAAGATGACGGTGAAAAGCGAAAAGCGTGTGAAAAGGGAGGATAGGACAATTGTTCAACAAGACAAAACAAAGCTAAAAAATAATTATCTAATTAACCGGCTCCTGGTTAATTTGGCCAAATAACAATCACGTTCTTAATTTCTGTTGCTAGTTCTCCTAATATTTCAGAATCCGTTACTAAAATTTTTTATAACTTTTTTGGCACTTCCTGCCTGCTCTTTATTAATGATTTTTCATTCAATACTGTTATACAAAATTTCAATAATATTTCAAAAATATCATCAACCAATTTCAGTAATAATTTTCATCATAAATAACTAGTAAATGAATGTTACTAAAACTCATTTTTGTAGTAGTAATTTGGACATATAAATTTTTCTCTTTGGCTCCGATTTAGATGGTTTAGAACTTAATGGAAAGTTTAGGACGTGATCTACAACATAAATACGTAATATTACATATCTCTAATTATTTTTTTGCACAGTTGATCTAAAACTTCATGCTCCCATTCTGTTATTCACCAGCACCGCTCTCATCGCATGCTTCAAAATGCTTGTAGAATCATCATCTGATAATAAAAGCAACTAAAAATATGGCTACATCGATCCAATTTCATATAAACAAACACTATTTCCTTGTTTCTCCGTTAATGAACAACAATAAAGAACAATATAGTTTTTATTATCTCTTCTTCTGTCTGCACTGCAGTGCTATATATGCACACGACGATCATACCTATACTATAAGTACTCCTCGCCTTCACTATTAAGCTAGACGTACGGTCCAACAAAATACACAAAAACACAACACCAATCCAATATAACCTATCATACGTACATCCTCAAGTCATTGATCAGTGGATAGTGGATACGGCTTACGAGCCCCCAAACCCCTTCAGACTACAGGGCAAGTGTCTATGATACTTTCTTTACTCCTATCAACTACGCTTCTATTAAAGCATGAATTTAGTTGAACCAGATCAATTAACATGTAACTATTTATTTTTCACGCAGCACTGAAGTTCTGCAGCCACCCTGTCAATCAATTGTTGATTTTGAATTTACTTTAATGTTCCCTCATGATAGATTGAGCCACGCAAACTAAAATATGTGTATAATTAATTAATCAAAAATTTGAAATGATTCTTTGGATTATATGAATTACGCTTCTTTTCATTTGTAATGCTCAGAAGAGAGTTGGTAATAGGTTGCTCAACGTTAATGAATTTTATTTGATGAAGTTAATTCTGCTCAATTGTCAGGCATTTATCCCAATTCAATGGAAGCTATTTCACTCAGCCTTTGGTGTTAAACTGTTAATCATCGTTAAATATTGTCAGCCGTCTCTCTGTTAATTAGAGAGATGCAATAGCTTACTATTCACTAATGTAAATTGTACCACAAAAAGATGAAAATAACTGACTGTGTAATTAACTAAATCTTCATATCGTGCTGATAACCCTTGTCATATAATAAACTTTGATATCTCACTGGTAATACAGTTATACAACAACAGAAAGCAAAAGATTACAACCAAGATGAAATGGCTTCAGCAATATATATGGACACATCTATATATTCTTCACCAACAGTCCGTTCGACTTTATTTGTCTTGTATATATAGCTTAATTAATAATCAGTTCAGTACTATCCATCTTCATGATTATTACGGGGGACTGTATGGATCATTAGGGTCGATAGTAGTATAACTGGGGGCAAATCAACCAGTTTACGTCCTTTGTTGACTGCAAATAAAATCATAGACAATAATTCAATTAGTTAGTACTTGGTACAATGTACATTTATATAAGTAAACTTCGTTATTTAATACACTAGTATGTGCCCTCACCACCGAGGGGATGAACTAATTATATGTGTGATGTCACTTACGAGGTATGCTCTCGGGCCTAGCCGCCACCACCGAGGGGATGAAAGCAGCTCCAACAATGGTTAAAATTAGCAGGAGGACAGAGAGGAGGTGAAAGCTCTTGAGTGCCATGGTATCTTTTTTGCAGCCCGCTACAGCTAGCGAGGGATGCAAGATTCCTATTTATAGAGGTAGAGATGGATACAGTTCCAAACACCCCTGTTAAGATACAAATTGAACTATGCAATATTAACTCTCCCTGTTAAGATACAGACAGTAACAGTTCCAAACGCTCCCAGGATGCATAGCAGGGCACTAGAAAATTAATTAAATGTATAACCCGACCTAACACGATGGTTTGTTGGGTATAAAACTGTTGAGAAATCAGATTAAGTAGAATTAGTTTAGAACGTTAGGATTAAAAATTAATAAAATATTTAAAATAAAGAATATTGTACCGTTAGAATAGGCTATATATATATATATATATATATATATATAAGCAACCGTTAATTTTTTTTTATAAATTAATAGGCATGTATCGATATTGTAAAATATAGAACAAGCCATTCAATAAGATTCAACGATCGTTGTTCACATTCTCCCACAAGCCTTAAAATTCAACAACCACCTAATCAACGTAGGAAAATTCATGGAAACTTTCCAAATTGGAGATTCCCAATCAAAACTTACATTTAGATATTCACCCATCACATATTTTACTATAGAATAGAGTTAAATGCAAGCACAATAATTATACCAAAAAATATAAGACATCATCCAATTGATTCTCAATAGTCCGACACAAGAGTTTAGTGGTCATTCTTATCTGTATTGACTTGATTTGTACGTTATTCAGATATACCATCGATCGATACTTTATTTTAGTGTGTTATTTTATTTTTATAAAAAAAATTGAGAAAATAATTTTTATTAATAACTATATACAATGGTCCAAAGTTTGCTTGGTAATAGTTCTGACGCATGTTGCTGATTAGACTGATGGTTCAACGATTATAGGGATCGATAGCAAAAATAGTTGCATGGCATAATTATTAATTAATGCCTTTTCCTATCAGCAATGTTAATTCATACAGGGAGTGTTTGGCACTCAATGGAATAGTAAAAAGTTGGAATAAAATAGCTATTCCGACGAATGAATTTGCCAAACGAATTTTAGACTAAGTAGAAGAGTGCGGAATAGTGCTAATCCGGTATACCAACTTATAGGTGGAATACCGGATTAGCTCTCGTCGGAATAGCGATTATTATTTGATTATGATGTATTATATTATTATATTATGATTATGATTAAGATTTAGTATTATTATATTATTATATTATATTTATGATTATAATTTATAATTATATTAATATTATGATTATTATTTATTATTATTATTATCATTATATTATTATTATTAAATTATTATTATCATTATTGTTATTATATTATTATTTATTATTATAAATATAATTTTAATATTATATTATTATATTATGAATATAAATATAATTATTTTATTATTTTATTATTATGATCAAGATTATTTATTATTATATTATTATATTATGATGATTATGATTATGATTATTATTACTTATTATTATTTTATTATGTTGTATTATATTATTATATGTTGATTATAGTCATGATTAATTTATTATTATATTATTATAATTATAATTATTTTTAATTATTTTTATGATTATGATTATGATTATATTATTAAAATTATGATTACTTATTATTATTATATTATTATAATTATGATTATAATTATAATTTATTATTATTATATTACTATATTATGATTATGTTTTTATTTTTATTATATTATTATTATAATATTATTATTTATTATGATTATTTTTTATTACTTTATTATTATTTTATTATGTTGTATTATATTATTATATGTTGATTATATTTATGATTAATTTATTATTATAATATTATTATTATTATTTATAATTATTTTTATGATTATGATTATAATTATTGTTATATTATTATGATTATGACTATAATTATTATTATCATGATTATGATTATGATTATTATATTATGATTATATTATTAAAATTATGATTACTTATTATTATTATATTATTATAATTATGATTGTAATTATAATTTTTTATTATTATATTACTATATTATGGTTATGTTTATATTTTTAATATATTACTATTATAATATTATTATTTATTATGATTATTTTTTATTACTTTATTATTATTATTATCTTACTATTATGATTATTATTTTACTATTATTATTATTATCATCATCATTATTAGTATCATAATTATTCATATTTTAACTATTCTGAGTAACAACTGTCAAATGATATTTTCGCTCTTCCGAATAGTTAAGAATACCACTCTTCTACCATTCTTCCAAAAAAAAATACTATTCTATCACTCTTCCAAAATTACCACTCTTCCAAAACTATTCCTTGATTTGCCAAACGGACCCATATAGTATTACTTCCTTTTTTTTTCTGTTTGATTTGTATTGATTGTATGGTGAACAATGATGCGGAGAAGAAGAAAGAGAAGGTTTATTCTTTTATATTATTCCTTCCTTTATTCAGTATACTCTATTTTTTTAAAGCTCAACTTATCTGGTAGTCTGTATTAGACGGAAGAAGAAAGAGAAGGTTTAACGGGTACGTAAGACAGAAGGTAATTAAATACACATCAGAGAATTCAAGGACAGGAAAGAGAAGGTTTGAAGGGTATTTTGGCCTTAACACTATAATAACAACAACAACAAAAACAAAAGCCTATAATTTCAAATAAATTGAGGTAGGTTAGAAATGAAATCCAATCTAAAAATATAAGATCAGAGATCTCAAATATCAATGATAATGATGATGAAAAAAATAATAAATAAATAAATAAAATGATGATAATGATAATATGATAATAATAATGCTAATAATATGTTAATAAAAATAGTAATAATAATGATGATAAAATAATTCAATAAACTTACATTATAAAGTATATTTTTAAATTCTTAATTCTAAATTTTAAAATCTTAAAATTTAAGAACTAAAAAATAAAGAATATGAAGTTTATAACACTACTATTAGATTCTAACCCCCTAAATCATGATTCTGATACATAAATTGTTGTCTTCATTCAAAGCAAACTCTTTTGATATATTTTATTCCTTCAAATTCATTTTTATTGATTTCTCTTATGTCAGTCTTGGCCTTAACAGCGTGTTAAAGAAAATCTATTGTTGAATTATTTAAGCCAAAGAATATTATGGGTAGAAAGTAAATGATTTGAAGTTCTAATGGGTAAATATTCAATTATATATCATGTTTTGATGGCAAAATATTCAATTAGTAAATATATTTCAGTTTTCTAGATTAATTAATTATTTAGGTTTTCAAGAAGCATCTTGAAAAGTGCATACCATATATACATTTTGATCATTATAAGAATTAATTTATATTAATTAATGTGTTTATGTCTACAAAGAATCATGTAAAAGCTTATATAAATTAAAAGACTAGTCACATGTATATGATGTAATGAGAAATATATACAAATATAAAAGGTATTTCAGAAAAATTTATATCCTATGTGGCTTTAAAATTTCATTTTTTAGGGACCTATAGGTTATTGCATACCCCTCCTTAGCAATGGTTTTTATAGAAAACCGTTAAGAAAAACATAGGTGGTGGAAATTTTACAATTTAAAAGAAAGATTTAGTAACGGTTGCTACAGAAAAGCCGTTGGCAAAACTATTTAAAAAATAGAAAAATAAAATAAAATCTTCAGCAACGGTTGCTTGCAAATAACCGTTGCTGAATAGATAAGAATCAACAACGGTTAATTTGCTCAATGCCGTTGCTGAAGGGTTATTCTTTTATTTTTTTCATAAACAATCAGCAACCGCTTTTTCTAAAAAACCGTTGCTGATTATGAGAATCAACAACGGTTATTTTGTAAAAATCGTTGCTAAAGGTGGTCTCATTTTTTTTAAATAGACAATCAACAACGCTTTTCTCTGAATAACTGTTGTTGATTGTCCCTGAAATAATTACTCACTTCCTCTCCTTCTCCTACTCGAACACAGATCTGTTCTCTCTTCTTCTCTTCTCTTCACGACTGGTGTTCCACGCACGGCTACTCGACACTTTCTGTCTTGACATTAAATCTGGACTCTTTCTCTGACGCATTCCTCATCTCTCCGTGCAACTCTCTCTCGGTTCTCTTCTTCACCTCGCTCTCCGCTCTCTCGCATCTCTCTCTTCTCCTTCTCCCTTCCTCTCTCTTTCGCCATGGAGTCTCGTCCTTCTTCAACACAGCACTCAAAGTATTTCTCTCTGATGGCTCATGCATCCAAACACGGGTAACATCATTAACTTAACCTTCATTTTTAGGTTTCTATAATTTAATTGAATGCTCTCAGGATTTGTATATGATCATGTGCTTTTATTTGCTTTTAGTGGATTCTTTTGTAACCTTCATCATACTTTTGGAATGGAAGTTTTTGTCAATAATATTTATCTGATTGTTAATATTATCTTTCTTTCAAGTAATCGTTATGGTTTGTAATCAAAAGTTTCACATCGATAGTCAAAACTCATATAAGTATTTTAAATTTAAAACAACTCAATAAATGAAAAATAAATATTTTTAAACAATACAATTTTTAAAAATATTGTGTAACCTTATGCAATAACAGATTTATCAATAAGGTTATTAAAAATATAAAATGCCTTCCAACTTGTGTTGATAAACAAATTCTTAAGAATATAATTAATGTTTCTAGCTCTAACAATATACGTGTTAAATATAAATTAGCATGAGATTCATTGACAATAAAAATTAGCATGAGATTCATCTTCCATACTCTTACAATGTATGGTTCGTCTTGTTGAAATGGTGAAATAGAGATTTCGGGAGGAGAATTAATTATCATCATTTAAATAGACAATCAAAACAGGTGGTGACAATGGTACCATTTAAAAAAAAAAGAATCAACAATGGTTATTCTACAAAAACCATTGTTGATTCCCATAATTGCCAACGATTTTTGTAGAATAATCGTTGTTGATGCTCACATTTGCCAACGATTTTCTCAGAAAAACCACCGTTGATTTCTTGTTTTGCCAACGGTTTTCTTAGAAAAACCATTGTTGTTGTCGATATTTGCCAACGGTTCTTAGGAGAAAATCGTTGTTGATTCGCTTAATTTTGCCAACGTTTATTAAAAGAATCGTTACGGGAATCAGTGATCCTAGTGTCAATAATGGTTGTAGAACTGTTAGCAAATGATATATTTAACTGTTGATGTTTCTTTTCTTTTTTTGTGGTAGTGAACAGAATTAAATTTATCTTGCTTGATCAAATTATTTTGGTGTGACAAAGTTATTGCTTGTCTTTCACTTTTCTTTACTACATAATCTTTTGGTGTGGCATAGTTTGAGTTGTTGGAGTCAGGAATGAACTTTACTAGTACAAATTTGGAGATACAAAACAATTAGAAGTTTCCTGCACACATTGGAGAAGCATAGGCATCTTATATAAAAAAAAATATTTGTATATTAATTGAAAATCGAATATGGAGATGAGAAACTGATGGAGCCAATGTTATACAAGTTGCAAGATTACTAAAAAAGTTCAAACCAACTTATGAAAGTCGGTTATGGAGAAAATTGTGTATCGACTTATAATTATAAATAGGTGGTGTGCTGATAAGAGAAAAAGTTAGTGAGATAATGAAATATCCCCTCCACACTCGAGACAGATGTACTAGTACGTATCAAGTAATTAATGAGAAAATATGAAATATATATAATTATACAAGTGAAATGATTATGTCTCTCGTCCTATTTATTAGAAAATAAATGCTTCGGTGCGCTGTATTATAATATAACCTTCAATTTTTTGAAAACTTTAATAATTTAATTGAGGTAATAACCTCCTGTTTACCCCTAAAAAAAATCGATATTAAGTTTGTGTCAAAATAGTACCAAGTCAACACCACATAAAAAGTTAAACTTTTAAGCTTATTGTTTAAATGTGTTAATTAATCATTAAAGATGAAATTAAATTAGTATTGGAGATGAGGGAGAATAAGAATAACATTTATTTTCTTTTCTGATGGGCTCTCTTCGACATTGCATAAAAAAAAGAAGAATGGAGGAAATATCATTAGGCTTCTTCAGCAAAAAAAAAATAATAAAAAAAAAGAGAAATGGGCCTTCGAAGAAAAGAAAAGGAGAAAGCAGATGGCTGGGCCTCTTTAGTGATAAAAAATGTTAATTCATTCCTTAATCCTCTTCTGTTATGTCTCTTGGGCCCCACTTGTCGGAAAAGTGAAGTTTTGGCTCACATTGACTTCCATGAACCAAGATTTGCTAATAATATTAAAAGAGTTTAAATTATGAAAATTGTGAAATGAATTTGGTGTGTGTGAGCCATACTTCCAACGACTTCAAAGGTGTATGAAGAACGAGTTCACTCAGATGAAGAGACCAAACCCAAGTCTCCCTTCCCGTATTGTTTCCTTGTCCTCTTCTTACTGATTTTTCTCCTCTGACAAGAAGCAAAAATGGTGAGAAGTGAAATACTTCAAATTATATTAAACCTTTTATGCCATTAGAAAGCCATCACCAAGAAAAGTTCAAAAGGGGAATCAGCTTTCAAAATGATGTGTTATGTGACATTTGCACGAGAGAAGAAGTAATTCAAGTGAAGAAGAAAAATGGTCAAGTTAGACCATGATAGAACAAATTGGCAGCCCATATAGCACCGTGTAGATCCCACGACTCTACTGAATTGGTTGCTGGTACAAAATGAACACCGAAGGCACGACTTCGGCCCAACCTCAAGCCCGGCCATCTAAGATAAAACCTAATAGCGTATCTCAAGGGCAGAGATCAAGAATGGGACACTTGGCAGCATCACAGGAGTAAGCTTGGGCGCCAATTTTGCAAGAATATCCAGCTAAAGGACAGTTTACAGCTGGAAGTGATGTGCTGCACAAACCTTGGGCGGGTGATGAGACCAACGGCTCTGATGGTGCCAACTCATTAATCTGCTACTCATCTGAGCACCAATCAACTGAGAGAGTGTGCTGGCAAGGCTGAAATGCTAATTGTTCATTGGGTAGTTCAGAGAAATAAGACAAGTGGCAGCAATTCATTTGCTAATACCACCAAAGCAAGAAGCACAGCCAGCTGAGACCTTATCTCACGATTTCCCATTTCACCCATGTTGCCCTAATTTGAAGCCTATATAAACACCCCATATCACAATAGAAGGGAGGCCAATGACCAGATAAAAGACACAAAGGAGAGCAAAAAAAAAAAAGCATCAGAGCCTTATTACTCCACCAGCAAAAAATCTGAAAAAATTAGAAACGTGAGAGCTTCATTTAATCTGAGATTGTTTTCTCAAAAAACTGAGCATAGGTAGTTTTTATCATGTAATCCATGATGCTAAATTATAGTAGAGCTTGTATATTGAAATTTTATGCAATGGAAGGAATTTTAATGCATATTGATTTTTTTTTCTGTTCATCTTATCATTGATATCTTTCTTATTCGATTTTCTTTTCATTTCCTTCTTACTGGCTCATATTCACACTACAAAGTTGATTGTGTGTTGGATGGAGCTCAGATAATATTTTTGAGCATCTTGAGATCAATGAATCCTTTGCATAATAAAAATCAGCTTTTTCCTCAAGAGCTGAAATGAAATAAAATAAGGAAAAAGGATGAGATCTATTTTAAAACTCTTCAAACTTTTAGATCTTGTAGAAATCATTTACATGAACTCATAGAAGTTGATTTTGTATTTTTTTTGATGCTCCTATGAAAAGTTATGCTATTTTGCAGTTAGAAATAATAAAACTATTTACAGTTTTGTCCCTGACAGAGAGAAAACTTCAAAATAAAATATCAAAAATATCTTAAAAATTCTTAGAAAATTAGGACATGTTATTAACTCCTATTTCTTTGAATCTATTCAAAAATATTTGTATGTTATATTCGAAAATTTAAAATAAACTCGGAGTCAAAGCTAGTTTGACTTTCTGCTCCTCTGTTTTCTGTTTTTCTGTTTCTTTTCTGTTTCTTGCTTCTTTTCCGATTTTAACCCCTTTAATCTCTATTTTCTTGCTATATATTCAGGTTAAGGTCTTATATTAAGAGTTATAATCAATATAGTTGTTAGAAATATAATAGTAGTTATTATTAATAATAGGATAATATAAAAGCTCTTTGGAACCTTGGTGCCGGCTTGACCGAGCTGCGAGTGTCGGGTTACAAAGTTCTATAATGCTAGTGCCGGCTTGAAAAAGCTGTGTGTGTTAGCCTTTCTAAAATAAAAATGAAATACTTTATCTAAAGAGTTTAATTAAGGTTTTTTTTTAGAATAAATCATGGAACTCTTTAAAATCTTGGTGCCGGTTCGAAAGGACTGTGTGTGTCGGATTTTTAGAGCAACATGATACTGGTTTTAACATTTAAAAACTCAACAATCAGATTTATAAACTAGTTTGAAGATTACAAGTATGCATTCATGAATATTACAAGTTTTTTGTAAATATTATAAAATTTTGGAGCTCTTTGTAAAAAAAAACCATCTTTAAACCCATACTTAGTATAAATGGAGTAATATTACAGTTTTAATAATATTTTATAATAAAAAAACGCATAAACTCTTTTACTAGTATAAAGATAACCAAAAGTTGATTATTTTACTGTTTTTTCCATCAAAAAACTATTTTAGAATCTATTTAATATTGTCTTAAGTAAAATTTATCAACATACATAAATTTGCTATAAGTATTTTCTTTAATAAGCCTTTAATCTTGTTTAAATCTCCTTGTGAACAGATCTTCAAAAATCCCAAAAATACCCTCTGATTTTCTCTTTTACTGGCAACAGTAAAAAAAAAATTAATAAACTGTAGCAATCTATAAATTTGACATATATATTTTATTTTATATTATTATTCCCCATAAAGATTAGAACCTAACTGTAAATTTTGAGATAAAAATATGAAGATTTAGGTACCTAAATACCCTAATTACTCTTAACTGTCCATTAATTACAGTTTTTAACACTTTAGTCAAAATCACTTGAAACTTAACCAAAATGGCATCAAATCAAACAATTTCAAAAATAAAAGTTATTTTAAATTATCCAATGTGTCTTACTGTCACTTTGTCCCAGTATGTTATTCGGAAACATTTTCATAAAAACCCAAAATTTCACTAATTTTGTACCCTTCTCTTAAAAGTTATAAAAAAACTACATTTAAGTTGGACTTTTCTGCAAATGTGACATATATATTTTATTTTATATTCTGAAAATAAGTTATAAATAATGTCTAGCTACAAATTTTGAGGTAGAATATTAAATTTTAAATATCCGAAATGATAAAGGGTTTTATTGACCACTTCTTTCCAATTTTGACTCATATACAAATTAGTTCATTCAAACTTGTTTAAAGGTGCTTAAAATAAAATTTCCTTCTGCTATTTAAATACCATTTCATATGAATTCGATATTTATGAAATTTCTACAGTAAAGTTATAAAGTAATCCCTACTTTTAGTTCAATCTTTACTCTATTAATCACACCCATAAAAATTTAAATTACAATAAAAATCATTAATGTAAATAATTCTCCTAGAAGTTTTATAAAACAATATCATCGGCCAAAGTAAAAAAAAAATGGATTAAATAAGTAAGCTAAGTCAGCTCTTTGAAATTAAGTTTGCAAATTAAATATTAGATTCGGCCTATATAGATGGAATCAGCCCATAAAAAAATAAATATAATAAAAGAGGCTCAAACCCGTAAATAAAGAAAGTAATGGACTGCCCATTAATCATAGACAAATAAAAGGCCCCAAAATAATTAAAAATCCAAAATAAAAATCTGCAAATAATCAAAATATAAATAAGATGAATTATTTCAAAACCTTCCCAAACTCCAAATTAAACGAAATTTATTTTTAAATTATTCATACCTTATATAGAACTTTATACAAATAAAATATTTAGTTTTCATAAAAATAAAATATAAAATAATAAATAGATTCTTAATTAATAAATAATTCCTAAAAAAATATATATATATATTAATTACTTTAGATATTCACAATCATAAATATTTATCTTCATAATAATGATAATTTCTTTTAAATAATAAACAGAAGTAAACATATATGAATAAAAAAAAAAGAGTGAAGTTAATCTTTGATTAAATAAATTCATAAATACATAATGATTCTTTTAATTCGCAAATGATTTTAAATAAAATATATATATAAAAAAATTTAAAACCTTTTACTAAAAACAGGAAAAATAATAAATGACCTTAAAATTCTTTTCTCATAAATATAAACGAAAACAAAATTATTCTCAAATAAATGAAGTAATTCAAAAAAAATAAAATTCTTCTTTTAAATAAATGAAATAAATAAAATAAATTATAAATATCTTCTAAAAAAAATATAGTAAAAATTTAAATTAATTAAATATTAAATTCAATTTTTAAGTTATGAACTCACAAAATATTCTAGATTTCATAATTCAAAAAAAAAATCCATTTAAGACAATAAAGTGATTTAAATCTCATCCGCTCTTATGATAAATAAACGTAGTAAAACACATAAACTCAAGTTTATTGACCAGGTTATAAGTTGACAAATGCGTCAAATTTCATAATTTGGAAGATCAGTAAAAAAATATTAAGTGACCAAAATCTCATCGGTTTCCTGATAAGAAAATCTAATAAAGCCCAAAACGCTTAGATTTTAAATACCTAGGTTGTAGGTTGGCATAGCGCTTCAAACTTTACAATTTAGAAGATTAATTAAATGACTAAGTGATCCAAATCTCACCCATTTTTCTGATAATTAAATCTAATAAAGCCCAAAACGCTCAGGTTTACATTGCCTGGATTATGAGCTAGCATAGTTTCATAATCTGGAAGATTGGTAAGACAGTTAAGTGACCCAAATCTCACATGTCCCCGATAAATCAAACCTAACAAAGCCCAAAACGCTCAGTTTAAACATCCTAAATTATAAACTCATAGGGTTTCATGATTTAGAAGATCAATAAGATGATTAAGTGGACCAAATTCACCATCTTCTGACAATTGAATCTATAAGGTATAAGAACACCCAGGTTCACCAGTCTCGTATTATGGTTTGAGCTACCACACATGTTCACTAAAATAACAAAACCAAGAATAATCGTTGTTGATTAGTTCCCGTTACTCAAAATGACCTATTCAATTGATTTTATTTATATTCTAATTCTTTCTTCTTAGCATCGAAGGTTCCTAGGGTTCATAGCCTAGGGTAATTAACAGTGAGGGCTTGCGCTCACTGGAACAATAAAGTTCCCACAATCACTAAAAAAAAGCCTTTGGATGTATAATCCTAAAAATAAATACATAAATATACATTCAAAGGTGGTACCGTGTCCTTCTTCCGCCGTTCTCACTAGATTCTTTCCTGAGTGAGGAGAGGCGCGAAAAAGGGTCGCACACCTCCATATAAAAGATCACATGTTCATAATACAGTATCAAAGAGATGATCGGGTTGGAAATGAGACTCAAGGAATTTCTCATGCGAATTAGCTACAATGTGACCCAAAAAAGGGTTTTGAAATTAAGAGCCATGTATATTCAAAGGATTTGGAAAATTAGAGCACCCACTACAAGAATAAGGGATTTAACAATGCACGTTTACAATGTTTTTTTGAGAGAACTGTTATTAAATTAATTTTCAAAATCGCTGTAAATGCTATTGCTTCAACAACAATTATTACTAAATAACCGCTGTTAAAAACTTAGCAGCGGTTATTTAGTAATAACCGCTGTTAAATCTTTGCATTCTACAACGGTTTTCCTATACAATCGCTGTAAAACATTTTTTTGCAGCGGTTTATTTATAATAACTGTTGTTAAACCTATATATATATATATAAGCCTCTCTCTCACTCGTTACAGAACCCCACAACTGCCAACATCAGCACCATTAACGAGCTCAATTTATTCATCTCGTCCAACAACATCCCAAACTCAAAAAAATTGGTCTCTCTTTCTTATTTATCTTGTTCCATCTATTTATATCCATCTCCGAGAGAGGGATCAAAAGCAAGAAATAGCGAGAGAGGTAGCGAGTCGGAGCGGCAAGGACAACAGTACATAATGGTAGCGACAGCGGTTTGAGAAATTTGTGGAATTTTCCAGGAAAGATATGAGGGTTCGTGCTGCTCGTTCTATCCCGTGTCCTTGCATTGATTGCCGAATATTCTCGAGATGACCCTCGGTTGAAGTCCTACAAGATCACTTGATTGCTCGTGGGTTTGTGTCGGGTTACACTCCATGGGTGAAGCACAGAGAGTCCAAGGAAGACACGTGCAATATTGTAAAGCCTATCAGGACAGTACCGAACACTAATAATGATGATAATGCAGCAGATTTAGATTCAAGTTCTGATGTACGGGAAGAAGTGATGGTTGAAAATGTTGAAATTAATGTACAAAATTTTGATGACCAGTGTATTAATAATAAACTAGATGAAATAATGACTGATGTAGAGCCTAATTTTGCTGATATTCCTGTATTATTTGAATCTTTGATTATAGAAAAAGACATACCCTTATTTCCCGGTTGTATAAATTTTTCAAAAATAATTGTTACTTTTAAATTGTATAATTTGAAGGTAAAAAACGGATGGAGTGACAAGATTTTTGACTCCTTGCTCAATCTTTTATGAGAAATGCTCTCAGAAAAATATGAGTTACCCGAGTCGACATACAGGGCGAGAAGAATATTATGTCCTTTGAGTATGGAAGTGGAGAAAATTCCCGTGTGTCGAAGTGATTGCATCTTATTTCGAGGAGAGCACGCCAGCTTGAATAAGTGTTCAAAACGTAATGCTTCACGATACAAACCTAAGGCCGATGAGATTGAGTGTAAGAAAGGTGTCCCGGTGAAAGTTATTTGGTACCTACCGATATTTTCTAGATTTCGACGTCTCTTCTCAAATCCAAAAGACGCTGAGTTGATGCAGTGGCATGTCAAGTGCAGAAAAGACGATGGCATGCTTAGACACCCTACCGATTCTCCCTAGTGGAGGAACATTGACAGAATCCATACTAAGTTTACAAGTGATCCGAGAAATTTGAGATTGGGTTTATGTACCAACGGGATGAATCCTTACGGTAACATGAGTAGGTTGTCACAAGACGTGACCAGCTTTCTTTGTGCATTTACAATCTTCCTCCTTGGTTGTGCATGAAGAGAAGATACATGCTTATGCCGTTATTTATTTCGGGCCCCGACAACAGGTAATGATATAGATGTGTTCTTGGTTCTTTTTCTTCACGAGCTCAAACAACTATGGGAGGAAGGTCGTAGAGTATGGGATGCATATATGCGAGAGTACTTCACCCTTTTTGTCATGATTTTCTGCACAATTAATGACTTTCCTGCTTATGGTAACCTATCGGGTTATAAGGTGAAGGGTGACAAAGCATGCCCCATATGTTTAGAAGACACGTGCTCACATTGGATGAAAGAAACAAAGAAGACTGTTTATTTAGGGCACCGTAGATTTTTTCGTTGTCAACATCCGTATCGAAAAAAGACGGTAGAATTCAATGGAAAGGTCGAAAATGACAATGCAGCAATAGAATTCATGTCCTTTTAACCCACTTGCTTCCAGTGGCAATTTGAGGTATTCTCCCTCCACATGTTAGGCACTCCATCATCAAGTTGTGCTTTTTCTTCAACTCGATATGCAGAAAAGTTATAAATCCATAATCATTAGCAACATTACAGAAAGATATTTCAGTGACCCTATGTGAGCTTGAGATGTTCCTCCCACCATTTTTTTTATATTATGGTGCATTTGACCATCCATTTGGTTAGAGAGATCAGAATGTGCGACCCCAAATTTTTATACTACATGTATCCCTTTGAGAGAGCAATGAGTTAGTTAAAAGGTCTGGTCCGAAGCCGTTCCAAGCCCGAAGGGAGTATAGTTATGGGGAAACTAGATGAAGGGGTGATCGAGTACTACACTGATTATCTTGAAGGGATAGAACCAATTGGTCTCCTCAAATCTCGGTATGAGGGTAGACTTAGAGGTGTTGGAACAAAATGATCCAAATTCATTAATCCTGGTCTTCAACGGTGAGAAAAAACACATCTCAAGGTATTAGAACACCTCGCTGAGGTCACTCCGTACGTGAATGTCCACATTGTTGAGTTACGTGAACAAAATCCTTTGAAAGATGAAGGATGAGTCCGTAACGAGCACAATGAGAACCTTTGTAGATTGGTTTGCTCAAAAGGTCCGAACCCTTATGGGATCAGGCACCGTCACGAAACAATTAGATGGTTAGCCCGTGGCCCGGCGCTACGGTTTAAACATAGGAAGGATTCGAGATGAATGGCTTTACTTGGTACACAAAGCAACAAGATGATAAGAGCACTGTACAAAATAATGGAGTAAACTTAGTTGCTTTATCAGGTACAAACAAACACGTCAGATTCATATTATGGGTGGATCGAAGAGATATGGGAACTTGATTACATGAGGTTTAAGATACCTTTATTCTCGTGTAAATGGATCAAAAACTGACGTGGGGTAAAGACCGACAGAGAGGGATTCATTACAGTTGACGTTAACCATTTGGGTTACCAAGATGACCCGTTCATACTAGCGAAACAAGCAAAATAAGTATTTTACGTCAAGGACCCGGCTAATAAAAAATTGCATGTCATACTTTTTGGAAAGAGACGCATTGTTGGGGTGAAAAATGTTGTTGACGAGTTAGAATATGATCATTTTGATGAGATTTCACCATTTTCCATCGGAATTGATCCCGTGCCTGTGGATGATGGTGTTGAAAGAGTCTATGCACGAACAGATCATGAAGATGATTTGTGGGTCAAGAAAAAAGTCAAAAAGAAAAAAAAAATGAATGTAAATTTTTAAGTCAACAAATTGAAGTTAAGTTTGTAATTTATAATTTTATGTAGTAATTATGTAGTAATTAAATATTTTTTATATATGTTCAAGTTTTTTAATTGACATATTAAGCATATTGTTTTTAATAAGATATAGTTGCACATAAATAAATTATTGGTTATTAAGCAAAAAAATAAATGTAAATAAAATTAGCAGCGGTTATTACCAGAAAACCGCTGTAAAAACCATTTAGCAGCAGTTTTTAACAGATAACCGCTGTAAAATGAAATTTAGCAGCGGTTATTTTGCAAATAATCGTTGTTGAACTATTTAGCAGTGGTTTTTAATAGATAACCGCTGTAAAATGTAAGTTAGCAGCGGTTATTAAGCTAATAGCTTCATTGTTACGAGAGTTTAGCAGCGATTTTTTGTTAATAACCGCTGTTGAACCATTGTCTTACCACTGTAACTCCCAACACTTAGTAATTTTTTTAAATTTTCATTCCCCCCGTGACCTAAATCCAGAGACGCGCAATATCGCCTTCCTCAGCGCCCGAGCACGCCTCATCAGCGGTCGTATGGCCGGTATCAACTTCACTGATGAAGATCTACTGATAGGGACCGCTGACCATAACCGGCCCTTGTTCATCACTGGAGAGTGCGAAGGGCAAAGACTTAATCGCATACTAATAGATGCAGGATCATCTATCAACATCATGCCCCTAAAAACATTGAAAACCCTTGCGTTGGATATTAAATTATTGTCAAATGAAAAAGTGACCATCCACGGGTTTAATCAGAATTCTCAAAGAGCGTTGGGCGCTGTGAATCTCGCCTTGAATTTTGGGGTGTTAAAAACAGAGGCAAAATTCTACATAATAGATGCCGATACATCGTACAAGGCTCTATTAGGTCGTCCATGGTTACATGAACACCGTATGGTGGCTTCGACCCTTCACCAGTGCATAAAATATGTGAAGGATGGAAAACAAAGAAGAATAAATTGTGATATCAGGCCCTTCGGCGTACATGAAATCAAGTACGAAGAGGCAAGATATTTTAACCCATCAGAAAAGGCAAGGTCGAGCGAACCAAATAGGAGGAAGCTTGAAACTCAGACAAAACAAGTACAAAAAACAATACCTACTTTAGCAAAATCCATGTCGATTATCCCAAAGGGTAAAGGAAAAGAGAGAGAGATAGTCAAGCCTCTTGTTGAACCAGTTTATGATACGTCATCAGACGAAAATGAGAGGATAATGTTCTACCGTAAATCGGTGGCTATGTCTAACAATGCACCCGTATTGGGAGCATCATCGAGTGACGATTCGGCTAATGAAGAAGTAATGTTCTATCCAGCGAAAGCGCTGAGTCACATCCCCATTTTAGGAGCATCAACCGATGAAAGCTCGGAAGCAAACGAAGAATCAGGTGATAACCATAAAAGCGACAAAACCACTTCTGAAGATTCTCGAGAATCAGAATATGAAGAATCAGAGGAAAAAGTGATATACCATTCTAAGATGAGGAATGACACAAGTGATGAAGGTGAAGAGTCATTACAAGTTAATCAGGACAAAAAGGAAACCATCAGGGTAGCTAAGAACACTAGTAAAGTTAAAAGTGAAGGACTTAACTGCAACATGATGAATGATTTGTCCAAGAATCAAGATTCTGCTGCCATAAGTGAAAAAAGAGAGGAAGAATATTATCTTGAACTTCTGACTGAAGAAATGAGCCCAAAGAATAGCTCAGTCGTTAGAAAGGCAGAAGACGACAATGTTACATGCCTTGCAATCTTTTGTACTTGCACACAGGAAGAGTGCTCCTGTGAAAGAGATATCGAGAGAAGGTTAAAATTTGAAAAAAGACGATATTCCAATACTGATTCTCCGAAAGAAGTTATAGAGATAGGGGACAGTGAAGATGAAGATGCTCCTATACAAATTACAGAGATAATTGATCTGGACAGTGGTAGAGCAAGTGGATCAAGATCCGCACCGCCTGCATTGTGTTATTCATTCTATGAAGGCAAAACAGTTAAGATATTTGAGCTTTGGTGTGCTCGGGGATTTGAGATCCCTAAAGTTGGCAAAGCTAAGAGACAAAATATTGACTTAGCTATGAGGCCAGATTATTGTTGGTATCACCAAATTGCTTGTCATAATACTAGGGACTGTGTAATTTTTAAAAACCTAGTCCAGACTAATATGAAGCAGGAGAATTTGATATACCTGAGCACTTTATCAGACTCCCGTGTGAATTGGTGCCAACAAAAGAAGACATAGAAAAGGATATACTTGTGCATCGTTTTCCAGAAAGGAAAAGACTTCATTGAGAAACTTTTAGAGGACAAAAATGCGGAGAATTCACTGTTTTTACAGTTTCTTGTAGCTCTGAAGAAGAAGATTCAATGGATAATCTTGGAACAAAATCAATCCCGAGCATATCTAGTAAGGTATCAGTAGACGGTAATGAAGAAATCATCTTCAATCTGAGGTCAACCTCTCGTGATATCCCGATATTGGGAGCCTCAACTGATGAGGAGAATCACAGTGAATTGGAGACATATGAAGGAACTGGCAACTCAGAAGATGAGGTGATTCACAGAATAAACACCATTAAAATCAGTAGTGATAAAGAAGGCGAGACATCACTGGCAATTGAAAAGGTCCCGAAAAATCGCTACAAAAACCTTACACCTCGGGAAGTCAATCAAGTACAAGTCTTACGTACTTTCATAGTACCCCCAAAAGAAGAAAAATCCCAAGGTAAAATAATTAGGCATAAGCCTATCATATTTTACAGAAGTGAGTTAACCAACGATGATCATCAGAAAGATGGATGGAAAGAATGGGATGATGAAGATAACATTCTTAATAAAGAAGAAGTGCAGATTGAAACCTCCCAATATTATGGGAGAAAGGTGCGAAAGTTGGCCAGGAAGGCTAAACTCCCAAAGTCAATTCCGAGATCACAAATGGAGAATTTTGAAAAGCTTTGGAGAGGCTCTTTCAAACAAGTGATGGGTTTGGATGGGAAAATGAAGAGTTCAAGAGGTTTAGGATATGAATCCGACAAAAATCTTTTAAGCCCTGAAGAAGCATGCAGACAATTCTTTGAGTGCCACATGGTGTCATGCGATGAAACACCTGTAGAAGAAAAGGAAGATGATAAAGTCTCACCAATAATCCAGAATGCAAAGAAAGAAATGGAAAAGACCCCAAATACTATCGATGACTTTGTAGAAATTAACCTGGGAAGTGAAGAGAATCTTAAACCCACTTTCATCAGTGCATCTCTCGCACCGGAAGAAAGTGAAAAGCTAAAAAGGCCGCTCCTAGAATATGTCGATTGTTTCGCATGGAGCTATGAAGAGATGCCTGGCTTAGACCCGCAAGTTGCAGTTCACCAATTGAAAATTGACTCTGAGGCTAAACCCATAAAGCAAGCGCCTCGACGAATGAGAATAGAGCTTGAAGAGAAAGTGGTTGAAGAAACAAAGAAGTTGATTAAAGCTGGCTTTATCCGGGAAGAAGAAACCCCAGAATGGGTAGCTAGCATAGTTCCCGTTAAAAAGAAAAACGGACAAATACGCATATGCGTTGATTTTCGAGATCTTAATAAGGCATGTCCGAAAGATGATTTTCCGTTACCAGTCACGGAAATCATCATTGACCATACTTCATCATATGAAGTGTTCTCATTTATGGATGGATATGCGGGGTACAATCAAATCAAGATGGCGGTCGAAGATGAAAAACACACGGCCTTTCGTACCCCAATTGGTATTTATTGTTATACAGTTATGCCTTTTGGACTCAAGAATGCAGGTGCCACATATCAGCGGGCCATGACTAAAATATTCGACGATCTCATACATAAGATTGTCGAGTGTTATGTAGATGACTTGGTTGTGAAAGCCATGTCAATAGAAGAACACCTCAGCCATTTGAAAGTGATATTTGATAGATTGAGGTTGCATTCACTCAAGTTGAATCCTCTGAAGTGTGCCTTCATGGTATCGTCAGGGAAGTTTCTGGGTTTCATTGTACGCCACCGAGGTATTGAAATCGACCCATGCAAAATCAAAGCAATTTTGGAATTACCTCCTCCCAAAAACCTTAAGGGTTTACGCTCGCTGCAGGGACAGTTAGCGTACATTCGACGCTTCATAGCAAACTTATCTGGAAAAATTCAACCTTTTACTAGACTTACGAAGAAAGACGTCCCATTCAAATGGGACTTAAACTGCCAAAAGGCGCTTGACAACATTAAAGAATACCTGCTTAACCCTCCTGTTTTGGCAGCACCAATCCCTGGGAAAGAGTTAATCTTGTATACAACTGCCTTATAAGGGTCTTTGGGTGCCCTTCTAGCCCAAGAGAACGAACAAGGGAAAGAAAATGCGTTATATTACCTCAGTCGAATGATGGTAGGAGCTGAGCACGGGTACACACCCATTGAGAAGCATTGTCTGGCACTAATTTTCGCCGCTAAGAAATTGAGACATTACATGATCTCTCATCGAGTGATCCTCATATCAAAGGTGGATCCGCTTAAATACCTAATGACGAGGCCTATGCTTACGGGGAGATTGGCCAAGTGGGCAATTATATTGACAGAATTCGACATCACATGTGTACCACAAAAGGCAATCAAGGGGCAAGCATTGGCGGACTTCTTGGCAGCACATCCAATTCCAGACGATTCTCCCTTATCGTGTGATTTCCCAGATGAAGAAGTCATGAATATCCAGCAAGATAATCCCGTATGGAAAATGTAATTTGATGGAGCGTCATCAATAAGGCCACTCCCGAGACCTGATATTCCTACAATTCGGGCAGGGATAGGTCTAGTGTTTGTCACCCCAGAAGGTGGCATTGCAAGACATGCGCTAGCATTAATGGAACTATGCACCAATAATGAGGCTGAATATGAAGCCTTGATAACTGGCCTTGAGATGGCTATCGATTTAGAAATCAAATGCTTACATATTTTCGGTGATTCACAATTGATTATAAATCAAGTTACAGGGAAATACAAAGTGTTGAAACCAGAATTGGTACAATACTACCAAAAAGCGATAAAGTTAGTGAAGCAAATACCTGAAGTCATCTTCAATAAAATCACAAGAGCCGCAAATGGCAGAGCAGATGCCCTCGCAAAGGTAGCTAAGGAGTTAAGCGAACCTGATTTGCATGAAATTCATCTAACCATTAGAAGCCAACGACCATTATCTCTGTGCTTCACTAAAGAAGATGATGACTATTTTGCTGAAGTGGAAGATGAATGTTATTTGGATAAAAGCTCAGACCAAATAAACACGTTGGTGGCTAATTCTGAGAATGATGATTGGAGACAACCTTTCATCGACTACTTCAAGCAAGGTACCCTTCCAAAAGAGAAAACAGCAGGAGACCAGATAAAGAAGCGGGTTCTTCGATTTGTGTATCTAAATGATACTCTTTATAGGAGATCATTTGACCAATTATGGTTACGATGCATCTCCTACCAGGAAGCCGAGCAAGTAATGAAAGAAGTTCATTCTGGCTTGTGCGGTGCACACCAGTCTGGACCAAAGATGCGCCTTAAGATCAAAAGAATGAGATACTACTGGCCAACAATGGTGGCCGATTGTGAAGATCATGCTAAGAGATGCCACATGTGCCAAATTCATGGCCCGTTCATACATCAATCACCAAGCCCACTACATCCTACAGTGTCGTCGTGGCCGTTCAGCATTTGGGGCACAGATATAGTGGGACCAATTGACCCACCCACTTCGAAAGGACACAAGTATATTCTCGCCACGACGGATTATTTCACAAAATGGGCGGAGGCAATTTCGCTTAAAGAGGTCAAGGCTTCAGATGTGGTCAGGTTTTTCAAAACCTATGTGCTATACCGATTCGGTACTCAAGAAGGATTATATCGATAATGGGACAGCATTTAAGAACGCTAAAATATATGCTTCGGCGGAACGTTTTAAAATCGATCGGAGATACTCCTCAATTTATAACCCAAGAGCCAATGGGTTGGGGAAGCGTTCAACAAAACCACGATCAACATCATGAAGAAAACGGTCGAAGGAAATCAACGCGATTGGGATAATAAACTCTTAGAGGCGCTTTGGGCTTACGTAACCACATACGGAACCCCAACGCAAGCAACGCCGTATTCTCTGGTATTTGGAGTCGAGGCAATTTTACCATTGGAAGTAGAGTTACCATCTTTAAGGGTGGCTATGCAAACAGGAATGACTTTGGAGGAACATCGTAAACTCAGGCTGGATGAGTTAGATGCGATGGACGAGAAAAGATTAATAGCTCAACAAAATCTGGAGCTTTACCAGGCAAAAATGGCGAAAGCATATGATAAGATGGCTCGCCTAAGAACATTTCAGGAAGGAGAATTGGTATTAGTACTGAAGAGACCGATCATCGGTAGACATGTGGGGTCTAAGTTCTCCCCAAATTGGGAAGGACCATATGTCATTGAGAAAGTGTTTGAGGCGGGAGCATATCAACTCATCGATCACAAAGGGAACAGGCTTTTGCCACCAATCAGTGGGAGATACCTCAAGAAGTACTACGCTTAAACTTTTCAGATCCAAGAACATAAAATAAAATAAAATAAAGGCTTTAAAAAATAAGCCCATCGTGTGCATAAAATAAGAGGCTTTAAAGAAACCCAAAATAAAGATTATGTACATATAATAAGAAAATCTGTGAAGCTTAGGGATAAAAATGAAATAAAGATTTAATAAGCGGGTTGCTAATAAAGAATTATATTTGAGGGTTTCAAGGAGATTATAAAACCCAAATAAGAGGCTTTAAGAAGCCCACAATAAAGTTGAATAAAGACTTTGACAAGTCTGAGAAGTGGCTCGAAGCAAGGCTAAATAGATGGACGACAAGTCAAGCAAAATAAAGGGACATGAGTATCAAGGTCATAACCTAACAAAGGTGCACGGCTAAAACCCTAAATCGGAAAGCCGCAAAGACCGAGTTAAACTCAGTTTGAATCCAAGGCGAAACTAAAACACAATGGAAAGCTAAACTTAGTTTGAAGGTGGCTAGAGAAGGTAGGGTGTTTGGGCCCATAATACGAACACCACCGGGTTTGTCTATTTGATCCGAATAAATATAAAAATAGACAGGGTTTGCGGTTGTCCCTTAAACTATCTGTATCGCCCAATGAGGAATGTTGCTCAATAATGATCGCCTACGGTGAAAACCAAAGGATAGGTCGAGCAGATTGGTGGCTATCCATAGTCACTTCTGAGGGCATAAAAAAATAAAAAATTTCGTATATATTAATAATAAATAATATTCCTCCATAAAACACATAAAAATATTTTAGTTAAATAAAAATAATAAAAGAAACTATATTTTATAAAAATAAAAAATATATATATTTTTCGGAAAGGGGTTGTCATCTTTGTCCCCGACACCAAGAGTGTCATACAAAGCAGGTTGGGTGCATTCATCCGTAAAAGCACCACACTTTCACAAAATAAAATAAGAGGAGACGAGCGATTGTGAGTTTCCACTTTAGCACGCAAAAGTGCACAAATGAGGGGAGAGTGTGTGAGCTTCCATTTTTAAATGATATATACATGAAGTATCCACAAAATGGTGTTATCAATTGAATCCATAATACAATTGATACTGACAAGTTTATCCGTCAGTAATAAAAGGATAAACGGGTTCACTCTGTACCTGGCCTAGAAGTCAATACAGGTAGGATTGGTATCCTTAAATACTATGGTCCCGCCGTGAAGCTGTGTCAAAAATGCTAATCAGAAGAAACGCTGATTGAACAACATATGCGAGCAAGCAAACAACAAGCATACAAGCCTACCAGAAACAAAGAAAGGTGAAAGCAAAAGTTCATTAAAGATCAGGCAAGGACATAATCTCCTGATGAAAAATCTGAGGTACGAAGCCCCATTGAAAGGATATCGGGTAAACAAGCCACCAGAAGAAAAACACACGGAAGTATAAGCTGAAAGGAAAAGAAGTTAGGGTTGAAATCACTTAAAGCGAAGATGCTTTGTCGAAGATCCCAACAGACAGAGGCCTCAAGTTGTAACATCTTCAGCCAAATGATGCATTGAAGGCGAAATCTGAGATTCCCTGTGGATGAAGAAGTGAAGTAAGAGTTTCTTTAGATGAAGGCATCTGAGCAGAGACCTTTCAGAAAAGAAATTAAATTCAAAACTTCTACAAAGAAAAAATCACGGTTAAAACTTCTTGGAACGAATGTACTCCATTGAAGATCCCACCAGATGAAGAATTCAAGCCGAAACCTCTTCAAATGAGACTCTAATTGAAGATTGCTTCAGTAAGGAGTTGGAGACCTAAGTCCAAAAGCCGGCAGAACGCTTCAAGCTAATGACCTAGAAGGTCGGATAAGACGCACAAAGCTCAGCCCGTCTTCCGATAATTGCAGGTCCTAATGTGAGTTGGCAAAGCGCTTCAGACTCAAAACGTCCTGAGTCCTGTATCTTTTGTCAAAGATAACCTTATTAGAGTAAAGTAAATCCGAGATCCTTGGCATGAAGAAATAAAGTTGAAACCTCTTCAGATGAAGGGGTCCAAATGGAAACATCATTCACAAGAAAATTCAATTCGAAAACCTTTACAAAGTAAGAATAAGTGTTAAGTTTGAATGCACCAAAGCAGGCTCTTCAATTCTCAAAGTGTTCACGACCTGCTTTGGTGGGTGGCTCTTTGTTTACCCCTAAAAAAAATCGATATTAAGTTTGTGTCAAAATAGTACCAAGTCAACACCACATAAAAAGTTAAACTTTTAAGCTTATTGTTTAAATGTGTTAATTAATCATTAAAGATGAAATTAAATTGGTATTGGAGATGAGGGAGAATAAGAATAACATTAATTTTCTTTTCAGATGGGCTTTCTTCGACATTGCATAAAAAAAGAAGAATGGAGGAAATATCATTAGGCTTCTTCAGCAAAAAAAAATAATAAAAAAAAAAAGAGAAATGGGCCTTCGAAGAAAAGAAAAGGAGAAAGCAGATGGCTGGGCCTCTTTAGTGATAAAAAAATGTTAATTCATTCCTTAATCCTCTTCTGTTATGTCTCTTGGGCCCCACTTGTCGGAAAAGTGAAGCTTTGGCTCACATTGACTTCCATGAACCAAGATTTGCTAATAATATTAAAAGAGTTTAAATTATGAAAATTGTGAAATGAATTTGGTGTGTGTGAGCCATACTTCCAACGACTTCAAAGGTGTATGAAGAACGAGTTCACTCAGATGAAGAGACCAAACCCAAGTCTCCCTTCCCGTATTGTTTCCTTGTCCTCTTCTTACTGATTTTTCTCCTCTGACAAGAAGCAAAAATGGTGAGAAGTGAAATACTTCAAATTATATTAAACCTTTTATGCCATTAGAAAGCCATCACCAAGAAAAGTTCAAAAGGGGAATCAGCTTTCAAAATGATGTGTTATGTGACATTTGCACGAGAGAAGAAGTAATTCAAGTGAAGAAGAAAAATGGTCAAGTTGGACCATGATAGAACAAATTGGCAGCCCATATAGCACCGTGTGGATCCCACGACTCTACTGAATTGGTTGCTGGTACAAAATGAACACCGAAGGCACGACTTCGGCCCAACTTCAAGCCCGACCATCTAAGATAAAACCTAATAGAGTATCTCAAGGGCAGAGATCAAGAATGGAACACTTGGCAGCATCACAGGAGAAAACTTGGGCGCCAATTTTGCAAGAATATCCAGCTAAAGGACAGTTTACAGCTGGAAGTGATGTGCTGCACAAACCTTGGGCGGGTGATGAGACCAGCGGCTCTGATGGTGCCAACTCATTAATCTGCTACTCATCTGAGCACCAATCAACTAAGAGAGCGTGCTGGCAAGGCTGAAATGCTAATTGTTCATTGGGTAGTTCAGAGAAATAAGACAAGTGGCAGTAATTCATTTGCTAATACCACCAAAGCAAGAAGCACAGCCAGCTGAGACCTTATCTCACGATTTCCCTTTTCACCCCTGTTGCCCTAATTTGAAGCCTATATAAACACCCCATATCACAATAGAAGGGAGGCCAATGACCAGATAAAAGACACAAAGGAGAGCAAAAAAAAAAAAAAGCATCAGAGCCTTATTACTCCACCAGCAAAAAATCTGAAAAATTAGAAACGTGAGAGCTTCATTTAATCTGAGATTGTTTTCTCAAAAACTGAGCATAGGTAGTTTTTATCATGTAATCCATGATGCTAAATTATAGTAGAGCTTGTATATTGAAATTTTATGCAATGGAAGGAATTTTAATGCATATTGATTTTTTTTCTGTTCATCTTATCATTGATATCTTTCTTATTCGATTTTCTTTTCATTTCCTTCTTACTGGCTCATATTCACACTACAAAGTTGATTGTGTGTTGGATGGAGCTCAGATAATATTTTTGAGCATCTTGAGATCAATGAATCCTTTGCATAATAAAAATCAGCTTTTTCCTCAAGAGCTGAAATGAAATAAAATAAGGAAAAAGGATGAGATCTATTTTAAAACTCTTCAAACTTTTAGATCTTGTAGAAATCATTTACATGAACTCATAGAAGTTGATTTTGTATTTTTTTTGATGCTCCTATGAAAAGTTATGCTATTTTGCAGTTAGAAATAATAAAACTATTTACAGTTTTGTCCCTGACAGAGAGAAAACTTCAAAATAAAATATCAAAAATATCTTAAAAATTCTTAGAAAATTAGGACATGTTATTAACTCCTATTTCTTTGAATCTATTCAAAAATATTTGTATGTTATATTCGAAAATTTAAAATAAACTCGGAGTCAAAGCTAGTTTGACTTTCTGCTCCTCTGTTTTCTGTTTTTCTGTTTCTTTTCTGTTTCTTGCTTCTTTTCCGATTTTAACCCCTTTAATCTCTATTTTCTTGCTATATATTCAGGTTAAGGTCTTATATTAAGAGTTATAATCAATATAGTTGTTAGAAATATAATAGTAGTTATTATTAATAATAGGATAATATAAAAGCTCTTTGGAACCTTGGTGCCGGCTTGACCGAGCTGCGAGTGTCGGGTTACAAAGTTCTATAATGCTAGTGCCGGCTTGAAAAAGCTGTGTGTGTTAGCCTTTCTAAAATAAAAACTAAATACTTTATCTAAAGGGTTTAATTAAGGTTTTTTTTTTAGAATAAATCATGGAACTCTTTAAAATCTTGGTGCCGGTTCGAAAGGACTGTGTGTGTCGGATTTTTAGAGCAACATGATACTGGTTTTAACATTTAAAAACTCAACAATCAGATTTATAAACTAGTTTGAAGATTACAAGTATGCATTCATGAATATTACAAGTTTTTTGTAAATATTATAAAATTTTGGAGCTCTTTGTAAAAAAAACCATCGTTAAACCCATACTTAGTATAAATGGAGTAATATTACAGTTTTAATAATATTTTATAATAAAAAAACGCATAAACTCTTTTACTAGTATAAAGATAACCAAAAGTTGATTATTTTACTGTTTTTTCCATCAAAAAACTATTTTAGAATCTATTTAATATTGTCTTAAGTAAAATTTATCAACATACATAAATTTGCTATAAGTATTTTCTTTAATAAGCCTTTAATCTTGTTTAAATCTCCTTGTGAACAGATCTTCAAAAATCCCAAAAATACCCTCTGATTTTCTCTTTTACTGGCAACAGTAAAAAAAAATTAATAAACTGTAGCAATCTATAAATTTGACATATATATTTTATTTTATATTATTATTCCCCATAAAGATTAGAACCTAACTGTAAATTTTGAGATAAAAATATGAAGATTTAGGTACCTAAATACCCTAATTACTCTTAACTGTCCATTAATTACAGTTTTTAACACTTTAGTCAAAATCACTTGAAACTTAACCAAAATGGCATCAAATCAAACAATTTCAAAAATAAAAGTTATTTTAAATTATCCAATGTGTCTTACTGTCACTTTGTCCCAGTATGTTATTCGGAAACATTTTCATAAAAACCCAAAATTTCACTAATTTTGTACCCTTCTCTTAAAAGTTATAAAAAAACTACATTTAAGTTGGACTTTTCTGCAAATGTGACATATATATTTTATTTTATATTCTGAAAATAAGTTATAAATAATGTCTAGCTACAAATTTTGAGGTAGAATATTAAATTTTAAATATCCGAAATGATAAAGGGTTTTATTGACCACTTCTTTCCAATTTTGACTCATATACAAATTAGTTCATTCAAACTTGTTTAAAGGTGCTTAAAATAAAATTTCCTTCTGCTATTTAAATACCATTTCATATGAATTCGATATTTATGAAATTTCTACAGTAAAGTTATAAAGTAATCCCTACTTTTAGTTCAATCTTTACTCTATTAATCACACCCATAAAAATTTAAATTACAATAAAAATCATTAATGTAAATAATTCTCCTAGAAGTTTTATAAAACAATATCATCGGCCAAAGTAAAAAAAAAATGGATTAAATAAGTAAGCTAAGTCAGCTCTTTGAAATTAAGTTTGCAAATTAAATATTAGATTCGGCCTATATAGATGGAATCAGCCCATAAAAAAATAAATATAATAAAAGAGGCTCAAACCCGTAAATAAAGAAAGTAATGAGTCAGCCCATTAATCATAGACAAATAAAAGGCCCCAAAATAATTAAAAATCCAAAATAAAAATCTGCAAATAATCAAAATATAAATAAGATGAATTATTTCAAAACCTTCCCAAACTCCAAATTAAACGAAATTTATTTTTAAATTATTCATACCTTATATAGAACTTTATACAAATAAAATATTTAGTTTTCATAAAAATAAAATATAAAATAATAAATAGATTCTTAATTAATAAATAATTCCTAAAAAATATATATATATATTAATTACTTTAGATATTCACAATCATAAATATTTATCTTCATAATAATGATAATTTCTTTTAAATAATAAACAGAAGTAAACATATATGAATAAAAAAAAAGAGTGAAGTTAATCTTTGATTAAATAAATTCATAAATACATAATGATTCTTTTAATTCGCAAATGATTTTAAATAAAATATATATATAAAAAAATTTAAAAAACCCTTTTACTAAAAACAGGAAAAATAATAAATGACCTTAAAATTCTTTTCTCATAAATATAAACGAAAACAAAATTATTCTCAAATAAATGAAGTAATTCAAAAAAAATAAAATTCTTCTTTTAAATAAATGAAATAAATAAAATAAATTATAAATATCTTCTAAAAAAAATATAGTAAAAATTTAAATTAATTAAATATTAAATTCAATTTTTAAGTTATGAACTCACAAAATATTCTAGATTTCATAATTCAAAAAAATCCATTTAAGACAATAAAGTGATTTAAATCTCATCCGCTCTTATGATAAATAAACGTAGTAAAACACATAAACTCAAGTTTATTGACCAGGTTATAAGTTGACAAATGCGTCAAATTTCATAATTTGGAAGATCAGTAAAAAAACATTAAGTGACCAAAATCTCATCGGTTTCCTGATAAGAAAATCTAATAAAGCCCAAAACGCTTAGATTTTAAATACCTAGGTTGTAGGTTGGCATAGCGCTTCAAACTTTACAATTTAGAAGATAAATTAAATGACTAAGTGATCCAAATCTCACCCATTTTTCTGATAATTAAACCTAATAAAGCCCAAAACGCTCAGGTTTACATTGCCTGGATTATGAGCTAGCATAGTTTCATAATCTGGAAGATTGGTAAGACAGTTAAGTGACCCAAATCTCACATGTCCCCGATAAATCAAACCTAACAAAGCCCAAAACGCTCAGGTTTAAACATCCTAAATTATAAACTCATAGGGTTTCATGATTTAGAAGATCAATAAGATGATTAAGTGGACCAAATTCACCATCTTCTGACAATTGAATCTATAAGGTATAAGAACACCCAGGTTCACCAGTCTCGTATTATGGTTTGAGTTACCACACATGTTCACTAAAATAACAAAACCAAGAATAATCGTTGTTGATTAGTTCCCGTTACTCAAAATGACCTATTCAATTGATTTTATTTATATTCTAATTCTTTCTTCTTAGCATCGAAGGTTCCTAGGGTTCATAGCCTAGGGTAATTAACAGTGAGGGCTTGCGCTCACTGGAACAATAAAGTTCCCACAATCACTAAAAAAAAGCCTTTGGATGTATAATCCTAAAAATAAATACATAAATATACATTCAAAGGTGGTACCGTGTCCTTCTTCCGCCGTTCTCACTAGATTCTTTCCGAGTGAGGAGAGGCGCGAAAAGGGTCGCACACCTCCATATAAAAGATCACATGTTCATAATACAGTATCAAAGAGATGATCGGGTTGGAAATGAGACTCAAGGAATTTCTCATGCGAATTAGCTACAATGTGACCCAAAAAAGGGTTTTGAAATTAAGAGCCATGTATATTCAAAGGATTTGGAAAATTAGAGCACCCACTACAAGAATAAGGGATTTAACAATGCACGTTTACAATGTTTTTTTGAGAGAAGCTGTTATTAAATTAATTTTCAAAATCGCGTAAATGCTATTGCTTCAACAACAATTATTACTAAATAACATTGTTAAAAACTTAGCGGCGGTTATTTAGTAATAACCATTGTTAAATCTTTGCATTCTACAACGGTTTTCCTATACAATCATTTGTAAAACATTTTTTTGCGGCGGTTTATTTATAATAACTGTTGTTAAACCTATATATATATATATAAGCCTCTCTCTCGCTCGTTACTGAACCCCACAATCGCCAACATCGGCACCATTAACGAGCTCAATTTATTCATCTCGTCCAACAACATCCCAAACTCAAAAAAATTGGTCTCTCTTTCTTATTTATCTTGTTCCATCTATTTATATCCATCTCCGAGAGAGGGATCAAAAGCAAGAAATAGCGAGAGAGGTAGCGAGTCGGAGCGGCAAGGACAACAGTACATAATGGTAGCGACAGCGGTTTGAGAAATTTGTGGAATTTTCCAGGAAAGATATGAGGGTTCGTGCTGCTCGTTCTATCCCGTGTCCTTGCATTGATTGCCAGAATATTCTGAGACAGCCCTCGGTTGAAGTCCTACAAGATCACTTGATTGCTCGTGGGTTTGTGTCGGGTTACACTCCATGGGTGAAGCACAGAGAGTCCAAGGAAGACACGTGCAATATTGTAAAGCCTATCAGGACAGGACCGAACACTAATAATGATGATAATGCAGCAGATTTAGATTCAAGTTCTGATGTACGGGAAGAAGTGATGGTTGAAAATGTTGAAATTAATGTACAAAATTTTGATGACCAGTGTATTAATAATAAACTAGATGAAATAATGACTGATGTAGAGCCTAATTTTGCTGATATTCCTGTATTATTTGAATCTTTGATTATAGAAAAAGACATACCCTTATTTCCCGGTTGTATAAATTTTTCAAAAATAATTGTTACTTTTAAATTGTATAATTTGAAGGTAAAAAACGGATGGAGTGACAAGATTTTTGACTCCTTGCTCAATCTTTTATGAGAAATGCTCTCAGAAAAATATGAGTTACCCGAGTCGACATACAGGGCGAGAAGAATATTATGTCCTTTGAGTATGGAAGTGGAGAAAATTCCCGTGTGTCGAAGTGATTGCATCTTATTTCGAGGAGAGCACGCCACTTGAATAAGTGTTCAAAACGTAATGCTTCACGATACAAACCTAAGGCCGATGAGATTGAGTGTAAGAAAGGTGTCCCGGTGAAAGTTATTTGGTACCTACCGATATTTTCTAGATTTCGACGTCTCTTCTCAAATCCAAAAGACGCTGAGTTGATGCAGTGGCATGTCAAGTGCAGAAAAGACGATGGCATGCTTAGACACCCTACCGATTCTCCCTAGTGGAGGAACATTGACAGAATCCATACTAAGTTTACAAGTGATCCGAGAAATTTGAGATTGGGTTTATGTACCAACGGGATGAATCCTTACGGTAACATGAGTAGCTGTCACAGTACGTGACCAGTTTTGCTGTGCATTTACAATCTTCCTCCTTGGTTGTGCATGAAGAGAAGATACATGCTTATGCCGTTATTTATTTCGGGCCCCAGACAACCAGGTAATGATATAGATGTGTTCTTGGTTCTTTTTCTTCACGAGCTCAAACAACTATGGGAGGAAGGTCGTAGAGTATGGGATGCATATATGCGAGAGTACTTCACCCTTTTTGTCATGATTTTCTGCACAATTAATGACTTTCCTGCTTATGGTAACCTATCGGGTTATAAGGTGAAGGGTGACAAAGCATGCCCCATATGTTTAGAAGACACGTGCTCACATTGGATGAAAGAAACAAAGAAGACTGTTTATTTAGGGCACCGTAGATTTTTTCGTTGTCAACATCCGTATCGAAAAAAGACGGTAGAATTCAATGGAAAGGTCGAAAATGACAATGCAGCAATAGAATTCATGTCCTTTTAACCCACTTGCTTCCAGTGGCAATTTGAGGTATTCTCCCTCCACATGTTAGACACTCCATCATCAAGTTGTGCTTTTTCTTCAACTCGATATGCAGAAAAGTTATAAATCCATAATCATTAGCAACATTACAGAAAGATATTTCAGTGACCCTATGTGAGCTTGAGATGTTCCTCCCACCATTTTTTTTATATTATGGTGCATTTGACCATCCATTTGGTTAGAGAGATCAGAATGTGCGACCCCAAATTTTTATACTACATGTATCCCTTTGAGAGAGCAATGAGTTAGTTAAAAGGTCCGGTCCGAAGCCGTTCAAGCCGAAGGAGTATAGTTATGGGGAAACTAGATGAAGGGGTGATCGAGTACTACACTGATTATCTTGAAGGGATAGAACCAATTGGTCTCCTCAAATCTCGGTATGAGGGTAGACTTAGAGGTGTTGGAACAAAATGATCCAAATTCATTAATCCTGGTCTTCAACGGTGAGAAAAAACACATCTCAAGGTATTAGAACACCTCGCTGAGGTCACTCCGTACGTGAATGTCCACATTGTTGAGTTACGTGAACAAAATCCTTTGAAAGATGAAGGATGAGTCCGTAACGAGCACAACAGAACCTTTGTAGATTGGTTTGCTCAAAAGGTCCGAACCCTTATGGGATCAGGCACCGTCACAGAAACAATTAGATGGTTAGCCCGTGGCCCCAGCGCTACAGTTTAAACATAGGAAGGATTCGAGATGAATGGCTTTACTTGGTACACAAAGCAACAAGATGATAAGAGCACTGTACAAAATAATGGAGTAAACTTAGTTGCTTTATCAGGTACAAACAACACGTTAGATTCATATTATGGGTGGATCGAAGAGATATGGGAACTTGATTACATGAGGTTTAAGATACCTTTATTCTCGTGTAAATGGATCAAAAACTGACGTGGGGTAAAGACCGACAGAGAGGGATTCATTACAGTTGACTTTAACCATTTGGGTTACCAAGATGACCCGTTCATACTAGCGAAACAAGCAAAATAAGTATTTTACGTCAAGGACCCGGCTAATAAAAAATTGCATGTCATACTTTTTGGAAAGAGACGCATTGTTGGGGTGAAAAATGTTGCCGACGAGTTAGAATATGATCATTTTGATGAGATTTCACCATTTTCCATCGGAATTGATCCCGTACTTGTGGATGATGGTGTTGAAAGAGTCTATGCACGAACAGATCATGAAGATGATTTGTGGGTCAAGAAAAAAGTCAAAAAGAAAAAAAAAATGAATGTAAATTTTTAAGTCAACAAATTGAAGTTAAGTTTGTAATTTATAATTTTATGTAGTAATTATGTAGTAATTAAATATTTTTTATATATGTTCAAGTTTTTTAATTGACATATTAAGCATATTGTTTTTAATAAGATATAGTTGCACATAAATAAATTATTGGTTATTAAGCAAAAAAATAAATGTAAATAAAATTAGCAGCGGTTATTACCTGAAAACCGCTGTAAAAACCATTTAGCAGCAGTTTTTAACAGATAACCGCTGTAAAATGAAATTTAGCAGCGGTTATTTTGCAAATAATCGTTGTTGAACTATTTAGCAGTGGTTTTTAATAGATAACCGCTGTAAAATGTAAGTTAGCAGCGGTTATTAAGCTAATAACTGCTGTTGCAGAGTTTAGCAGCGATTTTTTGTTAATAACCGCTGTTGAACCATTGTCTTACCACTGTAACTCCCAACACTTAGTAATTTTTTTAAATTTTCATTCCCCCCGTGACCTAAATCCAGAGACGCGCAATATCGCCTTCCTCAGCGCCCGAGCACGCCTCACCGCCGTCGCCTGAGCCTCGCCGCCATCGTCTAAGCTTCGTCGTCGCCCGAGCACGTCTCGCCTCCCCCCTCGCTGTTCTCCTCTCCTGTCGCACCCGAGGCCCTCCCCTCGTTGTCTCCTCTCCTGTTGCCCGAGCACACCCCCTCGCCGTCGACTGAGCACACCTCGCTGTCGACCGAGCACGCCTCGCCTCCCCCCTCACCGTTCTCCGCTCTTGTAGCACCCGAGGCCCTCCCCCTCACCGTCTCCTCTCCTGTCGCCTGAGCAAGCCCCACTGCCACTTCAAGGTATGTTTGTAATAGCTGCTGTGTGTGCTGATATTGCTGATATGTGCTGATATTGAATGGCCAAAGTGAATAAAATGTGGTATGTATTTCAAATGAAGCATTTACTTGGTTTCAAATGAAGCATTTACTGGTTGTTGTCTTTTATTTTTGTAGGTTGATTTTTAAACCATGGTTATTAATCTCTTGTTATTAAGTTTAGCATTTAATATTGGGTTTTAACATGCAGGCATGGCAACCCGTGAATTCATCCACAATAAAAAGGCAAGAACTGCTGTAAGGAACATCATAAAAAAGTCTAAAGAAGAAAGGACGATAGGGTTTGATCCCTTGGGCGTGCTGACAGGGTCAAACATGAATGTTTTTCAGGCCGTAGTCTCGTATGTGGCGAGAGAGACTTTGGGGTGTACCGTCCATTCATGGAAGAAGGTACCTCAAATTGTAAAGGAGGCCATGTGAAAAGATGTTAAGGTACAAAATGAGTTAAAAAATGTTATCTTCCGTCGTATTAACTGTGTGATGCATTTAAAAATGAGTTACAAAATATTATTTTCAGGATATTTTCAACATAGAGAATGACACACACATGCACCGGTGCTTGATGAGTATGGCCGGGCTTTATCGAAATTGAAGAGGCTCGTTGGTGCGGGACTATCTCAGGAAGGGCAAGAGTCACTGTGATGATAAAGAATATTATACCATTATAATAGGCTATAAGCAACCGTTAAATTTTTCTGTTTTTGTATAAATTAATTGGCATATATCGATATATATTGTTAAATATAGAAAAAAAACCATTCAATAAGATTCGACGGTCGTTGTTCATATTCTTCCACAACTCTCAAAATTCAACAACAACCTAATTAACGTAGGAAAATTCATGGAAACTTTCCAAATTGGATCTTCCCAAACAAAACTTCATTTAGATATTCACCCATCACATATCTAAATAATCTGTTATATACCCAGCAAATGTTTTTTTTTTCTAAATAAGTGGAAACTGAAGTTTTACTAAAAAGTATTTGGACAAAAATACAATTCTTCTTTCAATTTAATCTCTCTGCAGCTCCCTCCGTGTAAATCGTTCCTATGGACAGACCATCTCATCTTGATTGACCAACCAACCAACCAAGATCTTTAGACATGTTAGAACACAATTAACTAGACTAATATTTAATTATTACTTGTACATCCAATCAGGATATCGGACCAGTACTGTCCTATGTAAGGAAACTAATTGAACCAGAAAATGATGAAATAGTAAAAGTTGAACTGTATTAAAGAATCTGACCTGTACAAGTGAGATAATGATGTATCTATCTTTAAAGAACGAACTGCAAAACAATTCTAAGTAAAACTAATCAAAAACATTGTGGACACAACTGAGACTCTTAAGGTAAAGAAGTTTTTACCAGCTCAAGAGTTCTGATACCAGTACAAATTTTACTATAGAATAGAGTTAAATGCAAGAACAATAATTATACCAAAAAATATAAGACATCATCCAATTGATTCTCAATAGTCCGACACAAGAGTTTAGTGGTCATTCTTATCTGTATTGACTTGATTGGTACGTTATTCAGATATACCATCGATCGATACTTCATTTTAGTGTGTTATTTTATTTTTATAAAAAAAATTGAGAAAATATTTTTTTATTAATAACTATATACAATGGTCCAAAGTTTGCTTGGTAATAGTTCTGACGCATGTTGCTGATTGGACTGATTGTTCAACGATTATAGGGATGGCAAAAATAGTTGCATGGCATAATTATTAATTAATGCCTTTTCCTATCAGCAATTAATTCATCTATAGTATTACTTCCTTTTTTTTCTGTTTGATTTGTATTGATTGTATGGTGAACAATGATGCGGAGAAGAAGAAAGAGAAGGTTTATTCTTTTAGGGTATGTTTGGCCCTCAATGGAATAGCAAAAAGTTAGAATAGAATTGCTATTCCGACGAATTAATTTGTCAAACGAATTTTAAACTAAGTAGAAGAGTGCTAATCCGGTATACCAAGTTATATGTGGTATACCGGATTAGCTCTCGTCGGAGTAGCGATTATTGTTTGATTATATTGTATTATATTATTATATTATGATTATGATTTATTATTATATTAATGTTATGATTATTATTTTTATTATCACTTTGTTAGTATTATAATATTATTTATTTTACTATTATTTATTATCATTATATTATAATAATATAATTTTAATATTATATTATTATATTATGAATATAAATATAATTATTTATTATTATGATATTATTATAATTATGATTATTTATTATTATATTATTATAATTATGATTATTTATTATTATTAATTTATTATTATAATATTATAATTATGATTATTTATTGTTATCATATTATTATTATTATTATTTTATATTATTATAATTATGCTTATTTATTATTATATTATTATATTTTGATTAAGATTATATTATCATTATATTATTATAATGTGATTTTAGTGATGATTATATTATTATTATTATATTATAATGATTATAATTATTTATTATTATTATTATATTATTATTATTATATTATTATTTTAATTATTATTATGTTTTTAAATCGTATGTTTGTAAATTTAATGTGATAGTCTATATACATCATGAAGCGTAAATATGTAATTTATATATTCTTTTAATGTAATTATGTTTATTTTATATTATTATATTATGATTATATTTATATTTTATTATATTATTAAGATTACAACTAAAAATATTATTATTTAATATGATTACGATTATGGATTATCATTTTTCTCCATTTGACCACTTGAAAACGTAAGTACACCAAATTCTCCTTTAGGTGCTTCTTATGGATTATAAATATTTTATTATTATTATTATTTTACCATTATTTTTATTATCATCATCATTGTTAGTATCATAATTATCTATATTTTAACTATTCTCATTAACAACTGCCAAACGATATTTTCGCTCTTCTGAATAGTCAAGAATACCACTTTTCCAAAAATACACTATTCTATCACTCTTCCAAATTTATTCTTTAATTTACCAAACGAACCCTTATATTATTCCTTCCTTTATTCAGTATACTCTATTTTTTTTAAAGCTCAACTTATCTGGTAGTCTGTATTAGACGGAAGAAGAAAGAGAAGGTTTAACGGGTACGTAATACAGAAGGTAATTAAATACACACCAGAGAATTCAAGGACAAGAAAGAGAAGGTTTGAAGGGTATTTTGGCCTTAACACTATAATAACAACAACAACAAAAAAAAAAGCCTATAATTTCAAATAAATTGAGGTAGGTTAGAAATGAAACTCAATCTAAAAATATAAGATCAGAGATCTCAAATATCAATGATAATGATGATGAAAATAATAATAAATAAATAAATAAAAATGATGATGATGATAATATGATAATAATAATGCTAATAATATGTTAATAAAAATAATAATAATAATAATGATAAAATAATTCAATAAACTTACATTATAAAGTATATTTTTAAATCCTTAATTCTAAATTTTAAAATTTTAAAATTTAATAACTAAAAAAATAAAGAATATGAAGTTTATAACACTACTATTAGATTCTAACCCCCTAAATCATGATTCTAATACATAAATTGATGTCTTCATTCAAAGCAAACTCTTTGGATATATTTTATTCCTTTAAATTCATTTTTATTGATTCATCTTATGTCAGTCTTGGCCTTAACAGCGTGTTAAAGAAAATATATTGTTGAATTATTTAAGCCAAAGAATATTATGGGTAGAAAGCAAATGATTTGAAGTTCTGATGGGTAAATATTCAATTATATATCATGTTTTGATGGGAAAATATTCAATTAGTAAATATATTTCAGTTTTCTAGATTAGTTAATTATTTAGGTTTTCAAGAAGCATCTTGAAAAGTGCATACCATATATACATTTTGATCATTATAAGAATTAATTTATATTAATTAATGTGTTTATGTCTACAAAGAATCATGTAAAAGCTTATATAAATTAAAAGACTAGTCACATGTATATGATCTAATGAGAAATATATACAAATATAAAAGTTATTTCAGAAAAATTTATATCCTATGTGGCTTTCAAATTTTATTTTTTAGGGACCACTATCATAATATAGGTTATTGCATACCCCTCCTTAGCAATGGTTTCTATAGAAAACCGTTAAGAAAAATAGGTGGTGGCAATTTTACAATTTAAAAGAAAGATTCAGTAACGGTTGCTACAGAAAAGCCGTTGGCAAAACTATTTAAAAAATAGAAAAAAAAAATAAAATCTTCAGCAACGGTTGCTTGCAAATAACCGTTGCTGAATAGATAAGAATCAACAACGGTTAATTTGCTCAATGTCGTTGCTGAAGGGTTATTCTTTAATTTTTTTCATAAACAATCAGCAACCGTTTTTTCTAAATAACCGTTGCTGATTATGAGAATCAACAACGGTTATTTTATAAAAATCATTGCTGAAGGTGGTCTCATTTTTTTAAATAGACAATCAACAACGCTTTTCTCTGAATAACTGTTGTTGATTGTCCCTGAAATAATTACTCTCTTCCTCCCCTTCTCCTACTCGCACACCGATCTGTTCTCTCTTCTTCTCTTCTCTTCACGACTGGTGTTCCACGCACGGCTACTCGGCACTTTCTGTCTTGACACTAAATCTGGACTCTTTCTCTGACGCATTCCTCATCTCTCCGTGCAACTCTCTCTCGGTTCTCTTCTTCACCTCGCTCTCCGCTCTCTCGCATCTCTCTCTTCTCCTTCTCCCTTCCTCTCCCTTTCGCCATGGAGTCTCGTCCTTCTTCAACACAGCACTCAAAGCATTTCTCTCTGATGGCTCATGCATCCAAACGCAGGTAACATCATTAACTTAACCTTCATTTTTAGGTTTCTATAATTTAATTGAATGCTCTCAGGATTTGTATATGATCATGTGCTTTTGTTTGCTTTTAGTGGATTCTTTTGTAACCTTCATCATACTTTTGGAATGGAAGTTTTTGTCAATAATATTTATCTGATTGTTAATATTATCTTTCTTTTAAGTAATCGTTATGGTATGTAATCAAAAGTTTCACATCGATAGTCAAAACTCATATAAGTATTTTAAATTTAAAACAACTCAATAAATGAAAAATAAATATTTTTAAACAATACAATTTTTAAAAATATTGTGTAACCTTATGCAATAATAGATTTATCAATAAGGTTATTAAAAATATGAAATGCCTTGCAGCTTGTGGTGATAGACAAATTCTTAAGAATATAATTAATGTTTCTAGCTCTAACAATATACGTGTTAAATATAAATTAGCATGAGATTCATTGACAATAAAAATTAGCATGAGATTCATCTTCCATACTCTTACTATGTATGGTTCGTCTTGTTGAAATGGTGAAATAGAGATTTCGGGAGGAGAATTAATTATCATCATTTAAATAGACAATCAAAACAGATGGTGACAATGGTACCATTTAAAAAAAAATCAACAACGGTTATTCTACAAAAACCATTATTGATTCCCATAATTGCCAACGGTTTTTGTAGAATAACCGTTGTTGATGCTCACATTTGCCAACGGTTTTCTTAGAAAAACCGTCGTTGATTCCTTGTTTTGCCAACGGTTTTCTTAGAAAAACCATTATTGTTGTCGATATTTGCCAACGGTTCTTAGGAGAAAATCATTGTTGATTCGCTTAATTTTGCCAACGGTTATTTAAAAAATCGTTACGGGAATCAGTGATCCTAGCATCGATAATGGTTGCAGAACTGTTAGCAAATGATATATTTAACCGTTGTTTTTCTTTTTTTTTGTGGTAGTGGACAGAATTAAATTTGTCTTGCTTGATCAAATTGTTTTCGTGTGACAAAGTTATTGCATGTCTTTCACTTTTCTTTACTACATAATCTTTTGGTGTGACATAGTTTGAGTTGTTGGAGTCAGGAATGAACTTTACTAGTACAAATTTGGAGATACAAAATAATTAGAAGTTTCCTGCACACATTGGAGAAGCATAGGCATCTTATATAAAAAAATATTTGGATATTAATTGAAAATCAAATATGGAGATGAGAAACTGATGGAGCCAATGATATACAAGTTGCAAGATTACTAAAAAAAGTTCAAACCAACTTATGAAAGTCGGTTATGGAGAAAATTATGTACCGACTTATAATTATAAATAGGTGGTGTGCTCATAAGAGAAAAAGTTAGTGAGAGAATGAAATATCCCCTCCACACTCGAGACAGATGTACTAGTATGTATCAAGTAATTAATCAAGTAATTAATGAGAAAATATAAAATATATATAGTTATACAAGTGAAATGATTATGTCTCTCCTCCTATTTATTAGAAAATATATGCTTCGGTGAGCTGTATTATAATATAACCTTCAATTCTGTGAAAACTTTAATAATTTAATTGAGGTAATAACCTCCATATAAAAGATCACATATTCATAATACAGTATCAAAGAGATGATCGGGTTGGAAATGGGACTCAAGGAATTTCTCGTGCAAATTAGCTACAATGTGACCAAAAAAAGGGTCTTGAAATTAAGAGCCATGTATATTCAAAGGATTTGGAAAATTAGAGCACCTTAAATATGAAGGTGTTCGCATGGTTAGCTTAATTTGTTAAATTAAATTTTGACAATGGATAGATGAAGAGAGGATGACAATTAGGATCTATTACTATCAAATCGATATTGTCTTCTCTTTTTTCTTTTTCTTTTCTTGATAACCATCTGTGCGACCCTTTTTTGCGCGCTCCGCACCGCCTTCTGGTTTGTTGGCGCTGGGATGCGGAAGAAGGACACGGAGATCCCTCCTTAACGTGCACTTTCTTGATGTTGACGTCGGCTGATGCCACCGTCTTAAACTTGTGGGAATGCACATTCAGGGGGTTTTTGGTGATTGTGAGGTCTTGTAGATTCCGATGGGCGCAAGCCCCCACCGTTAATTACCCTAGGCTGTTAACCTCGAGGCACCTCTGGATCTTTAAAAGGGAGAAGCAAATAGTATAGCTAAATGATAGTCAAGTGGTCGTGTACCCTCATGATCGGGAATCATTAGGGCACCCTGGATTCGCCAGAAAGTTGATCTAGTGAAATATGGGATGAAAGACGAACCTACTACTGATCGGTTCAGTCTTTACCGCCCCGAGAGATAACCTTACTACTGATCAGATTAATCTCTACGGAGGGGTTCGAGGTGAGTCTACTACTGAACGACTTGACCTCAGTTGATCTAGAAGATAAAGCTACTACTGAATGGTTCAATCTTAACTAGTCAACAACCAATCACACAAAATACAACTCGAAGCACTAAACCGGTTGATCTTGAGGTTGGTGAATCAGGAGAAGGGCGGATTTGGCCCACTTGGTACTTCTCTCTGATCTTCTAAGCGGACCCATAAACCTAGGAACACAACTGCACACAAGGTCAAACCTGAAGCACTAAGCCAGCTTGACGTTGAGGCGTGTGTCGGTGAAAGAACCTACTACCGAACGGTTCATCCCACTGTTGGAGGATGAATCAACTACAGAACGATTCGATCCTCCAGACTAGAAGACAAACTCATTGATGGATTAGTTTAGTCTTACTAGCATGTTTGATCATGAATTACTTGTTCATGACACAGGGCCATCATGATATCTCCTCCTTGGACACCGTGATGTTCTTCCACTTATGTTAATGTCATAGTCTTAGTCATTCTCCGTCGTGCGTCGAGATGTTCTTGTCTCAACTAACTATACTGGATGTTGCATTACTTGTGCAAGAATCATTGCGTTACTCCACATCGTCTTATATGAGCATTTTTAATCATTTCTAAATCATGGGTTTTGATTATTCGACCGATTTACAGATTCAGAGTTATCTCGTGTACAAAATTAGACTCAAGACTCATGGCTGGTCTAATATTGAGACAGGTTTATGGAAAGATGAGCTTGAAAACTATCATACATATTATACCTCATCAATTAATCAATCAAAGTATATTATCTCCTTATTGATCATTCACATTCTCAAAATCGTGTAACGATTTAACAAGCCGTTACAACGCTTCAATGAATCGTTATAATGTTTCCACAAATCGTTATAATGCTTTTAGAAGATATCAAATCTGTCAGAAAATTGGCCAATATGGGGTCAAAATGTTAACAACTCTTTGTATATCGTTCAACGTTTCAGAAAGTCGTTCCAACAATTCAAGGAACCGTTACAACGATCTTTGATACATGTTGACTTTTCAGAGAATGGTCCAAGCGTTGCTAACGTCCTGTAAAGCGTTACAACGATTTGATAAATCGTATAACCATTCAGAGAATCGTTATAACGATTCTTTATTATTATTTATTATCATCATTCTTTTGTTCTGTTTTGAATTTTATTTTATAAAATATTTTAACTCTTATTATATCTTTATTTGAATTTTGGGCTTTGATAGTTAAAAGAATAAGATTTGTTTTATTACTATATTTTTATTTGAATTTTAGACTTTATTTTTATAATGACCAAAAGAATATACTTTATTTATCATGTAGTTTTATTTCGGGTTTTTATATGATGATCAATAGGGTAAGGTATATTTATTATTAATTATCATTATTTATTTTGTTTTTATGTGAAAGGATTATTCAAAATAATATCTAACTATTATTTATGAATTTTATTGCTATTTATTTTCTTTTTTTATAGCTAAAGGATAGTATTTGTTTTGTTATTATTTATTGAATTTTATTTGATTCATAATTTTATTTTCTTTTTTTATGATTCATAATTTTATTTGAATTTTTGGAATTTTTATAATAGCTAAAATGACAAGTCAAAGCTAAGTCAAATATATAAATATAATATAATATTTTTTGCTTTTAAATTTTTTTATATAATATTATTTTCAAAATCGAAATATTCTTATACAGAAAAATATTATAGAAAATAAAGAATTTTTAGAAATAAATTTGAGTTAATTTGGAGTTTATGAATATTTTCAAATGATTTATTTGCTCTTTATTTTTAATTTTCTGTTATTAATTAAATTTTGGGCTTAATTAAATTGGGTTGGGTTCATTTTTATTTTCCTTTTCCCTTTTCCTTTCTCGAACTGGGCCTAACAAGCAGTTGGGCCGACTTCTTCTGTTTTAATTGCTACTATTAATGTGGGCCGGTGGATCTTCTTCAAGATCTTGCTAGTTATGATTAAAGGCCAAGATCTTTCTTTTATTTACTTCACATGCGTGCGTCGTTCGATCTCTTTAAGATTCGAGTAGGCGCACTAGGATTTGCGTCGGCTGCTCCAATATACGTGATATCATATCCGACGCCTTTTGTGCTTCTGACAGTTGCCATCGACGATCTCCATGTCCGATCGGAGATCGGGCTTCATGCCTGGCGTCGTCTTGGTGCCCTGAGTTCGGTACTGATCTTTGATCGATGATCGGTGCGGTGGTTCTCAACGAACACCATCATCAAATCATTTATATGGTACATCTCGGTACCAAAATGGTTCTGGTACCAAATTCGATTCATTTATCGATCAATTTGCGTAATTTTCATGTTATATAGCATCGCCCTTGCTTCTTCAATGGGTTGATACAATAAATTTCTGTTTGAAGTCATTCAAGAGTGCTGTGGAGCTCGAGAACACTTCAAGTAGTTCGGTACCAATTCAGATCGTGTTTATAATGGGTATACACGCAACACACAAGCGATTTTAATGTTCTTATACACTCTTAGACTTACCTAGAACAAGCTATTAGTATGCAAAGTATTGACAACTCATGAATTAGTATTAATTGAATGAAATATGCAATCGACACTGACGCATTTATCAATATACCGATTAATTCAATGGAGTTAACTAAATTCATAAAATCTAATTTACAAAATACATTGAGACGACTATGAGATCCTCAATTGCTATTTAGATACAGTTTTAACCTAATTATTATGCTAATTCTAATGAAAATAGAAGGAAAAAACAAGAAAACAACACCGATTCACCCAATTGTATACCAGTATACCAATTATACTCAATAGGTTTACTAAATTCATGCGATTAAACTTGTGAAAGAGCTGAGAGGGTTATAAGAACCCTTCAATCAACTTCAATCACCAACTCAAATGAATTATAATTTCAATTTAAATGCAAAATCGGGAGGATTACTCAAACCCTTCAACCGATCATCAACTACTCCAATCTCAATGCACTAACACCTATACAAACACTCATAGTATATAGAGAAACAAGAAAATGAGAAAGAAAAAGTAAGAAAAAGGTAAAGGAAGAGTCAAGTTCAAAGAAAAATCGAATTGCATTTCAAATCTACATCAATTACACCTTTGAATAAAAATCTTACCTATTCTTGATTCTTGATAGAAATAGCAACAAAGATGATGATGATACTCAAATTCAATTCAATCGAAAGAATTGAGCTTATCCAATTGCCAAACCCGATTTTAATTAATCTCTCTCTTCTCTCTCTATATCTTTCTCTTTCTTTTCTACTTCTCTCTATTATTTTCTCTTCCTTCTGTCCTCCTCCTCTTTTTTTAATAAGAGGTTTATATAGGCCTTTTACTTAATTGTGATTGGTTAGGTGATTAATGGCCGGATCATGGTCTCTAAGCCAATCTTAGCCCTTAACTCAATTTTAATTAACGGCCAAGATCTATTTGTGCTTCTTATTACTCAACAAACCATCTCTAAATTGATTCCTTACAGTTGGAGTTAGTTACACTTCTTTTCCTTTTTACCATTTTGCCATTCCTTCACATAACTCGGGCTTCCATCATTCTGGGCCTTTCTAGAAGCTTCAAAGCGTTTACACATCAATCTCACACTCCTATAAGTCAATCGAGTCGGTACATGGGTTATGTTTGGCGCTTAACATCCATTTCTCATTTCTAGGCCTTTCAATCGGATCTCCATTGCCATCTCATCCTTCCTTCATTAATTTTTCTGTTTGCAAGCTCCAACCTCATTGCTTTAGCTCTAGAATTCAATCTTTTTCATGTCTCTATGATCATTAACACACTCTATCACTATCTCTTCATCACCAGCCTCGGCCTCCAATGGCGACTTGGTGAAACATCAACTCAGAGCTTCTAGAAGTGCTGTCTTTGTGCTCAAACAAGGTCGCCTAGGTAGTAAGGTGTACAAGTGATCAATTTACCTCTTGCTACTTATAAAGGTTAGTCATAATTTCAATTCCGTTGATTGCCTCAATCGATTATTCACTATTTCTTTTCAATTCTCAAAATTGATCACTTATACAAGCTTTATTTCATATTACACAGCTTTCTGTGAAGACATTTTGAAGAAAGGGGCTGCATTCAACTCTATTCAACCATGGCGCCTTCTTCTCCATCGCGCGGAAGGAAGAGGAAGAGAGGAAGAAGGGAGAGAGGAGAGTCATCTATGGGTGCGCACGGTGCATATGGACCAACGTTTTCAAGAGATAATTGTCAGAGAGGGATAGTGCAAGAGCCAGGTTTGTCCTTCCTTTCTCCCTTTTGATTTAAATTCTGCCCCTTATTTGCATGAGATTGGTCTACGATTGTTAGTATACTCCTCTATCTCACCTTCTTACAAGTGGGCTCCACAAGTCAGCACTTTATAGATAATCAAGCTAACATGACATGCTGTGATAGGGTTAGATGTATGATTAAGCTATGATTAGTTATTAATTATTGCTGACTGTGCCTTGATCTGTGAATGCCACATGGCACTAAGTGGGGTCCATGTCGCCGACTTTGCCTTGATAGATAGGCGCGAGTGTCAAACAAATGTAGTTGAACAGATTGTATTTGCTGAGGTGTATGGCCTGGTGTGCTGTCATGTGGCATATGAGTACTGAGGTGGCTCCATCATAGCGGACACGTGGTATAGGTGGGGCCCACATGTCGGGTCGTGTAGTGGTGGGGTCCACACGACTGAGGTGGACCAATGGGAGACTGCCATGTGGCACTGGGAGATCTGACTGGGTTAAAGAGTATTCTGCCACGTGGCATGGGCTGGGTGAGGTGGACCAATAAGGTGTTGTCACGTGGCACAAGTGGACCCACTGTCAGATATATGGGACCCACGTGGGTGAGGTGGGCCAATGAGGTGCTAACACGTGGCACTGACATGCCGAGGTGGCCCAATGAGGTGCTGACACGTGGCACCCTCTCTCTCTTCTTTGATTCTACGTGTGTATGTTTGAGATCCCCAATTTGCACCCAGCAGTGTATCTATCCCCAAGTTGCACCCATATAACCCCTTGATTGAATCGCAGCCCTTGATCTGCTTATTTAATCTGTTTTATCTTCTCTGAATTTATTTTAATAGTTTCACTTATCCAAAAATCATGAAATTTTCACCAAAAATCTCTAAATTCATGATGATCACTCCTGTAATTTTTAATTTCACTTTTGCCTCTGCCTCCTTGCATTAAAAAATTTATTTGCCAAGAAAACCCTGTTTCCCTCTCGATAAAATCGCAGCTTCTTAGTTGTAGCTCAGTGTTTCTGGCAAATAAAATTCTCTTACAGAAACCACCTTAATAAAAACACCAATTAGACTTATATTGATGCTTATTAGGATTTGATTTGATCAAAAGCTGATTACTTGTCAACAATTGATACAAATCTAGACTTGATCAGATGGTTGTTCACGACTTTGGCACCTGATCAGTCTTGTGAAATTGACTTTCAATCCATTCTTATGAAGGTGATCTGGTCAAAGGATGATTACTTATCATCAATTGGCACAAATCATGGTCTGATCAGGTGGTTGCTCAAAGCTTTGGCACCTGGTCAGCCTTGAAAGCAAAATCACATTGAGATTTCTTGTGATTGGTTGTATCAAAATACTGGCTTGGCATTGACACGATCTTTCTTTGTATAGAAATTACACTCGCTCCAATTCTTAGGGTTTGCTCACGAAGTTTCTTTGCTTAGGGTTTAACCTTGACTTCCTTGATGTCGTCACCGAGGTGTGGGGCCCTTTGTCGGTGAAAAATGATTACATGGATGACCCCTCAGGAGATCTCTTTCTCCTCCCCGAATCTCTTGAGTGTCATCCATGTCGAATGAGCAGCAGATGGTGAGGTATTTATTCCCTTGCCTTGCACTTAGAATTTCCTTGTGGGATTAATGCTTAACCCTTGTTCTGGCTTGATTAGGTTTAGTAAATAGGTTAGGTTTATGCTGTTAGAGCTGTTTGCAAGAGACTGCCAGGTGGGTCCCACTTGTCAGAGAAAATGTGATCACATGGGTGACACCCAAGAAATCTCTCTTCTCTCTCTTGAGTCTCTTGGCTGTCACCCACGTCGAGTGGATGGTGAATGGTGAGGTATTTATACATGGGTTCATTAGCGACTTTTCTGGCTAGTGGGCCCCTTTCTCATTCCCCCTTCTTATATTTTATTATCAATAATTGATATTTATTTTTCATTTATTCAGCTGTTATCTTTGAGATTTTTCAAGGGTAAACACCATCTTTTAGATAAAAAAGGGTGTTCCCCTGCACTGTCCTTCTCACCAAAAAAAAAGAATTTGGTATTTGTTGCTTTCTCAGAAGAACACTAACTGATACAGTGGCATACCAGTTGCTTTCTCAGAAGAACACTAACTGATACAGTGGCATACCAATCCTCATAATTTTTTTTGATGAAAAGATGAGGGTCAAAGTCCTAAATTTCTTTTTATATATGGATATAACACCAACAGTGTTATTTATTACAGTTTATAAATTAAAATATTTGCGAGAAAGACTATGAAAAAGAAGATAAAATAAAATAAAAATAAAAATAAAAATAAAGATAAAAAAAATGAAAATAATTAGCCAAAAAAGGAGTAGAAACTTAAATGTAACATAATTATCAAGGCTGCAACAGTGGCATTAGTGGTCCTCATAATTTTAGTTAGACAAGTTCTGCTATGAATTAAATGAAATGAGAACCGTTCATTTTTACTAGCGGCTGGATGGAGACTTTGATGGGGAGATCAACACTGAAAAAACACACAAAAGCATGAGCCATGACAGAACAACCCTTTTATGAAAAGGGTGGTTGAACAATATATTAGGGGCATTGAAATATTCTCTACTTTTAAAAGCTGAAACTTGACCTCTATCATTAGTGAAATGACATATACATTTGATAATTGAGTTGATAATTGAGCACGTACATATAAATATGTATTTATGTCTACATATATTAACATATGATATGTTTATGTACTATATGTGTTGTGTTTTTAAATATATATATATATATTCACTCTCTGAATAATTTTATCATGGTTAAACTAGCACGTGAAACACAAACACATGTGTATTACGTATAAAGATGTGTCTCATACTTTATAATTTTGACATATTTTTCTCATTATTCAATTCTTTTATTTTTTTTTATTTTTTTCAAATTAATATGTGATATACAAGTGTTAACACATAAAAATATAAAAATATCTTGCACAACTTGTTAGATATGTCACATATTTTATATGTGTGTTCGGGTTTCACAATTTTGACATGTTAAAACATGCATGTTCAAATATTTATTGAAATATGACATACACATTTATCAATTCACCGTTATTAGCTCATATTTCATTGGATATTGAGGGGGAGGGGGCTTTTTTGAGTTTATAACTGTATATATCACGAAATATTGAAAAATATCAAAGGACGCCCTAATGCACTACATGGGATATAATCATATAAATTCTTAAGAGGAAATATACCTTTGTGCTGCACTGTCAATGTGTCGACTACTGTTGTTGTGAAATATTTTCCTCTTTGAAATATTGGCTGAGGCTGTCAACTTGTCGAACTGTTTGTTAATGAAACATTCAATTAATGGTGGATCCAACATGTTAAAGTAGCATGAATTTTTATACGGACCATTGGATCTTGATTTGAGCCGACATAAAATTTTATACGGATCGTATGTTATGTTACACGGTGCTATATAACAAAGAATTGGAATTCAAATAGAATGTAGGCAAAGTTACACAAATAAACCTATACTTATGAAATTAAATCGAAACACATTCAAAATTATCAAGCTATATATCTATTAAATTTTAAAATATTATAGCGACTTTTTAAAATTAAGTACAGACATTAGTCTCTGTATCCGATATTTTAACCATTTTGAACATACCTGTAGGACTTTTTTTATGAGAAATTCTGTTAGCCAAACACATAATTCGTTAATTAATTCAAACCCTCCCTTCTAGAATCCCTGCGGACCAGAATTTTCACTTATTATTTCAGAGAACTACTTTACTATTCACAAGGTGTTGCACGACGCAAAAGTACTGCGTAAAGTTTATAATTAAAAAAAGAGGAGGCATTCATGGACAATGGATTATTTTGATAATTTTGACAATGATTTTATAAACAAAGTACAAAAATAATCCTAAAAATTGAAAAACATATATAGATATATTTTTTAATTTATAGATTGATAGTTTTATAATTTCATATAATTTATTTATTATTTAATGATCCATCAAAGATCGTTAAATTATATATAACTGTTGCAAATTATATAAAATTTTAATGACATTTGACGGACGATCAAATGATATCTAAATTGCATGAAAATCAAAATACTATCGATCTACAAGTTGAAGAATTTAACTATAAATTTATTTCTTCTTTTGAGATTATTTTTTTGATATTTTGTAGAATATCATTGTTTTGTAAGAATAATCCATTGTCAAGGATCCCTCCCCTTAAAGAAATATTCCATTGATAAAAGCAGCTTTAATCTGTAATAACAAAGAAATTTCAAGTCTGTTCGATCTAAGATTGGTAGATGTTACTTCATTGAATAACATTCAATTTTTATAGTACATTCAATTCTTATGTTATATATTTTTGAGAAACATTAATTGCTCAAAAGAAGAAAAATTATAGATCTGTTTATAACGACTAAAATAAAATATGTATCAAATGTAAAATAAAATATATCACAAAGTTATTGAAACTTCACCATTAAAATTTAAAAGTATATGATAGAAGACAATATTTTTCAAAGTAAGTAAATTTCATACACGTTATATCCAAATGATTTGAAAATTGTCTATGATTTTTTTTTAATTTGAGCAGTATTTCTTAAAAAATACTTTAAATATTGAATATATATAAATTAGATGTACACTAGAATTACTCTGTTTATTATTTTAAATTGTTTTTTTAACAAATAGTCCCATAACTCTAAAAGTCATGATCTTTTGTTTTTTCTCTTCCACGATATTTCTTGAAGACTTTTGTAAATCGTTTTTTATTTAATATAATCCAAAAGAGGAGTAAGGCTCCTATATTTTCACGCAAGAAAAAATATTACGATGGCTCCTTAATTTTTTTGTTGGCTAGTACTCCTAAAGTCTTCCATTGAACGATTACATCCAATTTTCATCATAATTTCTCCTGTTTAGATAGGTACTTAATTGTCTCACATCAGTTACTTTTTGCACAGGAAATTTGTTAGTTACAGTGGCGGGACATTTCTGGCATTAATTTTCTCACATCAGTTACTTTTTTCCAAATAAAATTTGTTAGTTACGGTGACAGTAGGGGTGTAAATGGATCAGAGATGATCAAAATTGTATTTGTATTTGTTTTAGTTTTTCAAATATGAATATGAATACGGATAGTTCCGGATACAAATACAAATCGGATATTAAACTGATACGAATACGAATCGGATAATATATGAATATGAATATAAATACGGATATATTTCAGATACTAAATTAAAATATCACCCATTATAATTACATAATATTTTTTATGATAAATCACTGATTATAAAAATTAATTATTAATCATTATTATATTATTGATGATTTAATTAATAATTATCATTATAATTTAATCATCAAAAACTATAAAAATTAAAATATTACTAAAAAATGTCAAAAAATTATAAAAAATTAAAATATAATGTCAAAGTATGTGTAAATTTAGTTGGATTTATAATCTACATAAAAACTCAATTGTAAAACATATAATGGCCCTTTTATCGGCATATCTGAATTTCAAAAATATCCGAATCCGGATAATTATCCGTATTCGTATTCATATCTGGTTTCAAATTGAAAACCGTATTCGTATTCGGATCCGACAAAAAACTATTCATATTCATATCTGAAAATATTCATATTCAAATATTCATATCCGCTATTATCCGAATATAAATCCGAATATGATTGAATTATATCCGATCCATTTGTACCGTGACAGTGATCCTAGTCAAAGAAGAAAAATAGATTTCGGAGGAGAGAGGACGAATACTACGAATGAACCATCAAATCGTAAGTGTTCAAATAAAAAAAGATGTCTTAGACTTGTTACATAAGAAGGGGAAAAAGTAAAAAAAATATATAAAATGACAAATTTGTTTTCTAGGTTCATTGCGAGATAGCTTACGGATGGCTCAAAAGCAAAAGAAAAGGTTGCATATCACATCACAGACAGGGGGCTCGGAATAAACACTTTTTCAAAATATCGTATTTTGACGGTTTCATGATTTCATCGATAGTCACAATTGATAAGTGTGATATAATCAGTACATTTTCAACAGTCCAACTCTTTGACTGTGAGTCTGTGATTTTGAAATTAACAGGTTATGATCCGTATTTGCTGTCATAATTTTAATGTTTTCATCAGCTGTTATAGATTTTAAGATATCGAATAAAAGTTATACGATTCTATTTAAATTCAAAGGATACATGTATATGATGTAATGAGAAATATATACAAATATAAAAGGCATTTCTGAAAAAAAAATGTATCCTATGTGGCTTTCAAAATTTTTTTTTTGGTGTGACAAAGTTAATTTTTGTCTTTCACTTTTCTTTACTACATAATCTTTTGGTGTGACATAGTTTGAGTTGTTGGAGTCAGCAATGAACTTTACTAGTACAAATTTGGAGATACAAAACAGTTAGAAGTTTTCTGCACACATTGGAGAAGCATAGGCGTCTTATATATAAAAAAAATTTGGATATTAATTGAAAATCAAATATGGAGATGAGAAACTGATGGAACCAATGATATACAAGTTGCAAGATTACTAAAAAAGTTCAAACCAACTTATGAAAGTCGGATATGGAGAAAATTGTGTACCGACTTATAATTATAAATAGGTGGTGTGCTGATAAATTTCATACACGTTATATCCAAATGATTTGAAAATTGTCTATGTTTTTTTTATTTGAGCAGTATTTCTCAAAAAATACTTTAAATATTGAATATATATAAATTAGATGTATACTAGAATTACTCTGTTTATTATTTTAAAATTATTTTTTTTAACAAATAGTCCCATAACTCTAAAAGTCATGATCTTTTGTTTTTTTCTCTTCCCCGATATTTGTTGAAGACTTTTGTAAATCGTTTTTTATTTAATATAATCCAAAAGAGGAGTAAGGCTCCTATATTTTCACGCAAGAAAAAATATTACGATGGCTCCAATTTTCATGATAATTTCTCTTTTTAGATTTTTTTGGCTAGTACTCGTAAAGTCTTCAATTGAACGATTACAGCCAATTTTCATGATAATTTCTCCTGTTTAGATAGGTACTTAATCATCTCACATCAGTTACTTTTTTCATAGAAAATTTGTTACTTACAGCAGCGAGACATTTCTGGTATTTAATTTTTCTCACATCAGTTACTTTTTTCTAAATAAAATTTGTTAGTTGCGGTGACAGTGATCGTAGTCAAAGAAGAAAAATAGATTTCGGAGAAGAGAGGACGAATACTACGAATGAACCATCAAATCGTAAGTGTTCAAATAAACAAAGGATATCTTAGACTTGTTACATCAGAAGGGGAAAAAGTAAAAAAGATATAAAATGACAAATTTATTTTCTAGGTTCATCACTTCATTGTGAGATAGCTTACGGATGGCTCAAAAGCAAAAGAAAAGGTTGCATATCACATCACAGACTGGGGGCTCGGAATAAACACTTTTTCAAAATATCGTATTTTTGACGGTTTCATGATTTCATCGATAGTCACAATTGATAAGTGTGATATAATCAGTACATTTTCAACAGTCCAACTCTTTGACTGTGAGTCTGTGATTTTGAAATTAACAGGTTATAATCCGTATTTGCTGTCATAATTTTGGGTTTGTTTGACACTCCATGAAATAGTAAAAAGTAAAAATAAAATTACTATTCCAACTAATTAATTTGTCAAATGAATTTTAAAGAAAAGTACGGAAGAGTGCTAATTCGGTATACCAAGTTATAGGTGGCATGCCGGATTTCTCTCGTCAGAATAGCGATTATTATTTGATTATGTTGTATTATATTATTATATTATAATTATAATTATGATTATGATTTATTATTATTGTTACTATATTATGATTATGATTATGATCATGATTTATTATTATATTAATGTTAGAATTATTTATTATTATATTATTTAGTATTATTATTTTGATTATGATTATATTATTATATTATTATCACTATTAGAATTATTATATTATTATTATGATTATTATAATTATTATATTATCATCATTATTAGTATTATTATATTATTATATTATGATTATAAATATAATTATATTATTATATTATTATTATAATTATGATTATGACTAGGATTACTTATTTATTATTATTATTACTTTATTATTATATTATATTATATTATATTATATTATTATAATTACAGTTATATTTTAAATTTTAAATTATTTAATCGCAGAACTGTGTAAGTTTCCACCCAGTATAAATAATAAATAACAAAGATGACGGTGATAAGCATTTAATGTGAATAACAAAATGGATAACAAAGATGACTGTGAAAAACGAAAAGCGTGTGAAAAGGGAGGCTAGTACGATTGTTCAACAAGACAAAACAAAGCTAAAAAAGATAATTATCTAATTAACTGGCGCCAGGTTAATTTGGCCAAATAACAATCACGTTCTTAATTTCTGTTGCTAGTTCTCCTAATTCTCTTCTCTTTTTTTTCCCTCAAAATTAAGCGCTATACCCCTCTATTTTGGGTATTATAATTTTTATTTTTTATTTAGCAAAATGTGTAAATTAAACTTATTATACGCAAGATTATTTTTGATATACAATAAACTCATTCTTCAAATTTGATGTAAAATTACAAGAATGAAAAAAATCATGCTAATTAATTATATACATAATACAAAACGAACTATTTAATTCTTCAAAAACCTTGAATGCATGCATTCATAAAAAAACGTAATTATCCAATTATGTTGATTTTTTATCTAAATACTTTTTTGCACTTAGTGTTTCAGATACGAAATTTAACAATTAAAAAATTTTTGCACATTTTTTTCAATTAATTTTGTAAAATCAAGCATTGAATAAAAGTTTAAGCTCACACCATCGTCGATATTATATTATTATTATTATTATTATTATTATTATTATTATTATATAGAGAGAGAGTAAATATAGTGTGCACTTAATCTCACGGAGACATTCCGTGAGTTTAACTCAAAAAATATATTAAATCATATCTAAATTTTGATTTATCATGCTTACTAAATTCTTCATATGAAAATCTTGTAGAATGCAAAACTTTGGACGTTTCGAGATTTTAAGTCATTATTTTTAATTTTTAAAAATAATATAGAAATATTAAATATTTTATTATTTTTTAGAGTTGATTTTTAAAAATTAGAAAATGAAGACTTAAAAAACTTGAAACATTTTAAATTTTTTACATGCCACAAGATTTTCATATGAAGAATTTAATGAATATGATAAATCAAAATTTGAAAGGTCTTTGTGAACTTAAAAGCACATTAAATTTACTATATATATAGAGAGTGTGTGAGGCTATGATACTTTGTGAAATATAAAATCTCCCGTGTTTCGGATCCGTATCTCTGATTTAAAAGTTTAAATGGCCGATCCAAACTGTTGAATATGATCTCCATATCAAAATATCGTTGGAGATTAAAATTTTATTTTTTTTTAATTTTTTGCTATTTTTTAGATAAACAAAAAATCACTAGTATTAGATGATACAAAAATCATTAGATCAACAAAATTTACATCCATCTAAAATATAGCAAAAAAAATGAAAAAAAATATGAAATTTGATTTCAATAATATTTTAATATGAAAATCATGTTTAATAGTTTAAATTGACAGTTAGAACTTTCAAATTAGAGATACAAATATAACATACGAAAGATTTTATTATTTACGAAACATCATAATCTTCCTATATATGTAAATAATATTATTTTCATTAGGATTCAAATACACAACATAACAAAAGTCTAATTTGTACGCTTCCAGTTCCTCGGGCGTGCATCCTTTTGTCCCAGACAATTCAAAGCATTTGCGCTTTTGTCATCTGACTACATTGAGTGTGTGGTCATCTGACTGCATTGAGTGTGTGGTCACTGGACAATTCAAAGCATTTGCTCTGCCATAATTCAGACTTCTAGAGTCAGGAGCGCAAACGGATCGGATATGGTCAGATAGTAGTTAAAATCGTATTTATATTTATTTTAATTTTTTGAATATGAATATAAATATAGATGTTTCCAGATACGAATATGGATATGGATAATTTCGAATACGAATACGGATAATATATATAAATTGTCAAAGATAAACATAAATTTCGCTTAAAATCTATAAACTTTATTGAAATGTACAATAAAATAAGTTTTTACAATACTATTCTTTATTTAAACATATATTTCTAATTTTAAAAATATTAAAACTGATAGTATATATTCAATTGTAGTGATGAATAATATTTATTTTTATATAATATATATTAAATAATATATTATATATTTAGTATTCGGGATACGGATAATTAGGATTGAAAATCATTTTCGTACCATTTTTTATCCGGATATTCGGATACAGATTACCATATTAAATTTTTCGAATACGAACCGAATACGTCCGGATATTATCCGCATAAGTTTGCACCTCTATCTAGAGCATGCTAAGACGTCTTCTGGCAAGGGCTGCAACGCTCCTTCTTTTTTTTTTTTTTTTGAAAATTATATATTTATTAAAGATTTTAAATATTTTATGATAATTATATTACAATTTTATGTATTGCATTGCAGTTCCCAGTATTTATGACATGACATTTTAGCTAGGTTTACATGAAACTGTTGTTGCTCCTCCCATTCTAAAATTCTAATGAGCTCCGCCACTACGTTCCAGTGTGCCTCTATCTAGGCGTGTTATGTGTGATATCTGGATCTATATCTGATGCCATAAAAAAATGTGGTAGCAATGATGCTATAGTTTTGGTATCATCTAACTTGTATGATTCAGATTTAAATTTAAAGAATGGGTAATTTTTTATTGGGTTTTACTTTTATACATCCATAAAAAATGTAAAAAATTATGACACCTCTGTCATTGAAAATATATGACAGCGGATGTGAATTCATCCATGATATCTGATGTGCTAGATGAGTTCGTGACTCAAGCATGTTATACATGTCTACTCCTTATTAAATACGTAAATGTTCTAATTCTGTAACGATTTAGATTTGTTATTAAACTTTAGATTTAATATCAGTCATCGGATTGAGTTATTCGATAAATAATGTTACTATCTCTATAACAATTTATGTTGAAATTATAATTTTCTCTCAATTTTGATTGTTATATAAAATGCTGCATAATTTAGGAATATAATTGCTTTACTTTGCTTCTTTTTTCTTAGATTTTCATCAATTATGAATTTTTTTTAATTCTGAATGTTAATTTTTCTCTCAATTCTATATTTATATTACATTAATTATATATTCATGATTAAAATTTATATTAATTACTAAACTACCTTCATTTTTATTTTTATTTTCACATAAAAATATAATTTTTTACATTTTTAAAAGATATCACTGACGCACGGACAAGATATTAGTATGTATTTATAAGTGTAAACAATAAAGATACAAGACACATATGTCTAAAAATAATATAAGTAGTATGCCAACAGGTGGATGTGCTTACAAATATGTGAATATTAATTCGAAAAAATAAATGAAATGTCAGAAATATATAAGGAAAATGACAATAAAGGTAACAAACATAAAATTACTTCGGCAGTTTAATTTTTGTATTTCTTTTTTATTTTTTATTTAAAACTTTATTAGAAATGTCGGTAAGAGATGCCGGGTAAAAAAAAAATCTAAGGGATAAAAAAACTTTATTTTTTATCAAATTAAAAATAAAAGCTTTACTTTTCAATGAGTAAGGAGATATTCGAGTACTCCAGCTGACTGCACTAACCATAATTAATTTTCATGTTCTGTGTTAGACTAATTGGTCCCTCCTCCCCCCACTTCTCGCTAGAATCCTGACTCTGCATCTGAATGATAGTAGTAATTACTTTCGAATATAAGACCACAAATTCATAACTCAATAACAAATAAGATTTATAAAGGAACACGTGGTGTCTTCCTTTTCTAAAAAATAAAGAATATTCTAGCATTCTACAACCAAAAGTTCACTTTTATATCTCTTATCCGAAAACAGTTTGTGAATCAAGAATAATCATATTAAACATTTACTCATGAAATAGGTCCTAAATTAAACCTCCAGTTTCTATTATTTGAAGTTTTTTTTTTGAAAAGTTTAACCCCTAAATCAAAAAAAAAAAATTATATGTAAAACGGAGTATTTGTTATGCTAGACTAACGTACAATAGCTATTCATAGGAGTGTGCAACAGTCGGTTCGGTTCAAATCAAAATAATTATATATATTTGAATATTTTTTCGATTTGTCAAATTATGAACCAAACCAATCTTTTAAAAATATCAACCAAAAAAACCGAAAAACGAAAAAATAAAAAAAAATTCAGTTTATTCGGTTAAACCAAAATTATATTATTTAAAGAGAAATAAAAATATAAAAGTTATAAAAATTGATAGAAGAAACAAATAGTTTAAAAGATAAAAGAAAAATAAAACTAATAGAAAATAAATATATTTGGATTATATTTGATATAATCCTTATTTATATAAAGTAAAATAAAATAATTTGATAAATTTTGGACTATTCAGTTTATTCGGTTTATCCGATTTAGAAAAATTAAAACTGAATCAAAAAACAAAAATTGAATTAGCTAAAATTTTCAATTGAACAGAAATTTTTAACTGAAAAATCAGACCAAAATAATCTAAAATTTAACGATTTAATTCAAAATCAATTAAACCGATCTATTTGCACACCCCTAGCTATTCAGGTATTCATCTTTCGACCGTTATTGGAATCCAATCTTGTTATTATTCTTTAGATTATTCTTTAGATGACCTGTGTTTATTTCTATAAATTGAGAACTCGCCTCCAATGCAAGTCCATCCTCAGAAACGTTAGATAAGAGACTTTACAAGCAATGATGCCTCCTCTGATTCCTATACTTCTTTCCATTTGTATAACTTTGTCATTAAATTTAATTTGTTCTGATGCGTCAGAGCAACAAGCACTACTTAATATCAAATCCAAGCTTTCTGATCCCCTTTCTATCTTAGCCTCTTGGAGAAATGACTCCCTCGACTTCTGCCATTGGCATGGAGTCAGTTGCACCAACAACTATCCTGCACATGTTACTGCACTAGACCTGGCATCGTCAGGACTCAACGGTTCCTTATCACCTGCCATATCTGAGCTCACTTTCATCAAGAGAATCGACTTATATAACAATAGCATTGGCGGCAACATACCGGAGGATCTTCACGGCATGACCAGCCTGGAGCACCTCGATCTCTCTGCTAACCACTTCTATGGATTAGTCCCAAACTCTCTTTACAACATTTCTTCTCTAAACTACTTGAATTTGTATTATAATGATCTGTCTGGAGCTCTTCCAACAAACCTAGGACAGATATTTCCCAAACTTCAAATACTGGACCTAGGATATAATCATTTTCATGGAGATATAAGCAGCCTAATAACTTCAATGGCAAACTGCAGTGCCTTAAAAACCCTTGATTTTTCAGGTATTAACCTTTCCGGCAGTTTACCAGATACAATAGGGAACCTGTCAAACAAGCTTCAGAAGCTGTTGATAGGGTACAATAATATATCTGGCACAATCCCTCGCGAAATCGGAAATCTTGTGAACCTCACTGACTTGGACTTGAATAATAATGCCATTGAAGGTGTTTTACCATCAACTATTGGTTCTTTGTCCAAATTAGGAAGGATGCAGATTAACTACAATAGATTGTCAGGCCCCATCCCTGATTCTATAGGAAACCTTACCCAATTGAACACTCTCTTTCTGATGGGAAATGAACTGAATGGAACCATTCCAGCAAGTTTGGGAAACTGTACCGAATTGCAGTTTCTTAAAATCTGTTCCAATCAGTTGGAAGGAATCATGCCGACAGAAATATTCAGGCTAAATAGCCAGATCATAATATTTGATGCATCACACAACCATCTAGAGGGGCCCCTACCTCTGTTCCTGTTTTGAGTTCCCTTAGTTATTTGTACCTTACAGGCAACAAGTTTACTGGTACAATTCCTCCTTCTTTAGGTTCTTGTGCATCCTTGGAGTTGCTCTCTTTGGAAGACAACAACATCCATGGGAGTATACCTGAAAGTTTTGCAAAGATCCTGGAATATTATATCTCGTACTATCTAGTAACAACCTTTCAGGAAGAATTCCCGAATTTTTGAGTTCGCTGCACTCTTTGCTGAACCTCGACCTGTCATTCAACAATTTCGTTGGGGAAGTGCCAGCTGGAGGCGTTTTTAACAATGCCTCTATAGTAAATCTCCTTGGCAATCAAGGATTGTGTGGCGGTGATTCACAACTTCAGCTGCCACCGTGCCCTGATTCTGCAACAAAATCATCTAAAATGGTCGTGATCATCAGTGTCACCGTCGCCATTGCTGTTCTCGTTTGTTTTTGCATTGTAGTCACTATTATGCGCCAACTGAGAAGGAAAAAGCAGAAGATTGGGGTGCATACACCTGCTCCATTCACGGAAGACAAGTACAAGAAGGTAACATACGCTGATATTGCAAAAGTAACTGATGGCTTCTCCTTGATAAATTTGGTTGGTTCAGGTAGTTTTGGTTCTGTTTATAAGGGAATGATAGATAACCAATTAGTAGCTGTGAAGGTTTTCGACCTTGCGCAGAACGGAGCTCTTAGGAGCTTCAATTCGGAATGTGAATCTTTGAGAAACATCAGGCACAAGAATCTAGTCAGTGTCATCACTTCCTGCTGCTCGATAGATTCTAAAGGGGATGAATTTAAATCTCTACTTTTCAATTACATCCCAAATGGCAGCCTCGAGGAGTGGATACACCAGAAATCCTCAGGAAAGAAGCTGAGTTTGGTTGATGGAATAAATATAGCTATGGATGTTGCATCTGCTCTGAGCTATTTGCATCATGATTGTGCAACTCCCATGGTCCATTGTGACATAAAGCCGAGCAATATACTCATCGACACTGATATGACTGCACTTGTTAGTGATTTTGGTCTCGCAAAGTTCATGGCTGCTGCTAGTCCCATCTCTGCTGAGGTGTCAACCACCTTGCTTGGACTGAAAGGAACTATTGGCTACATAGCACCAGGTCATCACTTATCACTACTTTTTAAATTGTATTATCTCGTATATAAATGGTGCATGGTTTGATGTTCTCTGAATTCACAATTTTTTGCTGCAGAGTATGCATTAGGCTCCACCATCTCCACAGAGGGTGATGCATATAGTTATGGAATTGTACTTCTGGAGATGTTGACCGGAAAGAGACCAACAGATGCCATGTTCAAAGATGGGTTCGACATTCATGCGTATGTTCCTGAAAATATTATCGAAATTTTGGATCCTATCATGTTTGAAGAGTTCAAATTGCTTGAAAGCAACCTAGAAAATGGCGATGACAATCAGAAGGTGGTAATGGACAAGTGCGTGATTCCACTCATCCAAGTCGGCCTCAACTGTTCCAAGGAAGCACCAAGATATCGGATGTCAATGGAAGATGTCGCAGCTGAACTTTCAAAGATCAAACAAATATTGGTCTAGAAAGCATATCATTATAGTGCTCCGTGTTAAGCGAGTAGCCAAACTAACTAGTAATAAGTTTGTTAGCAAAATGTGCACCTTGTATGTTTAAGATATTAGCGTTTTGGAGAACTTAGCAGTCTTGTGAGTTGTATTCTATCCTCTTGTTGGAAACTCAATACACAAATTAATTTTATGGAGGTATTTAATCGAACATCTTGTGTGCTCAAATTACAATACAATGAGATATGAAAAAACTTAAAAGAGAAACAAAACAATTTTTTATTTAAGGAGGAAACCGCAATAACAAAAAACTTTAAGAATTACTATTGTCATCTCTGCACCACTCGTACAGATGTTTCACCCATCTTCAACTTTAGAGGTTCAATATATAATTTAAGCTGTTAATCTTATATTAATCATCAGCCTAATTACGTCAATATATGAGAACGTCTCTCGTTATTCTCACTCGCCACGTCTGCTCCCTGTACACTCAATGATCAATTGTCATTTGTCAATACAGACGAACCGACATATGCATCTATATGGAAGGCAAAAAAGAAAAAGAAAAAAAGACAGTGCTTTTCATGCTGACGCTGGTGCAGTGGTGCTCACCGTATGACATTTTCTCCTTTCCTTTGTTTAGTTTTCTTTTACTCAGCCATTGACCGTTGTTATAATGCGTACATTTTGTAGATCAGGTCCAAACCAATGTGCCCGAAAAGGAAATTAAGCTTTATTATTTGCTATATGCTCAGTCGTCTGAAAAAAATATATATTATGTAAATTTTAAACATATCTTTTTTAAAATATTAAGGATGTACATAATAATAAATAATATGATTAAACACGTGATAATTAATTATAAATAATAATATAAAAAGTTTAAATCATTTAAGAGTTAAAATTTGCCGTAAATATGTTACATATTTGCACTCATTCATTTTAAATGAAAAAGAGAAAACCTGTATTCTATAGGATTTAACTATTTTATGGATTATGAATTTTCAAAGAAAAACTCAGGTATATGACTAGTGGTATTTCAAGAGGGTGGAATGATTTAATTTATACGCTGGAAAATTTTAACGTGGTTTTTATGCAGGACGAAACTAAAGAAAATTAACTGGGCTGAAAGCCCACAATAACATCTATATTAAAGATTTGTGATATAATATGAAAAAAAAAACTGTAAGGGCCGAGCCCATTTATTAATTCAAAACTGGACCTGAATTTTGTACAACATAAACTCCCACTCTCTAATGTAGTGTTCTCGTTAGGCATAGGAATGATAATGGGTTGAGTAGGACTGGTTTGTGTCAAATATGGGGTTAGATTTGTCTTTTAAAACTCTTGACCCGACCTATTCGATTACCTCCGAATCTAAAATTGATGGTCCGATTCGTCTATGATGTTTTATGCCTACCTGCTCGTACCCGCATCGGCCCGAGTTATTGCATAATCAATTCATTTTTCTTTGATTAAATATTTCTCTATTCTTAATTATATTATAATTTTAGAAAATAATTATTGTATTTAATTAAGTTTATAGTTTGTACATCTCCAATAAAAATATATAATATTAGTACAGTAATTAAATATCTAATATTGATATATCAATATTTTCTTAGCACAAATGTATATATAAATGTTAATAACTAGTGCTATTATATAATTTAAGGGATAATATTATTTCGAGATTTATAAATAAATAAAATAAATTATTAATTTAATATATAATAATACAAACATAACATATATCAATGTATTATTAAATTTTATCGATATTACCGATCGGACGGGAGTGTCTCACCTTAAATCCGTACCCATCCAATTCGTACTTTGACCCGGTCCGATCAGGCCCTACCCATTTGATCTTTGGGTCGGACATATCGGCTGTCAGGCAGGGCGGCTCCTAAGAGTGCTGCCCCTGATTTTTATGTTGAATAAAGGAAAATTTTACCTTTTGGTCTGAGTTTGTAACGTTGTTGACATGATTTTTGACATTATCCAATCTTTATTCGCTGTTGTAGCGTAGTACGTTGTGTAGTATCTTCTCGTGAGGTTGTGTAGGTCGAAATCCAAATTGATTCAATGGATCATGTATTGTGCGGTAAGGAATTGGGATCTGTCGTTATCAGGGAATTTCAGAGAATTCTACTAAGACGATTTTTATTTCACATAAATAATCTGAACGGTATAGGCGATACAATTGCAAAAGAGACATTAAAATGATTAACTATCTAAGCTCATTCAATCTTCATTCGCCAAGTCAGCATAATGTATTTTCTGGATAAATAGTGCTTTCTCATCTGATCTATGCTTGTAGCTCACAAATTTGGTCTCATTAAAGTATTTGTCATATTCTAACTTGGGTGATGCACTGTCTCAATTCTCTTGTGAAGGTAGTACATTCATTGAAAATGTGTGATATTGTTTCAAGTTGGACTCGGCATAAGTAACATATATTGATTATTGTCCATCTTTTTTTTTATCATATTATCAATAGTACCCACTTTGGCAATAAAAAGACCAACATGTAGTAAATAGGTTGCGCCGTCGCCGTCAGTACTGAGTTTAGTAACGTAAGCCGACCTCCTATTGATAATAGTTCTGCTCTCTAACCTGGCAACCGTTTCTCTTCCTGTTATATAAGTGGTATATATGTAAGCTGATGGGGCAACCTCTTATCTGACAATCGAAGTCCCAGATAGATAATTGGGAATGTTTCTATGTTGCAAGAAAAGAAGTGCATCATCGGCATGTAGTAGGAATATCCTGCAGCCTTGAAAAGGCCATTGTAGCATTTGCAGCCTTGTTAATTGCTTGATCCATCTTGACAGAAAATCAATAACGATATTGAAAAGATAAGGGGACAGCTAGTCCCCTTGGCGCACTCCCCTTCTCAATTCTATACTTCTTCCGACCACCGAGTTGAGTATAACTTGGGATGTCTCTTATAAGACTAGATATCCAATCCAACTTAGTAATCGGGTAGGGAAGCCAGATGCAGCCATGCATTTGATGAGAAAATGCCAACATATCGAGTCGAAGGCTTTATAGATATCAATTTTGAAGACTACCATTTGACTCTTCTGACATCTTACTGCACCAATGAGCTCCTGCGCGTTTTGAGAAATCCAGATTGTGTTCACTTAGGAGTTTAGACATGTGTTGTTGTTGCAATCTGCACGCTATTATTTTTTGAGAATATCTTCTGAATGCTATTGATTAGGTTTATTGGCCTGAAATATGAAGGTTTGCTCGCGTTTTCTTTTTTTGGGATAAGTGCTACGAAGGAATCATTGAGCGGGGATAAAATCATCTCTAGTGCAGCTGTGATTGTGTCAAAAATCTTTGTTATATCAGACATTAGCAGATCCTTAAAGATTTTGTTACATCAGACACTCGTCTCTTGAGATCAATAATTTTCATGGACGCAAAGAATGGCACAAACGTATTGGCACACCATGAACACATCGCAAATAATTAAGCATAGTCCATTAAGATTCAATTTTTGAATTCAGTCTGACTGATCTGTTGAGAAATCTGATTCTTATCCGGCTTCCTTAAATCTGATCTCAACATAACTTGCGTTAAATTCAGCTCCTCGAAAAACTGTCCAACCCATGAACTAGCCATGTTGTTGGACCGTCCAATCCGTGAACCGGCCAACCATTAGACCGCCTAGAATTTCAACCGACCCGACCCGACCCGACCCACGTGAAATAACTAAATTCATTGTTTCGCCATCGTTTCCTTTACTTTCTTATTTAGTACTAGTTTACTAAATAATGTACATTTTGATAACTAAAAAGTTTACAATAATTTCCTATTTAACTCAATTACATAAGTAATTTGTAAAAATATACCTTTTGTTGTGTTTGGATGCTTAATTATATCATCTAATATTTGTGTATATTATTTAACTCCTTTAATATGAACCATAATAAAAGGATTGGGCTAACTGAATTCATAAAAATGGAGAATCGGGCTACTTCGATTTCCCTACCGGGAAAATTTTATAGGTGTTCTAACTTAGAGAGATAGGGTTTTCCTCCTCAAGCGAAATTTTTTTTTTTCTGAATTTAGGAAAACTAAAAGACAGTTGGGTCCGTTGTAATTCAATAAAAGATTGATAATAAATTATATAGAGAAAATAGAATAAAAGAAAAAAATAGAAACTTTTAATGAAAATTTATCTATGTTTTATGTTTTGAAGAAACAAATAGTTATTTTTTTAATTCTTTATACCAACAATTAGCCTAATTTTAGTGACACCGCAAAAAAAAAAGCAATTGCTGCTCTGCTTTAGCGGAGTTACCATATCCTTCAATAAAATAATTACCAAATTTCATCAGGTCCGCTTAGATGGCATTGTTTGGAAAATTGTAATTTAAGTGCTTTGATTGTGGGGATTAGTCACACTCATATCTAAGAAATCTGATAAAGAATTTGGCCTGCATAATAATTGAGTGGGAATAAAGGAAAAAAAGTATATGGTGACATCGAAGTAATTATTTAGTGATAATTACTGCATAATAATTGAGTGGGAATAAAGGAAAAAAAGTATATGGTGACATCGAAGTAATTATTTAGTGACAAAGTAATTATGGTGTTTTTATGTGGAATATAGTAGGAATCATGACAATATTACGACTATATCTTATTCTTTTTTTAAAAAAAAAAAAAGAAAAATGTATCATTTATAACCCTCCTCTGTTCAAGCAAAACACAAACTCTTGTAAAAATATATTGGCTAACAGCCTCCATTCGCGTACGGAGTGTTTGGCACTCAATGGAATAGCAAAAAGTTAAAATAAAATAGCTATTCTGACGAATTAATTTGCCAAACGAATTTTAGACTAAGTAGAAGAGTGCGGAATAGTGCTAATCCAGTATACCAACTTATAGGTGGAATACCGGATTAGCTCTCGTTGGAATAGCGATTATTGTTTGATTATATTATATTATATTATATTATTATGATTATGATTAAGATTTAGTATTATTATATTATTATATTATATTTATGATTATAATTTATTATTATATTAATATTATGATTATTATTTTTTATTATTATTATCATTATATTATTATTATTAAATTATTATTATCATTATTGTTATTATATTATCGTTACCATTAGTATTATTATATTATTTATTATTATTATAAATATAATTTTAATATTATATTATTATATTATGAATATAAATATAATTATTTTATTATTATATTATTATGATCAATATTATTTATTATTATATTATTATATTATGATGAATATGATTATGATTATTATTTCTTATTATTATTTTATTATGTTGCATTATATTATTATATGTTGATTATAGTGATGATTAATTTATTATTATATAATTATAATTATAATTATTTATAATTATTTTTATGATTATGATTATATTTTTATTATTATATTATTATGATTATGATTATGGTTATATTATTATGATTATGACTATAATTATTATTATCATGATTATGATTATGATTATTATATTATATGTATATTATTAAAATTATGATTAATTATTATTATTATATTATTATAATTATGATTGTATTTATAATTTATTATTATTATATTACTATATTATGATTATGCTTATATTTGCATTATATTACTATTATAATATTATTATTTATTATGATTATTTTTTATTACTTTATTATTATTTTATTATGTTGTATTATATTATTATATGTTGATTATAGTTATGATTAATTTATTATTTTATTATTATAAATATAATTATTTATAATTATTTTTATGATTATGATTATATTTTTATTATTATATTATTATTATTATAATTATTTTTATATTATTATGATTATGACTATAATTATTATTATCATGATTATGATTTTGATTATTATATTATGATTATATTATGATTATATTATTAAAATCATGATTATTTATTATTATTATATTATTAAAATTATGATTGTAATTATAATTTTTTATTATTATATTACTATATTATGATTATGTTTATATTTTTATTATATTACTATTATAATATTATTATTTATTATGATTATTTTTTATTACTTTATTATTATTATTATCTTACTATTATGATTATTATTTTACTTATTATTATTATTATCATCATTGTTAGTATCATAATTATTCATATTTTAACTATTCGAATAACAATCGTCAAACAATATTTTCGCTCTTCTAAATAGTCAATAACACCACTCTTCTACCACTCTTCTAAAAAAAATACTATTCTATCACTCTTCCAAATTGGAATTGTTACCACCAAGCGCATTGGAAAACCCTTGCATAAAACATGCTGTTGAATTGGAACAATCTTTCATGGAAGGGGCTTATAACCGTGTTTTGAGTGCCAGACAGGCTGTGCCACATGAAACCTATGTTTATTTTATGGACCTCCTTGCAAAAACTGTCAGGTAATTGTTTGACCTAGTGTTAATTGAGGCAAAATGTGACTTGAGTGATGTTTAGCTGTTTGATTAGTTCTGTTGACAATGCTTTTTTCGAGGACTTTTTATTTGCTCAAATGTGATAAATAAAGATCTTTTACTGAGTAATGCTACAATTAAAATTTCATATAGGCTCATATAGGCACGACTATTTATTTTGACAGAGATTTCATTTTTTTATTACATGGTCCATCACGCAGGGATGAAATAGCTGGCTGCAGTGAGAAAGCTTATGATTATTTGTCAATAAATAATGCTAAGAAAATGCTGATGTTTTCCTCTGATCAAGAGCTTTCACAGTATATTTCTGAGGTATTTTGTTTCTTTTAGAAAAGTAACTGATAATGACCTTTTTAAATCAGGAGTGACTTGGGATTTGTTAGCAGCTCAGGCTTGTATTATTATTCAAAGGCCACCACTCTTCTAAAGCTATTCCTTGATTTGCCAATGGACCCGTACATCAATGCATATGGGAGACAGATTTCAGTAAAACTATATTTGATCTTTTAGTCAGTAAATTTTAACATATATTCATATTTAATCATTTTTGTCAAATTTGTCATTCAACACCTAACACATAATATTCTATGTGATTCTATATTTTACAGTTAAATTACTGCAAATTTTTATTTATTCAAATCGAGTACAAGAATAAGTAAATGTTATTAATCAAAGTCTACGCAGTTTGAGCGGTCTGTGAAATGAAGCCGATTAAGAGGATCTCTTAATCGTCATTTTTTATTAAAAAACAATTAGAATTTCACTAAATCGAATATTTCAATGCATATGCGAATTTACTTATAGAGTACGGGGTCAATTGACCCCTTTTTTTCTTTTTTTTCTAAAATTTCACTTGATCATAATAGTTAAGTTTGACTCCATATTTTTAGTTGAAATTTCTCATTAATTATGACCTCATAGTTCTCAGAATAAGAGAAATGAAGTTTAAGTTATTGCATATAATCTGCATTTTTGTATCATTGACCCCATCATAATGATTCCTGCCTCCGCCCTTGCTCCAATGGAATAAATAGTCTAGAGACTTTATGAAGATAACATATAATTTTTCACGAGATAAATATCTTTAATGGACTTTGTTAGTTTGGCCACAAGCATTTTAAGAAATAACATTTATTTCCCCAAAAAATTGGGAAACTACGTACACTCGAAATTTGAACTCGCACGTTCAGAGTATCATACTAAATGCATGTTTTAGGTACTTACACTGTATGCTTTAAATATATGCATTTAGGCAATAGTTTTGAATGATGTTTTAGAATTTTAATAATAGTTTTAGAATTATATATGTTTCAAATAATGATACTAGTGCTATTCTTTGTAAAATTCAAGTCAGATAGAAAAATAATATTAAAATGCCATCCCATTAATAGTAGCGCAAGGAACAAAGATATCACAAACTAATTTGTGTTTTTTTCTTAGTTTTTAATGATGTTAATCTTCAAATATGGAAAGTTGCACTTTCTATGTTAACATTTTCATTGCTTGAAGTTTCTTTTTGCACCACAATACGTTCTTTGTTTACCAAAATCCTTCTACTCGCTCATTTCATTCCGTGTTTTTTGTACATGTATTATGAGTTGGTCGAACACCTATCTTCCACTATGTTCAAATGATTAAGTCATATAGAGATCTATATATGACAATGGTGGAAACAAGATATATAGATCTCTATATGAAATATTTTGATAAATTTGACAACAAACTTTTAAATAAACATAAAAAAAAATTATAAATAGAAAAAAATCATAGATATGTTTTTTTATTATGATTACTTTTTTCAAATTTAACCAAATTAAAAATTATATTATTATTCGTTCTGTGTTTTAATATGACATCCCATTTCTTTATATTCAAAACTAATAGCAAATGAATAGAAAATTAAAGAGTTTTTTTTATAAAAACAAACTGAGTAACACATATATCATATCAAAATTGATATATATAAGTCAATAGAAAAGAAAACCTTTTCAAATGAGATTCTTTTGATTAGTATTTTTCCATTTTATGTCTTATAGTATACCGTGTGTCTTTCTTATCTTAATTAAATTATTTTATAATTTTTATGGTCTTTGATTAGCTATTAAAATGATAATGAAAATAAATAAAATTTAAAACACTATCAATCTATAAATAAAAAATATATATTTATAAACTTTTTTATTTTTAGGATTTTTAAGATTTATTTAAAAGTCCAATACTATCAGGATTATCAATGTATATGTACAACATTTTTTATTTTCTTTTTCTCTTTATAGATGATTGACCTAAAAAAATTGCACAATCGGAAAAAAAAAAATATTATTGATCTATCTTTGATGGACAGACGGCTGCAGGTGCACATGTCTAGCAACTGTGTAACCCTGCTAACAATGGTGGAAACAACATTAATAGTCTTGAAATTCAATTTGTTACTGTATATTCACATGTACCATTCTCATTTGTTTGATGCGATCTCACCAGCCAAATCCTGGAAGAAATATATTTGTTAGAATATTTTCTATCACCCGTACTAAAGCTTAGTTGTTCATTTTACCGATACAGGTAGAGAATTGAATGTTTCAGAGCTGAGCTTTCTAGTGAAGTCGTTGCGCGCCTTTCAGTTTTTATTAATAATAATTATTATTAAATTAATATTATTAAAAATAAGAGTGAGAACCTTAAATTTTCAAATATATAAATGATAAATACGCTATCACTATCATAAGTGATTAAACACGCACATCATGGCGCGTTTCGTCAAACCCCGCGCAAGTGAGATGGAGAGGCTACTGCGTGTTTTGTATATATAAGAAGTAAACGCGCCAGCGATGCGACGACACGCGTTCGTTAAAATAATAAAACGCACCACAATGACGCGCTGTTCGTATATTTGAAAATTTATGTTTCTCACTCTTATTTTTAATAATATTAATTTAATAAAACTTATTATTACTAAAAACTACGCGCCTTTATACCGATCGATCATCACAGGGTGAAAAGGAAGATTAAAAAAAACGAATGAGTGTGCACTCACGAATTGTCTGGTTTTATTTTTGTCACTATAACAACATTTCAACTCAGGTCAATATTAATTGATACAGCTTACAGTTACAAGTTGTCTTTTAATTGCAGCATACTCTAATAAAATGTTTTTTTGTGTCTTTTAACAATTTGATATGTTATTGTTTGGATGGTGCATAATAGTGGTATTATTTTTGATTTAGCAACCATTCAAATACAAATGATACCGTTATTTTGGGAATAGCGGTACTATTCTTGGGTTAGCAACCATTCAAACACAAAATTAAAATAAAAAATAGCAACAGAATAGTGCTAATCCACTAACCCATAGAAAATGTTGAGTTAGCGGATTAGCGACCATGAGGGTAGTGAAAATAATAAAAAAAAATATTTTATATTAGTATGTAGTATTAAATAAATATTATTGTTAAATTAATTTACTAAAAAATAATTAATCATTTCAACTATTTTCTCCACTTTTCTCAAGTTTTTATCTAAACAATATTTTACTAACCCGAAATAATAAAAATTAGCACTCTTCTTATATTTCTTGAAATATCACTAATCTCACAATATTCTCAACTACTAATTTAAACAATATTATTCTTACACTAATCATTTCACCATCTAAGAAAAAAAATCTAGAGTTTAGCATAATTTGGAGAGCCATTTTTTTAAAAAACATTTGTAGTACAATGGTGAGTATAATTTGAGCTTGAAGATTAAAATCATCAAAATATAGTTGAAAATCAAGATTCACTTTTTAATCAGGAGTTATTTTTGTCTATCTTATGTATACGCAATTACGCACAAATATATACAGAGTAATTGATGATATCTGAAAATCATTAACTATGTATATTTACTCACTCTATCTTTTCCTATATTAAATAAAAAATATACTCTCTACACTTTCAAAATTAATTACAGGGGAAAAAATAATATTCTTACTATGGGGGATAATATGAGGTTATCCATCAATCCTGAAAAATATCCAAGCAAACAAAGTTATGCAAGTTGTTGTCATTTTGACTAAAAATAATTAAAATATATATAATTTATTTATAATTTTCATAATCGTTCAGTTTAATGAAAGAAGTCTGACATCACAGCAATGACAGAGGCCCTCTTCTTACACCTAAAGAAGTTCCATATTTTACTGTCTATTATTTTTTTCTTTTATATACAGATGAAGATTTTTTTCCATTAGTGCTTTTAAATAATTATTATTTCTATTTTCAAGGCGGAGTCCAAATTATAATACAATTATAAAAGAGTGTTAGATATGCATAGTTTTTAGATATGCCACGTCAACTGATTTTTCTCCCTTTGATTCTCCAGCTAAACCTTGATCTGAGTTTTTAGATATGCCACGTCAACCTTTATCCTGTATTTTAATCGTCTATTAAGAAAAAGATTGCATTAATATTTCATTAATTCAAATTATAAGGGTAATAAAACAGAATTCGCTTTGGATTCCTCGTGTTCGTCTGTTCGTCTGTTATTCGTTCCATATGATTTCATTCATTCATTCTTGCACATATCTATATATATATATATATATATATATATATATATATATTATTTATGGGTCATAATTAATTAGTTGATGCATAACATCAGATAATGCTAATATTATATATGGTAGCGATTTAGCCTCAATTCGAAGGTGAAAATATTATATGCCCATTTTCCCCTAAATATGGTAGGATGCTAAATACTATAATTTAATAATAATAATTTTTTATTAGACATCAAATTATACTCCAGAAAAAATGTTGGGTTTTCTGTGTTTTCAACTATGCCACGTCGAACTAATTCATAACCGTTTAATTTAATCATACCATTTTTAAATATGATTGTACACGATTAATTTATGCAGCGCGGCATCGCCTATTTATTTCTTCATGTGTCTAATTTGTAGCGTTTTTTCATTTCTTTATATCTATGTTGCGCTTGTCAAGTTATTATGATCCAATTAAGTAAGATTCCAAATTTTCAATAAACACGTTGCTAAAAAGTCCAAAAAAACATGATGGACCCACTAAATAAGCAAAACTATTAATACAATATATATATATATATGTCGACCATTCTAGCTATTATTTAAAAATTATATTATTTTTTAGTACACAATTTATTTTTATTAAATAATAATTTATTGTGTGTAAAAATATTTCTGTTGAATAATGGTTAAAAAAAAGTTAATAATATGCATGTGGCATATATCAACGATAAAATTATATCATCATATCTATATGACCATATCATTTCTTAATATAAATAAATCACTTGTCAAAAATATAAATCTCCGTATCATTTCTTAATATAAATGAATCACTTGTGAAAAATATAAATCTTTGTTCCAGGACGAAGCCCGGATAATTAACCCTAGTATATATAAGTTCTATTGTTCATTGAAACAAATTTTACAACACCTCATATTTGAGAGTATTCGATAGAGCACCAAATGATATTTAAATTTGTGAAAATTATTACAAACTATTCTATAAAAAATGATTTAAAGTTCTTCCTTTTTCAAAATTTCAAAAGATTATCATGAAATTATTAAAAATATCCGTCCTTATTTCTAGAACCAAAAAAAAATCCAGTGATAGTCATTTCAACGGCGTGTCCTTAAAAGTCCATATTATGTCCCTACAAAAAAGAAAAGAGGAAGGTACACACTCCAAAGTCCAAACATTACTGATGCAGAAAAGAGAACATCGCCAAAGGATCTGCTGAGAAGTGAGAAATGAGGTGATGATCTCTTGACTGCTTTTAATCTTTTATTCCTTCCTGTACGTGCACCAGCAGAGCGGACGTGAAGTAGAAATTGCATCCGATTTAATCCCGTCATGCTTGTGTCACTTCGGAAACCCACCACCATCTACCAGAAACCAATACTATTATTTTGGATATATAATATAACGAAGAAATCCCCTCCCCATTGGTCAGTTTGGGTTGTAATTGATATAACGTTGATTTTGTCCGTGCCGTTACATAAACGCGCTGTTACTTTAACCTCCTCCGACCTCCGATCTCGTGAAAATATTATGGGAGCGATGTTTTCAGATTGTCTGCTACATGTCTTTATACAGGAAATCGTGTAACAGGTTCTTAGTTGCGACCCCACTTTGTCCTGCAGACGCTTACACAGTTACGCTTCACTAGCCCCCTTGCTGTCCTAGTGGGACCCGGATGACTTATATGGTAACAGGATTTTGTGATTAGATGGACTGTTACAGAGGATTAGGAAATGGGAACATCTCCTGCCAAAGCTCTGTTACATACTGCAGCGATTCAGAATTTCAGATCGGTTACATTATTATTATTTTTTAATAATGACCAGTTACATCAGTATGGCATTAGTACTGCATCTCAATTCTCAGAAATAAATGAATTAATAATTTAATATGCCCGCAGTCCTATTTATTACTAGCCAGTACGCACGCTCGGAGCATGTCTTTTATTTGCAGACTCCCATAAGTTCCTACTTATTCGTGCCCCGTTGTAATTAATATACATGCCATTTTTCTCGACAGGCAAAGTGAAAAGAATATTTTGATGAAAAATATTCCTTTCTGGAATTGGTTGACACTTCACAGTGTGTTATTTTGATAATTTTAATAATAAATATTTTAAAAAATCTATTTTTTATAAATGAAAAAGATTTATAGATATATTTTTTATTTATAAATTGATGATCATTTAAATTATATATAATTTTATTATTTTTTAATAGTCTATCAAATATCATTAAATTTTTATGTAATTTATAATGGTTCTAATTTAACGGTATTTGATAAACTATCAAATGATAAATATTATTACATAAATTTGAATGGTCATTAATTAATAAATAAAAGAACACATATATAAACTTTTTTTGTTTTTAATTTTTTATATTTATTAAGTACTTCGTTATCAAGTTGTCAAAATAACCATTGTCAACCGATTCTCACCCTTTAGAAAACGCCCATAAAATGATTATGGACCGTTACTATTGGTGGGTTGACAAACTAATCAAAAGGTAAGGTTAAAGGCGGCAATGCATTCAAGTTGGGGTGTCAATGGATTAGGGGAGATTAGATTCGGGTCAGGTCATATTATTTTACTATTATTATTGACTTGATCTGAATCTGATCCAATTAAATTGGGGTCAAAAAATCTTGATCCATACCCGACTCGACGGGTCACGGGTCGACTTGACCCGATCAGTGTAAAATAATTAAATATTTATATATATATATATATATATATATATATATATATATATATATATATATATATTAAGTAATAAAATATTAAATAATTTATAATTAATCTTAATTAGTGTTCATTAGTGTATAATTAAATTTTAATTAGTACTAAATCACAAAATTACTTCAACATACATAATCTGATTGGGTCGAGTTGACCTGAAGCCAACCCGACCCAATTCATATAAAAATAAATAAATTTATATCTGATTCATTTATCTTCGGAATATATCGATTCGGATCGGATCAGGTTAACCCATCAAATCGGATCAATAATTGACACCCCTACATTCAAGAAAGCACTAGTAGTTACCATGTCACACAGAGTTTTCTAGTACATGTTATTCGATTTTGCAAAAAAAAAATGTCATTTTGAGATTTTGTTGATTAATATGCTAAGTATTGGACTTAAGGAAATCCATGAGCATTTGCTAAAACTCAAAGACATTAATGTTTGATGCAACACCGAGATGCAAAGAAACTCATAAAGATCGACCATTGTATTGTTCTAAATTGTGAAGGTAGAAATAAATAAAACATGTTCATAAAAAAATATTTGCAATGCGTCGTCTATCATGCAGTCTATGGCTTGTGGAAGGGCTGCAGACGAACGATTTAAATTAAGTTCAAGATGAGGTTGAGCTAAGTTATTATAATTTTATTTTTATTTTTATATTATCATAAATAATTTGAGTTAAAATAACCAATATATTATTAGTTTAATAAAATTTCATAATAAATTAATAACATGGTGCTTCACAAAGTATCATGGAATCGGTGTTTTAGACTCAAATTTATAATTTTAAATTAGAAATGAACGATTTGAACCATTCAATCTAATATTCATATATAAACTGTGTGTGCAAATCAAATTATATACATTTTTAGATTTTTTTGCTATTTTTGTTGATGGGGGAAATTATTTAATCTGAGAATTCAGATTCATAAAAAAATAATTATTTTCCATCATAAAGAATAGATATTTTTTTGAAAAATATAAAATATAATTTGCTAACACATTTTGATATGAAGATTAAATTAACGGTTCAGATCATTCATTTCTGATTTAAAATTATAAATTCGAATCCAAAGCACTGACCTAACAATGCTTCATGAAATATCATAACACATCTCTTATTATATATATTATTCACTATATAGACGAAAAGATATATAAATAATTATATATTATCAAGCTACTGTAAAGTGAGCCCAAACCAATTCATTGAGAAAGTCATCGAACCGACGCCGAACCAAGATGAAGAGAATAAATCTAATCGATCGAACCACTCGCTCGTGCCTGATGTTTTTCTTACGGCCTAATTCGTGTCTTTTTTTTATTCAATTTTTTGTACTTCGGAGATTTTTTTAATCTGGCACTAATGAAAGTGTCAATATTAACTATTTTTATTACAGACACAGTACTTCAGTAATATAATCGAACGCTGACTCATATCTAATTTGAATACTAAAACATGATGCATCATTTTGCTAAGAGTTGAAATTGATCCAAGACTTTATTATTAATTCTTTGGACTTGATGCAAATTTAAAAGCTAATAATATTCAGAGGTAATTTTACATTTTGCTCTTCTTTTCAAAATTTTAAAACAAAATGTCCTCCTCTTTAAATTGTTTAACAAAATACCTTATGAATTCATTTTTCCACTTCATCCGTGTTACCTCTTTACGGCTCTGAGATGAATTTAAAGATAAAATGATTTGAAAGGCTCGTAGAAATAATCGGCAATTGATAGGCGCATCAGAAACATGGTGTGCTCATAGTCCACAGAAAGAAAACACAGTTTTTAGTAATAATAAGTTTTATTAAATTAATATTATTAAAAATAAGAGTGAGAAACGTAAAATTTCAAATATACGAATGGCAGCGCGTCACTGGCAGTGACGTGTTTGCTTCTTATATATACAAAACGCGTAGCGCCTCTCCATCTCACTTGCGCAGGGTTTGGATGAAACGCGCCACTATTAGTGGCGCGCTGCCATTCGTATATTTGAAATTTTACGGTTCTCACTCTTATTTTTAGTGTATTAATTTAATAATAATTATTATCAATAAAAACTGAAGAAAACATGAACTTCAAGCAAGTGGTTGATCTAACTGTCACGACCTGCAAGCAAGATGAATAGCGCAGTCACGTTGATAAACACAAGACATTCAATTATGCAAATAATATACATTATCAATAACAATCATACCGAACCACAATCTCTTAGAAATTTATCTCAGACACAAGTAACTTTTATAGAGTGAAATTCAAATGAAAAATAAAGTAATATAGCATATACAGTGAATTCAAATAAAAATAAACTAATATAGATTTTTTTAATTATTTTGGATGAGAAGTAAAGAAAGATAATATGAATTAAGAAAAAAGGGTAAAAATAAATTTAAAGATATTTTGTTGAACATTTGATTTCAAACTATTCGAAGAATGATAAAAAATGTAAAATTGCCCATTATTCGTTCCACATGCCAATCTAACTCATATAAATTAAGAAAAGTGATTCAATTACCACTATTTTGGTGCCACATCGGTGCCATTAAAATTAAATATCAAATAACTATTATTTAAATTCTTAAATAAAAAAATTAATTGAAGGAATATTTTTTAAATATCATCTTATATATGTATACAAAAAATTATATCATTTCAATATTATTTATATAAGCATCAAGTGTTAATAAATTAAACCGATAACTGGAGATTGTAACCATTATTGCATTATATCACCTCGTAATCATTATGAATACTGAAGGAGCAATCAATTGCATCACTAATTTTCCGTCCTATTTCTGACATTTGTTTTGATACCGTGATATTTTTTTAATATATATGTAATAAATCCTATTTTAAAAAATAAATACTATTTGTATTATAATTTTAATAATAAAAATGATAACACATCATTAGGACCGATATCTATCAATGGCGTTTAAAAAAAAAAATCCGACATGCACCAATGAAATGACTATTAAATGTGAGAAAGTAAAACTGAAGAATTAAATACACATTAAAGATATCAATGTGATTGATGCACTTGTGGGAATGTACTAATAGCAGTAACTCTTTTATATGAAGGCTCCCGTCACAGTCAGTAATGTATTTTAAAAAGCCACTGCAACTGACTCATTGTACTTATTATAAAAATTATAATTTAATAATACGTATTATTAAAATAGAAATTATTTTATTCTTCTTTAAAGAAAAATCACGGGTATGATATCTTTCAAATATTATGTTCTTTTAGTTTGGCGGATCACTAATAAAGCTACTAAACTTTTCTAAATGGTGGAATTTTACATATGGAGATAAATTTCTTTCCATTTGATAGAATTTACTAAAGCATACCATGCATGCATTAAATTGTTTTAGGTATTCTGGTCAAGTGACCCAACCATACTGGGGCAACATGTGTCGACCATCGGTCCCACGTGTCGGTGACAAGGTTAAAGGGGCCGCCAAACTAATGTCTCCTTCCTGCTCTCTCCGCGACTGTGCCTGTGTTGTTGGCACGCTCAGTGCACACTCCTCCCCTTTCTCTCCTTGTTTCAGTCCTTTCTTTATAACCTCCTTTCCCAATCTCATCCCATCTTTAAAAAGCAGCGAAAGCGAAAGCGACTCCAAACAAAACAAACGAAGCACAGCAGTAGAGCACCTTACGATCTCTGTCTCTGCCAACAATGGAAAACTTCAGCCTCCTCAAATACTGGCGCGGCGGTGGCTCCACCGCCACCACTACGACCACCTCCACCACAGCATCTTATCCCTCCACCACTGCCACCATTTCCCCTACCATCTCCTCCTCTCTCTCAGACTCTGACGAAGAAGGCTCCTTCTTCGATCTCGAGTTCTCCGTGCAGGAAGAATCCGAGCTTGCCTCGCTATCATGTGCGGCTGACGTGGACATCCTCAGATCAGAACCGCTCTCTCCTTCAGGTGATATGTTCTTCAAAGGCAACTCGATTGTCATTTCTTCTGATCAAGACACAAGGCTCCTAAACCAGTTTCCAGTTTCCCTTCTCAAATCTGCAACTAAGATCAGAGTCTTCCTTTTAGGATTGAAGAAATCTCGATCAGCCTCCGCCGATCAGACTGTATCAGCTGTGGTTTCGCCTAAGTCGAAGTTCCTCGTCGTGTCTCTCTTCTCTCGCGACTCCGCCGCAAAACAAAACAAATCTTCAAAAGACGAAGCGGCGGTGTCCGCTGAGGACAGAAAATTCGCAAAGGAAGTAGTGCTGAAGTATTTGAACAAGATCAGGCCGTTGTATGTCAGGGTTTCCAAGAGGTACGGAGAGAAGCTCCGTTTCACGACGAGTGAAGGAGAGGAGACTGACGCTGAGACGGAAGTGACGGTGGCGCCGGCGCCGGCGAATGCTACTCCGACGAAGGAGCCGGTGGTTGTAGAGCTAGAGAAAGCAACGCAGCCTGTCGTTGTGGCGTGTGGAGTGAGAGCGCCTAGAGCAAGTGTGCCAGCTGGGCTAAAGGAAGTGTGCAAGAGGCTGGGAAAGAGCAGATCAGCGTCAGTAACAGTGGTGGTGAAGACGACGGCGGAAGCTGCGCCGCCGCAGAGGAGAGACGACTCGTTGATTCAGCAGCAGGATGGAATACAGAGCGCCATTGCCCATTGCAAGCGCTCCTTCAACTCTGATTCTCTTGGTAGATTTTGATTTCTATTATTATTATTATTATTATTATTATTATATTTTTATTTTCTCCCTTTCAGTTTACAACGAATATTTTAAAAGATTGTGCAAAAGCCCTGGAGTAATTGCCTAATTACAATCAATTTTCACCCACTCTATTTTCATTACTAGTGTTCCATTGAATTAGCTGTGAAACTAAATCATGTGAGGAGTTGTCGAGTTTTTAAAAGTTCTTCGGACAGTAGTATTTAAACTTTAAACAAAAAAAAACAATAGAAGCAGCTAAAGAACATAAAGATATCTCTAGCAAAAAATAAAGACTTTGATAATGTTTCCTCTATGAACCCATAAATTCACAAATTGAAGGGAGTAATGACAGGAGTGCGTTGATTTTTGGCAGGATCAGAGTCGCCATTGCAACGGTCCATGAGTGATCCAGGAGATGGACGGCTAGAGATTCCTTCTGGGGAGAGCTCCTAATCTCGACCGTCGACTGTAGCCAGAGGGAAATGTATAATTAATTATTCTAGGTTAGAATATATATTAGGAGCTCTATGATGTTACATCTCGATCAGTTATATAATGTTTTTGTCTCTTTGAGCCGCATAGAACGGCGCAACCGCGCAAGTGCTCTTTTTAGCCGCGCCGTGACCAAGATGTGTCGTTAGTTTGTGCTCATTTCTCTCTCTGTCACTCACTATTTTGTTATCTTGGTTTCTGTAAATTTTATTACTTATGACTTTATGATGAGTGGTGCTAACTTATTTATTTAAAAAATGATATGCATATATTTCCCTTCGCTTTCTCATCATTTAAGTTTCTGGCGTATATTTATCCTTTTTATTGGCAGTTGCAAAACAGAAAGGTTTACTTTTTCAGCCTTTTTTTGAAGTTTGAATTAGCGTGGGTTCAATGCCCAAAGAAAAGAAAACAGTCCCCTCTTTTTCTGTTTTGTGGTGGTTTGTGAAATTTTGGGGAAATAAAAGAACAGAGGCTTTTGGATGAACCTTGTTGACTTTTATGGGACTACTGTTCAGTTACAGTAGCCTAAAGACTAAAGTGTGCCTCCGTGATGTTGCTTCAGGCAAGAGTTCTTTAGACAAACAAACAAACAAAAACAGAGAGAAAAGGCAAAAAGAAAAGTAATAATAACACACAGGCTTTTTAAATTTTAACGTAGCAACTATTGCATTTCCGTATGCATTAACTATTTTGAAAAAAAAAAGGTTTCCTCTGGTGAAATACTGCAGATTTTTTTGGTAATTAAAAAAATAAAATAACAAAAGAGCCAGACTATTTTTTTCGGATCTGACCTAGACCGGTCTCAGATTTTTTTTACAAATTTTGAATGTTTTTGATTAATTACTTATTTATTACTTTTATAGTTTATTTAGTTTTTTATTATATTTAATTATTTATTAAATAGTTTAAAAAATATTATTAGAAATATGATATTATTGTGTTTATTAATATGTTAAATATAATATTTTTGTGTATTCAATAGTAATATGTATTTAGAAAATCATAAGAGAAAAAATAACAAATCAGAATAAAGACATGTTTATGCATATTTATTATAATTCAATAAAAAATAATGAACTATAATGTATTTTATTATTTAATTGATATTATATTAGTTAAAATATAATGTTAAATAATATTAAAAATATCACAACAACAATAAAAAAAAATTATCGTGTTTTGCAAAAAAAAAAAAATTCTTTTGTCTTGATTAATTATTTGTTTAATGATTTGTTCTTTATTTTTTTTTATAGTTTTTAATAATTTATTTACTTATTTATGATGTTTAATTATTTGTTTAATAATTTAGCTTATTTTTAATTGATTATTTAATTTTCACAATATTCTTAATTCGAGCACTTCATTTTCAAACGGTTATAACTTTTGATAAAAAACTCCGATAAAAACGTGACACGTAGTCATGAAAAATTCACAACGAGATCTACAAAGTTAACTGCTTATGCTATTACAGTGATTTTCAAGGCAAAAAATATCATCAGAGATCTCAAAATCGCATTTGAAGTCTTGAACATCTTTTTTTTTTTCATTTTTTTAGATTTATAAGTACAATTTGTATATATTATAGTTCAAAATATATATATAGTCCAAAAAAATAGCAAATGAATTTCAAAAAAATATAAAATTTGGTTTACTAATATATTTTATATGGAGATTAGATTGAGCGGTTTGGATCGATCATTTCTGATTTAAAATTAATAATAGAGCGCAAAGCACACAACGCTCTTGTGTTTTGCAAAGCACCATAGCCTAATTCTATATATATATTTACTCCACTAATTTTTATTGAAAGTATATGTATTCTAGTTCATAATAAACATGCATATTGAATACATAATAAACATGTATATTTATTATTTTTTATAATTTTTCTCCTATAATTTTCTAGATACATATTATTATTATTAAATATTAAGGTTTTAAATAACGCGCAATAGCGGCGCTATAGCGCTGCTATAATATTTATTGAACCCATACACATTACTATACATCTAGATTGCTCTATTAGCACTATAGCGGTGATAACAAACCGCTATTGCATGTATCGTATAGCGATAATATTGCAGGCTATCGTACGTTTTGATTAGTTCACAATTGTTTTGTTCAAATGGTTATAACTTTTTCATTTGAACTCCAATTGAGATTATTTAAAGTGCGTTGAAAAATTAAAAACAAACTCTATAATGTTGACATATCATATTAATCATTCCAAATAAATTTTGGATTATAATTCACACCTTCTTTGTTATCAACACTCTGATTTGACCCTAACTTACGTCTTTCTCTTGCTTTCTTTTTGGCTTCTCTTCTTTATCTGAAATAATAACTAAAACTAGACAAGTACTTTGAACTTGAGCTAACTTAAACCAATTTATACTAAATTAACCTAAAAATCTTTAAATGAGACATAATCTAATCTAAAATTTAGTATTTTAATCAATTTATCATGAACTTATGTTAAAATTAGGCATGGTTTTATAAACTTCTCATTGATGATTTATTCTTCTTCTCACTTTTTCCTCTTTGTTAATTCCATGATTGTGTCCCTGTAGGGTTTAATCACACACCATTACCATGATCAAAAGATAAAGTAATGCGTTATAGTTGTGTTCAATGTTGTAAATAACAGAATATACTTGATGGATTAATGGGACACCGTTAAGTAATTAATTATTATACAGTCGATTAATCAACTTTTTATATATGATTTGGTGTTCGTAAAGCTAGTGTGCTCCAAATGATTTTTTATATAGCAAAGCTAGTAAGCAAATGATCTTCAAATATTGATTTATCACTCTCATTAAATTTTTTATATGAAAATTTTGTGATACAAAATTTTGGAATGTTTCGAGTTTTCTAAGTCATTTTTTTTATTTTTGAAAATCATCTCTAAAAATAATAAGAAAATATTCAATATTTGTATATTATTTTAAAAAATTATAAATAGTGACTTAGAAAAATTGAAATAACTCAAATTTTTGTACCCATAAGATTTCAATATGAAGAAATTAATGAGAGTGATAAATTAAAATTTAGAGATGATGTGATATATTTTTTGAGCTCAAATCACGGAGGGGCTCCATGCTCCTAAGAGCACATTAATTTTACTATATATATAATAAAACTAGTGTGCTCTTATATATAGAATAAAGATATCGTGAGCTTAACTCAAAAAGTTCATCAAATCATCTCTAAATTTTAATTTATCATTCTCATTAAATTCTTTATATGAAAATCTTGTGGGATGTAAAAATTTATAGTGTTTTGAGGATTTTAAGCCACCGTTTTTAATTTTTAAAAATGATGTTCAAACATTAATTATTTTATTATTATTTTTAGAGCTAATTTTCAAAAATAAAAAACTATGACTTAAAAAGCTCAAAACACTCCAAAATTTTGCACTCTACAAGATTTTTATATAAATAATTTAATGAGAATGATAAATTAAAATTTGGAGATGATTTGATATACTTTTTGAGTTAGGCTCACAGAAGGCCTCCGTGAGACTAACTCAAAAAATATATCAAATTATTTTCAAATTTTAATTTATCATTCTTATTAAGTTCTTTATATGAAAATCTTGTGGGATGTAAAAATTTAGAGTGTTTTGAGGTTTCTAAGTCATCATTTTTAAATTTTTAAAATGATGTTCAAGTTTTGAATATATTATTATTATTATTAGAGCTATTTTTTAAAAATTAAAAATTATGACTTAAAAAGATCAAAACACTCTAAATTTTTGCATCCCACATGATTTTTATATAAAGAATTTAATGAGAATGATAAATTAAAATTTGGAGATGATTTGATATACTTTTTGAGTTAAGCTCACGGAAGGTCTCCGTGAGGTTTAGCTCACGGTATCTTTACTCTATATATATATATATATATTTATATATATGGGAAGATCTTACGGTACTTTGATAAAAAGAAAATTTTATATCCTATCATATTTTGATATTTTTTTTTATTGAGATGTATAAATCTAGATTTGAAGATGATTTACTTATATTTTTGGAGTCCGTAGCAAATTTGATCATTAACTACGCGTAGCCTCATAGCCTAATTCTAAATAATTAATCAAAAAATATATATTATTAAAAAATAGTACCTAATTTTAAATTCAATTCAGATTTTGAAGTGTGAAAGTGGGGACGCTCATATCGGTTCTCTATTTTTTTTTTTATTATAGTTACTAGAAATAAAATAAAAATCTGAAAATACTGAGAGGTTTTTTTGAGGAGTGTAAAGATCCAAATGGGTTGGTACCAATGCTCGTGGGTTTTCCTGACAGTCTACTGGTGTCGTCAGTTGCGGAAGGGAGCAATTTGTCTACTTTATTTTTCTATCTTTGCATGGCACTTTTATATGAACGATCGAATTGAAAGAATTGACGTAGCTGTATACGATCTACGCTGTCGGGATGTCTTGCTTAATGTATTAATATCAGGATGGAGGTGGACGAGTCGGGGCACCGGGCTAATTCGGACGGATGAGATGAGTTTGGTTGGGACGGGTTAGGACTAATAGATGGGTTAGACGGGATGAATTAGAATGGGTTGATTTTGAGATGATTTGGCTGCAACTTGTTTTAGAATTATGAGTCGGATGAGTCGATAGGGCGGGATGAGACAGGTTAGGTGAAGGGCGGAGCGGGTCGGATCTGATTTTTTGGACTGTTATTTTTTTTTAAATTAAAAAGTAACTCAAATAAATTTTAAAAATCATAAAATAATTATTAAAAATATTTAATAAAATCATTAATATTTTAGGTTAATTTTTATTTTTTTATTTTTTCAGTTTTTTACAACTCAAAAAAATTAACTAGAAATTGAAATAAAATACTAAAAAATTCAAATATCCCGGGTTTTAACGGGTTTTATGGACGGGTTGCCCGAGTTTTAGGGTCGGATCGGGTCAAGTTTTGGACGGGTTTATTTGAAAAAAAAAATGACCGCAACCTGTGGTTGAACCATGGGTTGTCCAAGTCACGGGTTGGGTCGGGTTTTACCTCGAATTGTGAAAGATCGGGGTGCGAAGTCAAGTTTAGCGGATCGGGTTTGACTCATCCGGATTTTTTAAAAATACTAGTCTGGCTTTACATAATAGCAAGTTGTTGGTTGGCTAGTTTCGTTGTTTGTTTCATCTTCCAAGTTTTGGCTCGGTATATTACAAGAGTATAGTAGGAATCCGATGTTTTGAAGTAAAACTGCAAGTTTATGTTCCAATGCTGTATATTTAAGATCGGACAATTTAGATGAACTTACGATATTTCAAGAGTAATGTAGAGAAATAGAAACAAAATGTACGAATGTTTTTTATTTAGATTTGTCAGATTTGAAATAAACGATCCCTTGTATGCGTGGACCTTCCTCCGAACAATATTGAGTTATTTGTTTCTTACGTGCATGTAATATTGTAATGTATTGGTGGAGCATTATAAATCAGTAGTTTCAACTAATATCATTTAAATTAAATTAAATTAAATTTACTAATATAAATAATAATTGTATTTCTACAGATATACGGATAAAATTTTGAAATTCCTTACCGTCAAAATATTCAATCTAATAGCTCAAATTTTAATTCCAAAATCTTATAATATCATGTATCAATTTGTATGATTTTTGAAAAAAAAAATGATTCTAAAATAATAGAAGAATATCAATATTAGTATGATAATAAATAGTTATCTTTAAAAAACCATTGAATTAGTAAAAGTTTGGTTTTGTACAAATTATTGAACTGGATTGAAGTTTTGGATGGAAAGTTTTATCAGTTAACAAGCATAGATATAGATTAAAGCATATTAGTATATCTCAATTTAAAAATAAAAAAGACACTAGTTCAAAATAGTGAATTAGTGTCGAACTTTTAAGACGCTTAGTGTCAGATTTTTGATCCGATACTAAAACCTCCGACACTAATTATAATTCAGATGTAATGAAATTTTTTTTACACTAATTAAATTAATTAATGTGGGATTTTTGTAAATATAGTGTCATTTTTAAAAAAATATGACAATTATTATCATATTTAGTGCGGATTTTTTTCATAAAAATTGACACTATTTGTTTAATATATAAATTTTTAATGAGAACAAATATATATTTTTTTACGAAAGTATGCAGTTAGAATAATAATATGTTAAATAGTTATTGTGTTTTCAATTGTAATATATAGTTAGACAATCACAAGCAAAATAACAGCAAATATATATATTGCATTAGTTGATATTACAATACAATCGTAGATAAATATAAAAAACTAAAAAAAATTAATCCAAAAAATACATCATAAATGCTATTAAATATAACATTATATGATTAACACGGACTACAATATATACAATATCTACCTACAAATTAAAAAAATAACGAAAAAACATATTCTCAAAACTTTCAACGCATTTTTAAGGATCAAAATAAGCTATTTTGGCCTTAAAAATTACCATAATGACGTGAGCGATAAACCTTATATATTTTTTTATAAGCTTTTCATAACTGCATAGAACATCTCGATCAGAATTTTCTATCAAAAGTATGATCATTTGAAGGTGAGATGCTTGGATTTTGATTTTTCCTTTCGATCTCGTCTCCACTCTTTTTCTATCTCCTATTTGTTTGTTGAAATATTTTTAATCTGAATTATAAAAAGAAATAGAAGGAGAATAGAAAGTAGGAGACAGAATTATATATTGAAGATCAAAAGCGTCGGATGTAGTAGAGAATAAACAAAAGATATGATAAAGTTCATAATCTATGTGCCTCCTATTTGTTTGTTTGCTATTTAATGCACGAAGAACCAAAGGATAGAATTATTAGCTAGTAAAGATTGCTTTAATTAATGATGCGGCATTAGACAAATGATAGATTGAAAAATTCGATACAAATGAAGAGATGAGTATGACGTTAGCGTAATTTCAATTTTATATAATATGCAGATGTCTACTTCTACAAGAATTAAGTTTTTTTTCCTTTCAAAACAATTCACTGATTATTATATTTAATAATATGAATAATTGAATTACTAACACAAGTAACAAAATAAAATTTTAATAGTATGAATGTTAGCATGTCACTGTGCATTATAAATCCGTCAATGAGACCTGACGCATTTGACAAAGACGCTACTCCCAGTAACGTTTTTTTCTTCAACGATTTTATACTAGAATACACATAATATTCAAAAGTTTGCATTTTTCAGTTACACCATAAGTAGGAGTACGTCACTCCCACTGGCGTGGATCTTTTTTTTTTAACGTCACTCTCACTGACGTGGATCTTCTTCTTTTTTTTAATAAAAATAATTGAAAATAATAAATAAAAAAGATGCACTAATAATGACTCGCTGCCAGTTCTACTGGCAGTGGCTGTCAACCAATAAAATTTAACTAAGCTTAAATCCGACATTATTAGGATTAGTTAATTTTTTGTTTTTTTGTTTGTAGTTCTGTACGATTCGTATTATTGACTAAAAATCTGACGCTAATGATCTACTTCACCAGAATTGTTTAAAAATCTGTCATTAATGATCTATTTCACAAGATTTAATAGTAATGTTCGTTTAGGGATTTGAAACAATGAAATGTACTAACAAATATCAATAAACATTGTAATTTGTATTTTTAATCGACATTAATTATGTTTTTCCAACTTATATATTCAAAATCAATCTGTGTCAAAATTATGTTTTTCACACTTCAAAAATCTGAATTGAATTTAAAATTTTGTCCTAATTCTTTTTTATAATATATATTTTGATTAATTGTTTATTGGTTTGTTTAGTTATTTTATTTAATTTTATTATTTGTTGTATGATTTAGAAAAAATATAATTAGAAATATAATATTATTGTGTTTAATAATATGTTAAATTGATATTGTTGTGTATTCATCGCGGTACAATCCAAAAAAAATCGTGCTATGACGAAAACTATCCGATATAGTATAAAAAATAATATCAATATTTTTATCTAAAGATTTATAAAATAAATAAATAAATAACACAAAATCAATTAAAGAACTTTCTCATATTGGTTGGGATATTGATGTTGGAGTGCTATGTTATTATTTTGTTTGTTTGTTTGATGTGTTTATTCATAGTGTTGTTTGACACCTTCCACGCACATGCTGTAATAAAATTTTAGTTCCTATATGCTATATTTCAAATATAAGATATGTGTTAGCCCCATCTTTCCTTTGTACTATTTCCGTATATGTGAAATAAAAAAGCGCATCACATTTATTTCATTCAATATGCATTTCATTTAACCAAACAATTTCTTTTCAAGAAAACTGAGTAAAGATCGAATAGCGCTGGAAGATAATGAAAGGTCTCTTTGGTGATGGAAAGAAAAATAAGAGAGATTCTGAAAAAAAAAACGACACGAAGAGGACCAAGGACTGGGGTTGTAAATGGAACGAATTCAAAATAGATTGCGCTGAAATAATATTTATATTCGCTTCTTTTTTGATGAATATATATATAATTATGATATTATACAGATATCAAAATTCAAAAAAATAAATCCTCTTAAACGAATATGAACACAAGGTGGATATTCAATTGATATAAATTTTATGATGGATAATAGAAGTATATAATAGAAGTAAGTATTTTTATTAACAATAAGTATTTATAATACATATATTTATTAATATTTATAATAATAATATTGTATATAAATTAAAATTTTTGACAACTAATACTATTTTATAAATAAAATATAATAGTATATATTTTATTTCGGATACAAATAATAGAGTCCAAATCAAACTTGTATCCGTATTCACATTATTTTTTACGGATACGAATTGGATATGAATATAAATAATTAATATTTAAATATGAATGATATATTTATGGATATTTTTTAATACGGAGTCGGACGAAGCAGATATTACCCACTCCGTTTACACCCCTACTAAGGACGTTATTATCTTTTGAATTTTCCTATCTTTCAAAACATAGTTTTAGTGTTTTAATTTTTTCATTTCGAGTTCCGTTCTTTTCATTTTTTTATTTTTGTATTATTAAAAAAATGAAAAGTTATACCTTCTTGGAGTAAAAGGAAACATTGCGCTATTTACTTTCTTATTTAAAAAACAAATTAAAAAGCTAATCGTGTTGCTTTTTTATCTGCTTATAGATTTCAAATTTTATTAAAATTAATAAGTTACTCTGGCCTTGTCGCTACGCCCTTGAATATGGCAAAAAGCATATTAATTTTAGTTTATTAAAATTAATAAATTTTCTTGCAAAAAGCCGCTCCACAGTTTTAACCTATTGGTCTGATTGATCAAACCAAGAATGATTGTGGTGGCTCAAACCAGAAAAAAGAATTCCTTTTTTCTGATTCTATAAAAGAAGAAAGATGTATAATAAAATAAAATTTTCAATACTATTCTTTAATAAATATATATTTCTAACTTTAAAAATATTAAAATTGTTAATATATATTCAATTGTAGTGATGAATAATATTTATTTTTATATAATATATATTAAATAATATATTATATATCTAGTATTCAGATAATTAAGATTAAAAATTATTCTCATATTATTTTTTATCCATATATTCAGATATAAATTATCATATTAAAATTTTCAGATACAACGAGTAGAACACTGAGGTAGGTAGGCGTTTCATAAAATGTCTCGCTGATTTGTACACTCTCTTTCTACGTAGATTTACATATATTTTTGTGGAGGAATAACAACAGATTCTGTAATGTAGTTTGATTTCCGATCCGACATAATGGTAGTTTGTACATCCATACAGTTTCTGTATAAATCATCTGGAATAGAAATATTTGTTATGAATTGATGATATTTTAATTTGCTAACAATCACTTTTCAGTCTTTTCTGATGTACTGATATTGTGGGTTCTGCACTGTGGGGATGATTGCGCACAAAAATCATATAAAGATATACTTCAATATAAAGTGAATAGTCAGCAGAACAATTAAAAATAAATATGTTTTTTTCCTTAGTATGATCTTTTGCCATCCTATATATCGTCCTTCCGATTCTCTTTCTCATTTTCATCCTCGAAATTTGATTTTGTTCACAACTTCAAGCCATTTTCTTATTATTTCAAATGTATTCGGTAAGAGGGGAATAGCGGAAGAGAGGAATGAGTCTATTTTAATTCGTAAAAAAAAACACTCTTTGTCTATTCCATCCCCTCTATGAAAGACACTCTTCTTCAATTTCATCCCCTCTATGAAGAGAGTCCATTTTTATTAAAATAAAGAGGGACTCAATTACAAAAAGAAGAAATTTAATTTTAAATATTTTTTAATTCCACTTTATCACAATTTCATTCAATTCATTTCTTGTTCGGCTATTATTTCAATATAATTATGTATTTTTCTCTATTTCACCTTTACCGAACGGGCCTTGGTATATTTGGATCGTGCAAATAATAGTGTGAGAATAGTAAATAAAAATAATGAAAAATAATAATTTCTAAGTTAGCGCGAGGATAATAAAAGACATTGCACGTCGACATCGTATATGTTTTCTTTATACAATTCATTATACATACTTTATTGTTTTTCTTTTGCATTTTATATGAGCAGACCAGTGCAATACAACTTTTTGAGTAACAAAATAGAAGTCAGTGACATTTAATTTAGTGACAGAGACTGAACCATAAAAAAACTTTTTATAACACTAGCTCTAATTAAATATAAATGCTGCCAAGCAGCTATGATTTATCATATATTCTGGAACAGCATTGCATTATTTTTCTTTTCGGATAGATCATTGCATTATTTTTTAAAATAAAATAAAAGGGTCCCTTAAAGAGGGTATGAATCACTCCATTGCTGTAAACGAGCTGAGCTGACTCGTTAACTACTTACGAATCAAAAGTTTTGGCTTGAGATTGACTCGTTAAGTTAACGAACTAACCGAGCTGGCTCGTTAAGACATATTTAAAATTTAATAATATTTTATATCAAAACTTATACAAAAATTAATAAAATAACTAATAATAATATATTTCATATAAATTTGATATAATAGTTTAAATACATGACATACTATAAATTACATACTATACTAAAAGTTCATAATAAAAATAGTACAAAAATAAATATTAATAGTTTAGCGAGTCAAACGAGGCTCACGAGTTGAGCTAACCAAAGCTCAAGCTCGGCTCATTAACTTAACGAGTTTAACGAGCCGGCTCATTAATGGATCGATTCGCTAACGAGTGAGCCAATAGCGAGTGAGCCAATAACTATGAGTTTTTGTGCCAGCCCTACTCCATTCTTTCACTGTAAAATTTTAACATAGCAAGTAATTAAGGTAATTAACTAATGACTGAGATGGCAGAGGTCTAAACTACACATGTATCGATAAGAAATCTTAAAAAATAGAAATTTTTTAAAAACTTATAGATATATTCATCTCGCGAGGATTATAAATTAATGATGATTAAAATATTTATGTAATTTGATGATTAAAATTTTATGTAATTTCATTATTGTTTGCTAGTCTATCAAATATCATCAAAATATAATGTAATTTGAAATGTTTTCAATTTAACGGTCTTTGCTGCACCATCAAATGATAATGAAATTATATAAAATTTGAATCACCATCAATATATAAATAGAAGAAGATATCTATAAAAAAAATCTATTTTTAAGATTTTTTTCATATTTACTTGAAGATGGATTGTCAAGTGATCCCTTCTCATATATAATTGCCGCTATTTTCTTTGAAATAATGCTATCTTTTTCTTGCAGTGTATTTAACTAGAAGGGACAAAAAAAAAGTTAAGTTTGTATTTTGCACCATTTATAAATTAGCATGGTACACGTTATAAACTTTTGAGAAAAAATAGCATGGTATACGTACTGTCTTGGACCCAGCTCTATTCCTTTAATAGGACGGATGAACTGACATAGGACTAATTAATAGTCAACATCATAAATCAACTTAATGCATATCAACAGCTAGTGCGTTTCAATTAAGTTATAGGATAATTTATTCCTTATATTAAAAATCAATTTTTAATGTATAAGCAATATCAATAGGTGTTTTAATGTCTATTGCTCATCAGAAAAGAATAACCTCAGGCCGCCAGTTCGTTGTAACACGTCAACATGGTACTTAAAAATTATAAATACATAGAACTTCAATTTTTCTGATGGAAAATTTGAAAAAAAAAATGATAAAGTTCTTGTACATTATTTCCCGCGCCTCTTATTTATATCCCAAAGTTCATGTGTTAATTTATTTCTTAAAAATACATTTTCAATTTTTTTTATTCCAATAAGATAGGGTATAAATAATTTTTTCAGCAAGTAGAATCGCTTTCCAAAAAGATAAAACATATTTTGCTAGTATTTTTTTTCCGCCAAAGGTGACAAATTTCAAGCGAACAAAATCCGAGCAGATAGCTAGAAATAAATTGCTAGAATACTGACATAAAACAGTCTTCTTTTCATCGGTATTAGAATAAAAATATAATCTAGATGCATGAATTTGTAATTCCGTCCAAGGAAATTGCTCTCAAATTTTTCAACAGATATCTTATAAAAAAAATCGTGTTCCCTCCAACCAATCAATCGTCAAACCAAGATTAAACCAACACGTAGCTAAATTCAAACATAAAAATGTGTTTTACAACGCATATCTTATCATAAATTCTTGCTCCCTCCGAACAATCAAAGTGGATTAAACTGAGATTTAATTTAAACCGTGCACACTTGGGGGTAGTCAACACGTAGCTCCATTGACACTAAACAAAGTGCAAGTACATGCACATTTTGCGTTGGTTAAATAAGGTGAGGAACAGGTACATTGACGCATTGAAGGGAGAAAATAATAGTGAGCATGGATTAAGAGAGATGCATCAATTATACAAGACAGGCTCAGAAAGAAAAGAACACGTGCAATATAAAATATCATAAAATATATTATTAATTATTAATTATTAAATTAGTCATTAGTTATTTTATAAATTTTAATATAAAATATCATAAAATATATTATTAATTATTAAATTAGTCTTAACGAGCCTTAATGAGACAGCTCGGTTAGCTCGTCAATTTAACGAGTCGATCTCAAGCCAAAACTTTTGACTCAGAAGTAATTAGCGAGCCAGCTCAGTTTAACTCATTAAGCTAATGAGTCGAGCACGAACTTGATCAAACTAGTCGTTTACAACTCTAATTCGAACAGTATTGTTTGAGATTTTGATCTGAAATTCTGAATAAACATACGGATATGCAAAGGACCTCCAACTTTGCGTCCTCACAACAGGAGATGAACTGTGGGTGATCTATTGATATATTATTACTGGGCTCGGTTACACAAACTTCAACTTTAGCTCATCCAATTAAAAGATCAATCCAGCCCAATAATTTTAGTAGAAACATTTACAGGCTTTCAATAACGTTTCAGAGAAATGGGCCAATGGAGACGGTACCTTTTCCCCTAGACAAAATCACTCAAGAATTGGACTGCTGAGATTTAGAGTAAAATTGCACCGCAGCAAGTTTCACTTGGATTTTCTTCCCTGTACAAACTAGTTGCAGTAAAGAAGACCTGTAAGCAAACATGGAAGACAAAGTAGTTGCAGTAAACAAGACCTGTAAGCAACTATGCTTAATTAATAAAATATTGAGAAAGGCTAGATATTTGATTCAAAAGTAGGTACTAATTTTTCATTTAAAATTACAAACTACATAACTGTGCAACACAAAAGCAAACAAAATGAACTGAAAAGAACCACCATGAATCACACCAGCAATTCCGATCAACATCTTGTTACAATTGGCAAATGTACAAAAAGAGCATGTATGTTGAATACCACCATTAAATCCGTACAATATTTCTACTCAAATTAAGATATCCACTATATTTTTCAAAAGTTGCAGGAGATGGAGCCTGTGACATGGCATATCCATAAAATAAGCCTGACAAGTAAAAAGACAAATATAAATTACAAATTTAGTAGGCTATGAGAGAAAAAAGTAAGTGGTAATCTTTTCACACAGAGAGAGAGATTACCTTTGACAAGCTAAATCAAGGTCCTGACATACTGATCAAGATTCTTTGTGAAGAGATCACATCTGTCAAATTAGGTTAAGAAGTCAATAAGTAGCCAAAGCATATACAATCTTCATGGAAACATAGAAATAGTATGACTTAATGAAATTTGATACAGAATATGACAAAAGACTTTCTTCACTTTTATCAATAAATGAATTCCATCTTTGGGGATCAGGACATGCATTGTTAATAGCTAAAACCAATTTATTACATCATAAACAGATCCTCTCATTCTAGAAAACAACAATGAACTCTGATGTATTAATCTAGTTCTTAAATATGCGCATAGCATATATGCATGTCAAATGTAAAATAAGAACAAGCAGCATAACCATTTTAAGAGGACTAATATACTCTAGAAACATGGAGAGAGAAACATACTGGATTGGTGTGCCGGGAACATAAAGGGGATTCTTCACAACATATTCCACATAAAGGTTGTATATATTCTTCAATGAATCTCTCTGATCACCTGTTTTTGGATGAGTTATCAAAATGAGCTGCAACAAACAAACATATGAAATTTTTTTGCTTAGTGTGAAAGATGATATGAAGCCACATCACGGAGAAATAATTTTATTATACTCAAGGATAACCATAAAGTATGGGAACCAGAATTATCAATATATACTCAAGGTTGATAGTCCATGATAATTTTGCAAAAATGTTTTTCACTGCAACTGACATAGCATAGTATGACTAGTGTCGTAGGGAATAAAAAAGAACAATTAGCTACAAATACTGAAAAATAAAAATGTTTTACGTGTATAAAGAATGGTTGTTACCTGCAAACAACAAAAAGAATCATGGAATTTTTCCTCAGGGAAAATATTCATTCATAGGAGGACTTCAATGTATGTTTTATGTCACAAAAGAGAAATATCGGATGGGTTTATCCATACATAATCAGTACAATGCAATCAACTTGTAACCCTAATTGAATAAGAACAACTTATAGCAAGGAACACTCATCTACAAGTAGAGTACTAGTGCAATGTACTGGCACAGAAGATGGTATGTACAGTGGAAACTGTCAGGTTCTCATTGGAAATGCAAACAAACCAATAAAGCCCAACATATAAAAGAACCAGCCTCTATAGGCTAGTCTTGGACCTGATCACTATAATGCAATGTTGATAATGAATTTGGTGGGAAAAAAACATAATAACAATCACAAATGGGATGAATATAGAAGACACCTTTATACCAGAGGGCGTCTCCATGAAATTAAGCTGATATGTGTTGGTCTTGAAGCTATAAAATGAGCATCCCTGCCCTGGCAGCAGTGGCACACCCAGGTTCCCATTCTCTGCTCTGCATCAATTGAGACTTAAATGGGTTAAGAAATTATAGTACAGTTTTAATAAGTAAATTGTGGGAACCTTATCAAACGCTCATCTTAACTTTTTCTTGTTTTCTTCTGAAAAGTTGGCTATTGCCTTAGTTATGATAGCTTCTTCAATTACAGGTTACACGTAACTGATAGGCATTATGTCTTGTTCCAACTTTTTTGTACAAAAGTCTAGTAAAGTATGCCGCAGGATAAGAATTATTACACCAGAGAACTCAGGTGTGATACATCTAACTAAATGGTGGTCAAGGCCGGCAGCAGTATGATAGCTGTGTTGTATCTCAGCTCACTGTTAATTTTGGATACCAAACTTGAAAGTGTCAAAATTCAATGCATGCAAACTTTCAATTAAGATTATTCAAGGAATATGATAACTATAACTAAAAATTTTGTGGCACATACCGGGATTGGTTCAGTAGTTTCCAGATAGATTGATAATTCTGGTAATTCAGTTCAGTTAAAAGTATGATCATATCTTCATAAAACCAACCATCGTAACTCATTTAGTAGATTATCCTTAATAAAAGGCCAATTTGTAAGAGGATCTTACGTGGTGGGGTCGATTTTGACAGTGAATGATCGAAGTGAGAAGAGCAAACCGAACATAAGTTTGTGGTCCTGTTGCAGATCCAAGGTGCGAAGGGGTCGGTTCCACTCGCGATAGAGGAGGCACACGCCTGCGCGATTGAAGATGTAGAGCATGTGTGCGTTGTTCCCAGCGCCGCCGGCGCCGGTGCCCGGAGGAGCCGTCGGGAGGAGGCTCGAGTCCGTCACAGTCGATCCGCTGAAGAATTGCATCTGATTTGGAAATGGGGTTTAACGTGTCGGAGTCAGGGAGGGAGAGGTTTGTTTGGTTTTGCTAGATCTGAGCTGGGCGCGCGAGACTGCGAGAGGGAAGGGAAAAGACCGAGGAGGAAATCCGATTCCCTGTGCCACTTTCTCTGTAACAGTAGAATCTCATTCCTACACTGATACATGTTAGGATCGTTTGTGCCGCTGCGTGGCACGCGATGAAATCTGGAGACGGAGGCAAGAGGTGTAAGTTATTCATTAGGGGAGTGTTTGGCACTCAATGGAATAGCAAAAAGTTGGAATAGAATAGCTATTTCGACGAATTAATTTGCCAAACGAATTTTAGACTAAGTAGAAGAGTGCGAAATAGTGCTAATCCGGTATACCAATTTATAAGTGGAATACCAGGATTAGCTCTCGTCGGAATAGCGATTATTATTTGATTATATTATATTATATTATTATATTATGATTATGATTAAGATTTAGTATTATTATATTATTATATTATATTTATGATTAAAATTTATTATTATATTAATATTATGATTATTATTTATTATTATTATTATCATTATATTATTATTACTAAATTATTATTATCATTATTGTTATTATATTATCATTACCATTAGTATTATTATATTATTTATTATTATTATAAATATAATTTTAATATTATATTATTATATTATGAATATAAATATAATTATTTTTTTATTATATTATTATGATCAAGATTATTTATTATTATATTATGATGATTATGATTATGATTATTATTACTTATTATTATTATTTTATTATGTTGTATTATATTATTATATGTTGATTATAGTGATGATTAATTTATTATTATATCATTATAATTATAATTATTTATAATTATTTTTATGATTATGATTATATCTTTATTATTATATTATTATGATTATGATTATGGTTATATTATTATGATTATGACTATAATTATTATTATCATGATTATGATTATTATATTATGATTATATTATTAAAATTATGATTACTTATTATTATTATATTATTATAATTATGATTTTAATTATAATTTTATTATTATTATATTACTATATTATGATTATGTTTATATTTTTATTATATTACTATTATCATATTATTATTTATTATGATTATTTTTTATTACTTTATTATTATTTTATTATGTTGTATTATATTATTATATGTTGATTATAGTTATGATTAATTTATTATTATATTATTATAATTATAATTATTTTTATGATTATTATTATATTTTTATTATTATATGATTATAATTGTGATTATGGTTATATTATTATGATTATGACTATAATTATTATTATCATGATTATGATTATGATTATTATATTATGATTATATTATTAAAATTATGATTACTTATTATTATTATTATATTATTATAATTATGATTGTAATTATAAATTTTTATTATTATATTATTATATTATGATTATGTTTATATTTTTATTATTTTATTATTATAATATTATTATTTATTATAATTATTTTTTATTACTTTATTATTATTATTATCTTACTATTATGATTATTATTTTACTATTATTATTATTATTATCATCATCATTATTAGTATCATAATTATTCATATTTTAACTATTCTGAATAACAATTGCCTAAACGATATTTTCGCTCTTCTGAATAGTCAAGAATATCACTCTTCTAAAAAAAAATACTATTCTATCACTCTTTCAAAATTAACACTCTTCCAAAGCTATTCCTTGATTTGCCAAACGGACCCTAGATGTTAATATTGTATATGACTTTCGGTGAAATTTTCTAATTGGCACCCCCATGATATATACGTCGGTTCTCTTATGGTTCTCTTTTGTCTCTGGCACCCTCACGGCTTATTCCTGCCTCCCCCCTCAGAATGCTTGTATTGTATCTGAGCGTTGTATCTGAGCGTTCGAGCAAAAATTTGAAACAGGCAAAGCTAAGTTTAGGCTTTTATGCGATGATATCCATTCGATCGAAAACACTAATTGAAATAGCAAATTAATTTGACATTTTTGGTTTAGAATAGAATAGTTCGAAACAAGTAATTTACGACTAGGTGTTTAAACTCTTGGCTCGTTACTATAACTGCTAACATTTAGGTTTAGTTTTATTTTTATGTACATATTAAAATAATATGTTGTGTTGCTAAATTTTTTTATCGTGTTTACATTATCCGCCACCCTCACCCTTTCTCTTCCCCCCAAACTCCCTTTTTTGCTTCCCCTATTTCTCTTTTTTCAATTTCAACCAGCAGTTACCCTCTTTATGGCACAAAATATGATCCAAATCAACTCAAGTATCCCTTGATGGCGCCAGCTCTTCTCATATCGCACAAGATCTTCTCTTATTTCGAGCTTCTCTTCTCGCACAAAATCGTCTCTAATGGTGCCAGGACCATCCCTGTCTAAGTCGTCTCTCTAGGCCAATCTCTGTCCTGGGGCCTATCCGTCCATCGCCTCACCGCATTTAGTTGTGTCTCATGTTTTCAGGTCCTGTCTCTGTCTAGCCACTCCGAGCCTTGCCATCTCTCGCATCGCCATCTGTAGAACATCTCAGGGCCTCATCGTTCCTGGATCTCTCCATCTTTGGCCTTCCTATCTCTGACCTTACTGTTTTATCTCTCTGACCTTGTCGTCTCTGGCACTGCTATCTCCGGGTGCTGTATGTCTAGCCCCGCTATTTTCAAGTACCCCATCTCTAGTCTCTTCTCAGGCATATTCAGCACTATGGCTCCTATCTCTAATTGGAAGGCCTTGCATCTCTGACACCACCATCTCCAATTGGATGACCCTAATATCTTTGATCCAAGCTTTGGATTTCACCATCTCCGACGCCTTGACCTAGCTTTCTCCGACGGCCTCACATCTATTATGATAGTTATGCATCTCTGATAGTCTGCCTTGATGACGATGAAGCTGTCATCAATCTCTTTGGCTCTTCAATTCTCAAGCTATATGTCTCTCTCCTTGATTTTTATTTCTGATCGTTGGTGAAGGTACTGACGATTTTGATGCTGACGAGAGGAAAAAGTTGCTACAATATCTTTGATTTTTCATTCTCTTGAATGCTCATCTTGTATATATATAAGTATTTATGTTTTGTATGTTTTCTTGTATTACCGATCATAATATTTGATTGGTTATGTCAAACTTTGTATGACGCTTTTGAGAAGAAATGAAAGCAGGTAACTTTTTTTTTAAAAAAAAAAGGAAGTTTGCTTTTCTAGGATCTCATATTAAAATGTTTAGGTGCCTCATCTATGGATCATCTAGAATACAAAATAATAAGAAGGAAAATATTTGGAAGATACTATCATTGATATCATAGTCAATGCCAATTTCTGTTCATGTTAAAAATCACTAATATAAATACTAAAATACAATGATAACTCATTTAGACATTAAGTGAATAGTTTTTCTGATCTTATTATTATTACACAACTATCCATATTTTAACCTAGAAAAAGAAAAATATAAGAGTTTAGAAATGAAAGGCAAAAAAAAAAAAGAGAATTAATCTTTAATCTAGTAGCAAAAGAAAATGTTCTTTGTACTAGAAGTCACAAATTAGAAATCCGACTGAAGATATTTTTTTTATGTACATTTAAAAGGTTGAGTAGTTTATACCTTTATTTTTAATTAAAAAGAAAAAAAGAAAAGCAAGAAAAATGGAGAAAGAAGAGGGAGAGTTGGGATCCATGAATGAGGAAACCAAGGAATAAGCCCACAAAGAGAAGTTACCGAGAGTACAAACATACGGAAACATTTCAACTTATTGTGCTTTGTCATGTGTCAAAGCCTCGTTAGAGAAATTTACGGCCCATAATATTTTCGGCAATTAAGGCCGAAACACGCTTAATATGATAGATTCGCATTGTATTATAGAAACCTCAGTATTGTTTATAGTTCATGTGGCTTTTAGTGATATCAACGATTTTGGAGCAAGATCTGAACAATCCAAATCGGGGCCCAAATCCTGGATTCCTATTACCCTTAGTCGGATTATTTTGCTTGTATGTGTAATTGACTGAGATGCAGCTTCTTCCTATAATGCAATTCGAATTTGATGAGTGCACAGTTCTACTTCTGAGCTGCAAATCCTTTCATCCAAGCAATTCTTTCAAGCTTTGTTTAAAAATTCACGATTGTCTTTGTTTTTTAGTTCACATTAAATTTGCTTTCAGTGATCTCAGGAGAGATATTTTTCAGTAGTTGGAGAAATGTGGAAGTGCACTAAACATGACTCATCAAGCTTTCTTATTTTTATATCATTTAATTTTTCAAACACGATTCAAATTAAGAACTGAGCTAATAGAACTATGATGTTTTTTTTTTTTTTGCATTTAAAGTTTACAGACACTAATTGGAGGATCTCTGGGGTCAGAACCAGCAAGTGAATACAATTTAATAAGTTGTATCAACTTAAAAAAGATAAGTTGAAATTGAAACGAATTAATGTTAAGGAAGAAAAGAAAAGATAACTAATGTATATATGCCCCATGGCACAAAAGAATAACACACACTGACATCTCAACTTAAAATTGTTTATCGAGGCCACTTAATTCTAATTATTTAAAATAAATACTTTAATAAAATTTGGAACATCATAACTGGCAAATATACCAGTTAAACACAAAATTGCATCTTTTTTCTAAATTCATGCTATTTCAGTTCATGTAAGGTATGCAACTCTAGCAAGATTAATTAGTAGGTCTTATAGTCAGAATCCACAATGCAACCACCAGAAATTCTTGGTGACAAATGTAGAAGGCATCTTTATTCTCAGTCATACAAAAACTGCTTTATTTAATTATTTTGACACCCACAAGCTAATCTATCTAATCGATTCACACTTCTGGCATTTTCTCTAATACTGGACTCCTTACAGTTATCTATTTAAGCTAGCAAGAATCACAGCATCTCTCTATCATACTGGTATTTCAACGATATTATCCATCTTCATGTCGACCGCAAAGCATCCTCTAATATCTACATCACTTCCTCGCATTCGCATCTATTTTATTCCCCTGCCATCCCCGGGCCATGCCGTCCCTATGGTTGACATAGCGAAAATCTTCGCCAAGCATGGCGCCGATTGCACGTTGATCTTGACCCCTCTTTATGCATCTCGTTTCGGGTCTACAATCTCTCGTTCGGGCCTCCGTCTCATCACGTTGGAATTTCCTACCACCAGTCGTATATTAAAAGGATGTGACAGCCCAGATTTATTACCGTCTCGTAGACTTTTTGGAGAATTCAGAAAGGTCACAGAATTGCTTGAGCAACCATTCCGAGAACTCCTTAGTGTCAACCCCCCTGATGCAGTTGTCTCTGATTCTTTTCTCTATTGGACCGCCATAGCTTCTGCTGAGTTGAACATTCCACGTTACGCATTCCCCGTCGTGGGTTGCTTCCCTTTGTTAGTGGAGCGTAGCCTCCTCTTTAACAAGCCTCACCAAAATGTGACTTCTGACATGGAGCCATTTCTTGTTCCTGGGTTGCCTGATAAGATTTACTTGACCAAGTCTCAACTTAGCGAGACCACAATACCTACTGAAGACTTAACAGAGTTTTATCAGCATGCGCTGGAATCTGAGAAAGCCACAACTGGATGGGTCATTAACACATTTTCTGAGCTAGAGTCGACATATATCGAACATTGTGAGAGAGAAACAGGCAAACCAGTTTTTCATATTGGGCCTGTTTGTCTAGCTGGTTTAAGTAAAGAGGACATAGCAGAGCGAGGCCATGGAAAGGAACTGACAGCCGAATCGGAAAGGCTACTGAGATGGCTTGACGGCAAACCAGCTTTTTCAGTTGTATATGTTTCCTTTGGCAGTGTATCCTGGCTGCCTAAGGCACAACTCAGAGAGATTGGATTTGGGCTTGTTGATTCGGGGGTACCGTTTATCTGGGTGGTAGGAAAAGGAGATTGTTCTGATGATGTGGCGGATGAGGTTGCAGCCGCTGCACGAGAGACCGGGCAGGTTGTTAAAGGATGGGCCCCGCAACTTGCGATTCTCGGACACGTATCAGTGGGGACATTTTTGACGCATTGCGGGTGGGGGGCAGTGACAGAAGCTGCCGCTGTCGGCAAAATGATGCTGACTTGGCCTCTATTTGGCGATCAATTCTACAACGAGAGGTTTGTGGTGCAGGTGGCGGGAATAGGAGAGCCGATGGGCGCGAAGAGGGGATATATATGGGGAGAGGAGGAGAGCGTAGGGGTATTGTTGAATAGAGAGAGAGTGGCAGAGAAAGTGCGGTGGGCTCAAGGGGCAGGAGCAGAGGCAATCAGAAAATGGGCATGGGAAATTGGACTGGAGGCGAGAAACGGAGGCGGCAAAACCGGGACATCATATGCAAGCGTTGAGGGTATGATGGAGGATATTAGGAAGCACAAGGAGCAGAGAATGAAGCCTGTCTCTCTAATGACTAAGTGAGATCACTCGGTTGCACGAAAGCAAGTTATAATGGAATTTTATTTTTTCTTTGGATGCAAAAAAAGAATGTAATAATTCAGAGGTGTGTGCATTTATATGATATCTAAATTAATTTCTGCAAGTACGTAAATTCTAAAATGATATGTACAAGGAAGAAAAAATATATTTATATAATTACGTATTCAATTATTTTATCTAAGGGAAAGATCGCACAATCGTCCAACCAACTTTTTTTTTAGTAGATAAAAGAGTTTAATCTATCTAATTTTTTAAATGTTCATAAAAAAATTCTATATGTGTTTCGAACCTACAACTATCCACACAAAAAAACATTATATTTGCCATCAGGGGCGGATCTGGTGTATACCGGGGGCTGCCCCCCTGGATTTTGAAAAATAGTATTTTTCAATAATATTTTCACTAATTTGTTCCTCCCTTGAATTTTTTTGCCCTCCTGGATTGTCTGATTAATTTTTTTGAGAAAAAATATTTAATATCGTGCATAATGAAATAATTATAAAAGATATCAAAATATAAAGTTTCGTAGACGAAAACTTTTTTCATCAACTTGATTATCAATTACTTAAAGCTTTATATTATTATTATTATTAATATATATAATATTATTATTTTAATAATTTTTTTATTGGATAAGAATATATATTAAATTATTAATTTTTTATTTAGTACCCGATTAGTTATTGAATTTGAACCCGATAAACTATTACAATCCGATAATTGCCCCATGACCAAAATCCTGTTTCCGCCCCTATTTGCCACTAGTCATCCAACAAAGTTGATAGTAATTCAAAAGAAAAAAAAAACAGTTTATGTTTCCAGAAGTACCATCTTTTTATCTATTAATAATTAACGGAATGTCCATAGCCTATCTCTCATATATATAGCGGTCTTGAGGGCTCTATAATGTTTCTAGTGCAATGACATACCACTATTGAAACTTGATGTTTATTCTACCTTCTGATTTATTATCTCTCCCAATTTTTTTGAGCTTGTACTTGTTTTGCATGCTCTCTGTGGTTATGTTGCAAGTAACAGTAGCGATATATAAAAACCACTAACAAAGAGTCGATATAATTCTCCATTATCAATCCCATATATGATCAATAATTGCATCGAGAAATTGAAAATACAATTAGTACAATCCAATTAGATGTCCATTTATCCGGAAGGAAAGCAAAAAAAAAATCAGAGAGAACTTAGCAAATGAAGAACTAGCCTCTATCCAAAACTCATCATTTTGATCTCGTCAAACTACCACTTCACACTTGTGGTGTTTCCCCTAGTAGATTATACATACCATACCAACAATAAATTATACATATTCTCTATCTTTTGCTATTGTAATTTTGTATCATTAACCTCCATGCCTACCTTATCAGCCCCTCTTCGCATCTACTTTGTCCCGCTACTAACTCGGGGCCATGTCATTCCTATGGTCAACGTAGCAAGACTCTTCGTCAAGCACAAGGTAGAATGCACCTTCATTTTAACCCCTCTTCATCTATCTCGTTTCAACTCAGCCATCTATCACTATCACCTCAAGCTCCTCACCTTTCAATTTTCCTCTATTAGTGGTCTACCAGCTAGTCGTGAAAGCACCGATCTATTATCGTCTTCGGACATTTTAGAGAACTTTGAGATGCTGTAGACTTGCTCTAGCAGCATTTTTGGGAACTTGTTCACACAACCCCGGGGCGGATCCAGACTATCCATCAAGTCTGAGCACAATCTCAATGAAAAATACATTAATGAAAGACACATTAAAAGTTTCTATATTTTAAGCGATCTATTTTTTTAATCAAGCATTTAAGCTCAGGCACAAAGTCATTTTTAAACTACAATTTTTTAAATAAGAGAAAATAAAAAAGAGAAAATAATTTGCTAATGCAGTTGTTTCTGATGCATTTCTAGTTAAGAATTCTGCCAGTTTTTATTATTCATAATTATTAAATTAATATTATTAAAAATAAGAGTGAGAACCGTAAAATTTTAAATATACGAATGGCAGGGCGCCACCGGCAGTGGCGTATTTCGTCCAAATCCCACGCAGCGCCTCCATCTCACTTGCGCGTTTTGTATATATAAGAAGTAAACGCGCCACTGCCAGTGGCGCGTTTCGTAAAAATAAGGAAACTCGTCACTGCCAGTGGCGCGCTGCCATTTGTATATTTGAAATTTTACGTTTCTCACTCTTATTTTTAATAATATTAATTTAATAAAACTTATTATTACTAAAAACTGGAATTCTGCATTGTTCATTTTCCAGCATTTGCTGTTTCACCTTGTCAGTGAAGCATAGCCTCATTTCTTATACACCACAACAAAACACAAACATCTGATTCGAATCCATTTTCTGGGTTACCCAACAGAATTTACTTGAGGAAATCTGCACTAGCCAAGGCTGCACATTCAGGTGAGAAACAAAAAGAATTCTTCAATCGTTATCAGGAAGCAGAGAAAGACACCAATGGGTGGGTTGTGAACACGTTTTCTGAATTGGAATCGGCACATATCAAACATTTTTGAGAGGGAAACATGTAGACCGATTTTTGCCATTGGGCCTGTGTACCTAAGTGGCACAAGTAAACAGGATGTGACAGAGCGGGGTCATGGCAAGGACTTGGGGGTTAAACCAGAAAGGTTGGTGAGTTGGCTTGATGGCAGGCCGTCATTTTCAGTCGGGTTATGATTGCTTTTGTTTGCTTTGGTAGCATGTCTCGCCCGCCCAAGGCACAATTGAGAGAGATTGGATTCGGACTTGTCAATTCGGGAGTGCCTTTTATTTGGGCATTGGTGGAAGCAACAGCTTTGATGACCTGGAAGATGAGATGGCAACCGCTGCAGGAGAGTCCAGGCTGGTTGTCAGAGGACGGGCCTCACAATTTGCTATCTTGGGACACACAGCGGTAGGGACATTCATGACACATTGCAGTTGGGGTTCAATAATGGAGGCAGCATCTGTCGGCAGGTTGATGCTGACGTGGCCATTACATGGAGAACAGTTTTTCAACGAGAAGTTTGTGGTTGATGTGGCAGGAATCGGAGCATCCATGGATGTGGAAAGAGGTCACACGTCAGGAGAGGAGGGGGAGAGAAGGGGTTATACTGAGGAGAGAGAGAGCGGTGGAGAGAGTGAAGTGGGCCCAGGGAACGGACGCAGAGGGAGTTAGAAAAAGAGCATGGGATATATTGGACTGGTGGCAAGAATGGAACCGTGAAAGGTGGTTCCTCCTATGCAAATGTTGATCGCATGATAGAGAATATCGGAAGTAGGAGGGAAGAGAATGGAGCCAAGAGTTGCGATCTAAATTGGAAAATCAGAAAGAAAGAGGGGGTTATAATGTTATATGTTTTGCGTGTTATAAGATGTTATTAATTTATTTTTAATTTAAAATTTAAAAATTTAAATTTTAAATTTTAAATTCAAATCATTGATCTTATTAATTTTTATAGTAGATGCATGTTTCTAAAATTTCATGATTTTTGAAGCTCATTTGATATTAAATCAAATAAGAATAATATGAATGAATCTAGTTAATTATGATTGATTAATTTTTATGCATTCATTTTGTTCTCATTTTATGTAGTATTAAATTAACTTTAAAAATTATGAAATTTTAGAATCATACATCTATCATAAAAATTAATAAAATCAATAATTTGAATTTAAAAATTGAGTTTTAAATTTTAAAATATAAATAAAAAAGTGAGTTAATGACATTGAAACCCTCCTCAATCAGAAATTAATTAGTGCCATGTATTTTAATAAGCAAGATCACATCGCGCAAGCAATATTGGAATGAATCTATATATTGGCATTGAAATAGTGTTTTTTTACATTAAAAAAAAATTTTTTGGAAGATCAAAACAAAAATGATAGATAAGTTGTCTTGCTCTTTAAACAACTAAGTCCCCAGACAAGGGCGAAACTAAGATTTTGTCTTAGGGAGGTAACTATATTAATATGAGCTGAAATTTAAATTTAATTAAAATTGGAGAGAATAAATGAATTAATGGGTCCTCTTTAGAATTATTATACATCTCAGTGGAGTCATTATTTTTTAATTACTTAGAAATTCATTTAATTCAACTAAATATTTAGTATATAATTAAGATTATTAAAATTTAAGCAGGGTCTGTAACTCCACTGGATCACAGGTAGTTCCGCCACTGTTACCAGGTCCATACAGCACTTAAATTTCGTTTTTAGGTTTTTGCCAAAGGGGTGTTTGTTTTATCAAATCGACGCAGTTTCATAATTTTTGGGTCTAACGAGTTGCTATTTGATATTTAAAATTTGGAACTCGAAACCAGAACAAGAAATATGGACACTTGATTAACATCTTAAAATTGTTATTTGAATTTTGAACTTCCTATTATAATTATTATTTTAAAATACAGGTTGCAGTAACTGTGGTGCCAGAAAGTTATGAACGCGGTTCCAACGCGTGAGTTGGACGAGGGGAGAGAGAGGTTTATTGTGATTATTAGTCCTCATATTAGTATAAACTCTTCATGAAGCTGGACGAGGGGAGAAGAGGTTTGAGAGAGAAAGAAGGGACACGAATTGGATAATAAAAATATAATAACAACGGTCCAATATATATGCTGGCCTTACGTCAATTTTAAAAATATGAGATACGGATAAGAAAAAATATATATATATATATAATATTTTTTATACAAAAATAAAAAAATGATACATAAAAATAAAAATAAATAAATACATCATTTTTGTTAATAACTGTAATATATATGTCAAATTCAATAATAACGAAAGCGAAGAGATAATATAGCAGTCAAATACATTAATGGATCTAACTTACTTTTTTAATTTAAATTTCATTCATGCACTTAATTTTCTAAACTTAATCGCACTCAATTATATCGGACGCCGCATCCACCCGTATTCGAGACTGTATATTGCTGATGTATAATTAGTGGATTGAAGACGGTCCGGTCCGGGCCGGTCCGGTCCGGACCCGGACGGTCCATGATCCCGACGTCCACGTCCACGGATCCCGGTCCCGACGGTCCAAACGGTCCGGTCAAGCGGTCAGTCAAAAAACCGAACCCGCCCCACCGTTGGCCCCCGGCCGGACCCCCCGGACGGTCCGGTCGGTCCACGGTCCGGTCCAAATTTTTTTTTTATAAATTGAAAAAAATAATAATTTATCATATTTTTTAATAATAATTTTTAACTAATTCGAATTATTATTTTTAATTGTTTAAAAATCTAATAGTACTAAAAAATTAAAAAAAATTGTAAAAAAATAAAATTTCAGAAAATTATAAAAAAAAATAATAAAAGTTGAAAAATAAATTTATTAATTTTTAAAAAATATTCTAACAAAAAAATGAATTTAACATAATAAATAAATTTACAAAAGAAAACAACAATCTAAATAAATCCCTACTTAAAAAATAAATTTAACATTCTAAAAAATGTTCTAATAAAAAAACGAATTTAACATAATAAATAAATTTACAAAAGAAATCAACAATCTAAATAAATTCCTACTTAAAAAATAAATTTAACATTCTAAAAAAAGTTCTAACAAAAAAACGAATTTAACATAATAAATAAATTTACAAAAGAAATCAACAATCTAAATAAATTTCTACTTAAAAAATAAATTTAACATTCTAAAATAAATTCTAACCAAAAAATGAATTTAACATTAAATCTAATATTCTAAATCAATTAATCTAACAACATAAAACTAAAATGTAATATTCTAAGAAATAAAATGTTAAACCCTTTGTTCTTGTAAGTTGGTTATTCGTTTTCTCTTTATTCTTGGTAGAAAAATAACTAAAAAAAATCACTGTTCATTCACCGAAAAGTAATTTTAAGTTCTATATAACAGATGGATAGAGAGAGATTAATGAAGATGGCCAGTGTTGTTCGACTGGAGGGAAGGGCAAAGCATGTAAAGTTATAGTTCTCTCTTATTTTTATGATTAATGAAGTTGAAAAAATAAGCTAATGATACCTGAAAGTCTCTGTTAGATTATTGTGAAAAATGTTATTTCCAAGTTATACGAATTTGCACGTGGTTCCAGTTCAGGCTGATATTTACTAGTTGTAATATGGTAGTGTCTTATTTGAAGGTCAAATAAACTTAATATAATCTCCATGTGCCTGGACCAACATAATTACTGTTTAACCCTTAGTTAAAGCCAATAGCATTAATTGACCTTAATTATCAAGTAGCAAATTTCAGAAAAAAAAAGATTAACAGATAACTTGAGCTATTTCTAAATTCTGCAAATTGTAAACTAGTTTAGTTTTTTCCCCCAATTTATTTTGGATTAAAAGGCTTTGTTGTTGTTGTTGTAAACTAGTTTAGTTTTTTGTTCGTCGCTTCTCCTCAATTAATGGCACAATAAGCTCGAAACAGATATAAAAAAAAATGTAATTTAACCTGCGCTCTTTTCATGACAGTCCTTAATGGTCAAGTCTTTTAATTATATGTTTATAATAGAAAGAAGAAGGCAGTTCACAAGGCCACATCTACAGAAGAAGGCAGTTCACCGGACCCATGGACCGTGGGGGGGGGGGGGGGGGGCCCGGGGGGGGGGGGTCCGGTCCGGGACGGTCCGGTCCGGTCCACGGTCCGGTCCACGGTCCCGCACGGTCCACGGTCCGGTCCGGTCCGGTCCATGGGTCCGCACGGGACGGGTCGGCACGGTCCATTTTCGGGTTTAACGAGAACCGGCCCACCGTTGGACCGGACCAAGACAAGGCACGGTCGGTCCACGGTCCGGGGACGGTCCGGTCCGGTCCGGTCCACGGTCACGGTCCGGTCCGGGACGGGTTGGACCGGACGGGTTTTTTCAAAACTCTATGTATAATGCGTCGTGTAGGTTGTCTCGGGAATAGGTGTTATTCCGACTTTTTTGGCTTAGGCAGTTATGGATAGCGGATGTATAATGAACTGATGTAACTTTTGTGGTGTTAATCTGATGTTCTTCCATTAATATAATTCTTAACAGCCTCTTTCGAGCTTAAAAAAAAGAGAGAGAGAGAGAGAGAGAGAGAGAGGTGAGAGAAATAAGGGTCACGAATTGGATAATAGAAGTATAATAACAAACTGTCCAATATATACTTCGGTATCGAGTCACGTATTTGCATAATATTTTCCATTAATGAGACCTTTGCATGATGCATGAAGATTGTGTTTCGTAGAAATATTTGTGTCAGAACTGGAAAATCTGAACTGTAAGATACTTTTCTGCAAGTAGAATGAGGTAGTGTTTTTCCCTTTTTCAGAACAAAAGCTGTTATATAGTTATTTAGTTGTTACTCTTCTACCTATGTATCAAGATTGATTGGCCTTTGATAGATTCAGAAGCATCAACTAATTTTCCTTAAATAGATAGTTAACAGAGTGCTATACAACTCATGAAATCCATTCAACTTTAAATCTATAAATATAGCAAATCACATTTGATCCCATATATCATCAATAGTTAATTCAGAGCTAGCTTCTACACTTTAATATATCTCTTACACAGTCACACACAAGGCGACGAAATGAAATCCTTTCTCTTCTGTTTCTTCTTTCTCCAACTTACATTCTGCTCTCATTTTCTGCACGTCTTTGCCACTCCATCAAAACTAGTTGAGGAAGTATGCAGCAAGCTTGTTCGTATCGACAAATCTGTGACTCCAAATGTCTGCCATTTCTTCTTTCAGCATGATCCTCAGAGTCGTACAGCTGTCGACTATCATGCCCTAGGACTCATTGCGGTCAATGTCACAACCAAAGTTGCAATGGAGACTGTTACAATCATGAATCGAACCAAAGTTGACAACCAAATTGATATGGTATCATGCATGGATAGCTACGACACTGGCATAACCTTACTGAAAGTTGCAGCCAAGTCACTAAAAATAAAAAACTACATTTTGGCTAACTATACCTTGATTTACGTCGAAAATATAGTCTGCTTTAAATCCTTCTTTACAAAAGCAGCCCACGTTCTCGTTGCAATTGTACAATTACTAGTCAATACCTATGGTGCATATTAATTAATTATGTCACTGCATGTCATTTTGCTGAATCATGTACAATGGTTTTATGTATTTCTTTTAATTTTCTCTGCTTGTAAAAATATAATTTAACAGACCGGCCACAATTGTCTTATACTGAAGTGAGGTAAATTTGAGTATTCATTTTCAACTTATTTTTTAACTGTACTAAATTTTTTGAAATGTACCTACCGATGTTGCATGTTGTTTGATATTTTTATCCATTGGGTGATTTTGATTGAAATAATCATTATTTAGTTTCAGATAAACGTCTGAGTTTAAAAAAAAGAAAAAGAAAGGACATATATCCTTTCCATCAAAATCATGTACTTTTCTTAACTAGACCAAATGACAAACTTATTGTTTCTGATATGCTCCTAAGGCTCATTCTTTTTCTCATAAAGGTCTCCCTGCTCTATTCTCCCCCTTTTCTCTTAAGTCTCTCATCCAGCATACTGGAAGGAAATTATCCCACAAATATTATTTGTGATCATTCTTTATTCAGAGCCTAGCCTTTCTATTAATTTAAGCTCTAACAAAACTGAAGAACATGACTATTCATTTGTGCATTATTCCATATTCCCCCCTTGTAGGATATGATGCTAAATATATAAAATTCGATAATAAGCACAAAATATGTTATGTCAGAGTAGTAAGTAGTAATGGTTAATCTAAACTTGTCAACTTTAACTCAGATATAAATTGATCAGAAATATCGAATTTGTATTCAGTTTTGCCTTGAATGTAAGGTATAAATTATGTTAAGAAATTATAAGTACCTTGTAAAAGCAAATTTTCAGCGAACCAACTGATCAGACCTTGAAGAACCTCAAAATTCCTGAACTAGTCAAAAGTAATTATCTGCAGAAGAATTTACAGAAAAATTGGATTGTCAAGGATACCTTGTTAAAAGAGGAATATGAAACACTTGTTCAATTCATACGCCTGTTAAATCAATTTATCCATTTTAAATTTTCATGGTAGAAAAGTACCTTATACAGCCACAAGAACAAGAAAATGCATCTTTTGTTTCTTGTCCAAGCAGTTCGCTTTTACTGAAGAGTCCTAAATGATATCGATAATAAAAAATAAGAAAAAGCGCATATACTTGTTTGTGATCTCGTCCAAAATAACACCAATATTCTACACTTCAAAATAATTCCGAGGTTTCTGCAATCACTACAAAGCATCTCAAGAAATTTGCCAATGGAAAGCCAAAAAACCAAAACAAAGGAGCAGGTGCATGGAGAGGAGGTTGGTCGCCGGAGAGTCGGTGTGCGTAGAGGGAGGAGGATGGCCGTTGGAGAGTCGCCATTCACAGGGATGGACGTTGGTATGGCTCCAAGCGTAGTCGATGTCGGCCGCCGGGGAGAGCAAGAACAATCGTAGGGTTTCATACTTTCATTTGGATTGGGAGTCGAGACGATAGAAAAAGCAGCTTGTAAACTTATAATTGTAACCTCCAGTTATAATAAATTGCCCAAGGCTTATAACCGTTCAAAAAAAAAAAGACGATAGAAAAAGTTATCCTTCTTTTTTCTTTTACAAGTTTTTATCGTACTAGCTATATACCCGCGCGTTGCAGAAGAATTTTTTATTTAAATATTAAAATATTATAAGATAAAAAAATTCACATTTATCTAATATTAAATTATAAATTCACCAAATTATAGAGAAAACATATAATAAAGACTATATTTAATTTTGGATGAGATTTTTGCACAATATGAGTTAATGATTCATGATTTTTATGAAAAGAAAAGTAAATTATTCTAACATATATTATCACCATTAATTTCTTACCAAATATGCACAAAGTTGCTAAATAAAAAACAAAAATTATGGAAATAATAGTATATAAGGGAAAGAAATGGAGAGAAAGAGGGGATCAATGGACGCGATCACATACGTTCGATCAACCAACAATAAATATTATCCGTCTAATTGAGGGATAAAATGGGTATAATAAAAATTTACAATGATAAAAATGGACCCTCCAATTCTTAGATGCTTTATATAATAATATAGATATAGATAATTTCCCTTTTTTCTCTTTTAACTCGAGGAGGGTACATGACCGAAAATAAGAAGAAATGTCTTTATAGTTTATTCTGTTTCTGGTATACTTGACTGAAGACTTGATCTAAGCGCATTAAAAACACATTTTTTTTATTTTCTTGAATGCCCACGTTGAAGCATTTCTAAGATAATAATAATTCAATTATCATTTCCTAACTTCATTATTATGTTAATGTTCTTTAGGTCCATTCATCATTTAATATTTATGTTCTTTAAGTTCATTCATCACTTCCTAAGTAATTTATTATGTTTATGCTTTCTAGGATAATGTAATTCATGTACTTAGTACTATGTGTCATCTTTAATAACATATATATTTTTTTGAACTCCTAATGACACTTATAGCTAGAGGTGTTTAAACTTGACCCGACCTGAGAAATCCATCCGATCCATCCGGATCCAAATCCGATTCAACTTGATTTTTTTAAAAAGTTAAACTGATCTGAATCTGACTCGATCCGAATCCGAATGACCTGAGATTTCAAGATGACCCGAGATCAGACAACCCGAAACTCGACTTGATTCGAACTCGAACGACCCAAAAACTCGAGATGACCCGAGATCAGACAACATGAAACCCAACCTGATCCGAACCCAAACAACCCGAAAACCGAGATAACCCAAGATAAGATGGTCTGAAACCCGACCCGATCCGAACCAGAATCATCCAAAACCAGAGATGATCCGAGATTAGACAACCCGAAACTCAACCCGACCCAACTCATGCCGCATATATGTATCTAATTACTTTAATTACTTTAAAATTATACCGTATAAATATTAAACTTCTCTTTATAAATTTAACTTGTACTTAACTGTCAGTTTATTTTGAGGGAGATCAGGTTAAGCACGGTTTAGAGGAAGATTGGGTTAAGCATGAGTTTCATAAATAACGATGAACTGTTAGTTTATTTTAAAACAAATTAACAAATATTTTTATCAATATAGCATGTACAAATTGTTGCATGTATAATTTTATAATTTTAATGAAGAAATTATCTATCTATATATATATATATTCAAAATTTATAACAAAACAAAATAAATTATATTTTGAATCATAATAATATTTTTATTAATCAAAATTTATATGTCGTGAATTAAAATTATCATAAAAATTAATGTCTATTAATCAGAATTATCGTAAGTAGCATTTTTCAGTTTGTTAATAAAATGAATGAAGTATATCGACCTGAAAATGATCGGACTAAACCCAAATTAATTAATCATATCCATATTAATTGAAAAGTTAAAATGGCCTAACATTTTCTAAAATAAATTTCTAGAAAAAAAAATTAAAGTCTAACAATCCGAAATCTAAAATAACACATCACAAAAAAGAATCCGACCCAGCCCGGCCCTACCCGAAATAACTCAAAACCTGAGACTATCCGATATCAAATGACCTGAAACCCGACCCGACCCGGACCCGAATGACTCAAAACTCGAGATGATCTGAGCTACTAAGAATCCAAAACCTGATCCGACCCGACCCAAAATGACCGAAACACGAAAAAAACCTGATAATATTCGACCCAAAACTCGACCCGGATCAGTTGACCCAAACCCGATCTGTGACCAATATTTCTTTGATCAAACTTACTTGACCTGTCCCACACGAACCCGAACCCGACCCGACCTGCCCGATTATCACCACTTATAGCCTATAAAAGAAGGATATGTCATATCTAAAAGAACATTTTTATCATTGATAAAAGTATTGCTTCAGAAATTCTTTCTTCTTTACTATTTAGCGGTTTTTTTTTGTTATAAATTCCACTAAATCAGTTATCTTAGTTCGTTACTAACGGAGATTTAATTTGAAACCAACACAGCTCCTTTTTTTTTTTGACAAAAGAAAGATGAAAATTAAATAAATGATCTATTATGATAATCGTGAACAAATAAAAATAACTCTGATCATGTTACCCATTTGCCTGTTACAAATCAATTGCCCATATCTGCCCAATCAATCCCACAAAGGCACATCCTTAGAGAAAATATATACCCAATTGAACAACCTTGTCATGTCAATTTGCAATCCAGTTTCAAATGATGTACTCAATTCTGATCCCGTGTAGATTTGCTCCTATAGGTTGGTCTGACAATAAGAATTAACCTACGCAACAAAGGTCCACCGAATAAATTAAATTGAGGCATTACTAAATAAATTTGGGGCTGATTAAATAAAATAAATGTTTGATGATGGATGCCCTGGTTGCAGAGAACCCAATGTAGACGGTGGATGTCAAAGCAAATGAGTTAACATTTGCACAATTGAAGTTTCCTTTGTGATATAACTAGGACAAATTAAGGTTTATTTTACTTATTTGTCAAATTGGGTTGATTCCAAATGTACAAATGATGTAAACCATTTGAATCACTGGCAGATGTCATTCAGAATGAAATCAACATGCTTATCTGTGACAAGCTGAGATGCATAAGATGACTAAGACAGATCATTATCAATTTAAATACATCCTCAAATATAATATAGATATTAGGTCATAAGTCATAATATCACATCCAAGTCTACACAAGACCGACCTCTTCCCTTTATTTGCTGACGCGTTGAGCATATTTTCACTGTAATTAATGGATTAATAGTGGACTAAATAGGAGATTAAGTACTACCATAGCTAAGAAGTTCTAGCAAGTGAGTTGTTTGTTGATTTATGGGGTTGTGCACGTCTCTAGTACATTCAAGTGGAGACATCATTCTTTCGATGTTGCAAAGAGCTAGACTGAAGTTAGGAGAAGGAATAGCAAGAAGTTCATCTATAGTGATTTAGAAAGGCCCAAGAAGAATCAAGAAAGCTATATCTTATCTCTTTTTTTTTTTTTTCCTTTTGCTTGCTAGTGTGTTGTATCAAGCATGTAATTAGCTTATTTTGGTCTGAGAAATTTTTTAAAATACATCCTTGCATTTTTCTAACAATCCTGCCACAATTTATATTTTAAAGATCTCGCAAAGTTATTCGTATTATAGAGGCTTTTCGTTTTTATAAAAAAATATATTATTATATTCCATAGACGTTTTTAATTTTTTTAATTTTTACTGCAATAGTACTCCATTATTATAGAACAATTAGTAGATAATATTAATTTATAATAAATAGTGATATACATATACGCACACATTCATATTCTATAATTTAAGTCAAATGAGTTTTAATTCTCATTCTGAAGATAATTATTATTTCAATGGCTGGATCTAAAATTACACTGACTGATTCGTCATTCATATTTTTATAATAATTTTAAATTTACTTAGGAGCACGAATTTCAAAAATTTAAGTCACCATTTAGCAATTCAAGACTAAATTTTGTATTAGAATGGAGGTTAAGGTTTGCTCTATATATTCTCTGTCATCTAAATTATGCTTCTTATATAGACAATAGTATATGATAACTCTAATCATATAATTATAAATATATCTTTAAAATAATCTCCTTCAAAAAGAGGCTCTCATAGGAAATTTTTTTAGCCGATAAAATATGTTTTTGCTCCACTGAATTTATCCAATAAATCCTCTTATCCATCACATTATTGACTCAACTCAATTAAATTTTACATAATTTTAACATAATTCTATAATTATATTAACATGTTGAGATGAAATAATCTTCATCATAAAATTATTTCTTAATTATTCATGACATTAATTTTAGTTTTATATGATCATTTAAAATAACTAATTATAATGATATTTATAATTAATTATTTAACATATCATATTTATATCTTAAATATAATAAACTAAAATTTAATGCATTAAGAGTTTGTTTAGTAAGACCTGAAAGATTTATGTCATATTGGCCATAAAAATAAATAAAATTATTTCATTGAAATAATTAAGTCCAATCATGTAATTATTTCATTATAAGTCCAATACATGTTCATATAACATACACTTATGTAATTAAGTTGGTAATATATACCCGTAATTTGTAGAACTTAATCATCACTTAATTTACATACTATTTTTTATGAATAATTAATGTTCCTTTTAATTATCAAAATTATGAACTTTTAAAGTTATTATTATTATTTAAATAAATGATACACGGATATTTACAATTTAAGTTATCAACTCAAATGATCTATCAATAATAGACTCAAGGAACAAATAATATAAAATATCATTAGTAACATAAACTAAATAAATTATCAAAATAATTGGCTTCTAGGATATAACTCCAATAATTTTTATAATTCTTGTTGGGTTCAGATATGAAGCTGATAAACCGATGAGAATCGACTCTGAAGATGTTGATGATTATATTGCTACATACTTCAATTTATTTTTATCTTTTTTAGGATTTAGTTGGTATTTTGGTAGACCAAGATTGATGATGGTATCATTAAAACACCATTCTTTTTGTACTATTTATTTTCGCTTCTATAATTTTTGTTGTATTTGAGAAATTAATTGAGGTTTTTTCCCCACTATTGAGATAAATAAATTATTTGTGTTTATTTAAGTCTTTTATATGCACGTGTTTTCATATACGTTACGGCCGTCATGTCTTTGACTGTCATTTTGGTTCAAGGTGCGACAATTTGTCAGATTTTTTCTAAAAACTAACAAATATATGTTGTTAGCAATGTCAAACTTTACCATAAAATTTTCAAATTTTAATGTATGTATATGATTCTTTCGGGTTTTCAGATTTTTTTATCAAGTGGTCCAAATCAATTTTTGTTGACAAATAAATAAGTATTTTATATTTTTAATAAACGATATTTGTGTAATAAGGAAATCTAAACTGACAATTTTTGCTCATGTAGAACTAGGTTATTAATTTTTCTATTTGGAGCGAACATTATCATATGTAGTTAATTTTTGGGCACCAATCAAAATATTAAAAATTGCCAATTTTACCTATCAAATCATTGTAATAGCTTATATCCCATGAAAATTGATCATCCTTTCTTTTATTCCCTTTGTTTGTTAAATATACTTTAAATATTATACTAAAAATGTAAATGACAATTTTACCCTCTGATAAAAATATAAATGATCTTTTTTTCTTGTTTCCAACGAGGCATCCATTAGACAGATAGAAGCACAATTTTAAATTTGTACCTCATTCTCGTCTACTGTTGTGGCCAAATCTTCGGTTTCTCAATTACAATATTAACTCTGGCTCGGGGGCGAAGACACACTGGATCGGGGGCATGGCCCCCCTTAATCTATGAAAATATTTTTATAGTTGATATGATTATCATATTTAATTATTTGCCCTCCCTAATTTGCGAAAATATGTACATTGTTAATATAATTACCGTATATATGTGGCTTACCTTCCTACATAGTGAAGTAATTTGATTATCTTTTGAAAGTGATTGGTTAGCTAATTCTTAAATATGATTGGTTACCATCGAGAGCTCATCTATTTTAAAATAATTTCCTCTCATAATAAATTAAATCTCCTCTGACCATTGAGCAGACATCAAATTAATGGAGTATTATCAAAACATGACTTCTTCTCACAAAGCAACATTTCACATTTTAGCTTTTTTTATTTGTCTTTGTCGTTGTCAAAGACTAAACATTTTAGAAATATGAAATAATTTTCCAAGATATTTTTTTTGAAGTTAAATTTTTTAAATTCAATATTTGTATTGGCTTCGAATCTCGTCTGGCTTCATCATTGCTCTGGCTTGTTGCCTATATGTACATTTTCCACATATGATTGTTAATTCTTGAACAAATGTCAACTGCACGCGGAATTTCTCAGTTACAATATTAACTCTGTTGTGTGCAAATATGGTGTGCACCGTTCGGTACATTTTGTGCTTGAATAATTTCACAGTTAGTATTTTTTTCCCCTTAATAGCCAATTAGTAGTTAACGCGAAATTACTATCTATCTATGTCACAACATCGATTCAACCTCTGCATGCTCCTTAAGTATTAGCTAGATTATTTTCCTTAATTAGATATACGGTTCAGACGGCCACAACTACACACGGAATCTTTTTGACAAATATCTCAACTTCAAACCTATAAAATATCACAACCCATATATCCCATCATTAGTAGTTCATCAAATCATTTTATTTTGTAAATTAACCTTGCACATTTACACACGACCAACATGAAAACTTTTCTCCACAGTTTCGTCCTTTTGTCTCTTCCATTCTTCTTCTCTCATCCTCTCTCTGTTTCTGCTGAATCAGCAACACAACCAACACTTAATACTGTATGTAGCACATATACTAATGGATTCAATGGTGTGACCAAACATGATTGTTACTTAGTCTTTCAACATGATCCTCGGAGTCACGCAACAACTCACTTGGATGTCTTTGTGCTCGGTGCGGCCAAAGCTGCAAGGGATGCGATTGTAGGCATGAAACACGCCTTAGTCCATGTCCATACCTCGCTAAATAAAGAACAGAATTCAGCCATCGTGAAGTGCATCCGCATGTACGAAAAATCCATTCCCGCATTTGAGTTTACAGCTGAGTTGATAAAAGATGACCCCATTAACTTCGCGGCCTCAGATGTCATTCTCATGGCCAAGGATTTGGATGCAAAATGTGGCAATATGACAAGTTCTCTTAAGGAAAATAAGGCAGCAAACTACATTCGAAAGTATAGAACCCTTTATTCAACTGCAGTCACTATTGTTGTGGACATGATAGATCTCCTTATCCAGAATGGAGGATATGGGGAAGGTTACTTCGAGGGTCTCGAGCCCTAAATTAAAAATCATATTGCATGTTATTCAAGATAAATACCATCCATTTGTACAATTTATCTGTAATTATTTTTATTGTTATTGGGAATATAAAATATGAATGAAAGAAAATTAGATTACTTTCTAATTATCTAAGATGAAAAGTTCAAAGTGTGGATCTTCTAAAATAGATATATCAGTTTATAAGATAATTCCTAATCAAGTAAATGAAACATTCCCCAAAATGTCCTAATTATTTTTTTGAAATAATAATAACCACTACACGCCAACAGACAACAAAGTTTCTAAATAGAGAGAACTGAAAGCTATATCCACTCACATTCAAATGGTTCCCCATGTACAGCTAGAAGAATATGATTATTTTTGTTTCTTTTCCTCGCTACTCAACTATCTCACGTATGGACTCCACTTCAATGCATTTTTACTTCTTCAATCATAATAAGTTTGTAAATGCTTGGAATTGTTCTAAAAACTGCTTTGCTGCTTAGAATTCCAAGCAGATTATGTCGGTTGATTCATCCAAATATTGTTTATTCTCTTACATGTATTTGACTATAACTAGTATAATGCACGCGCCATGCAACAGGTCTATTTTAAAATTATAAAATAAAATAATGAAATAAGATTTTATCTTTTTAATATATTTCACAATTTAAGTTTGAGAGCCAATCAATAATATTTCGACAAAATAAGTGCACTATAATTATTGTAATACATTAGATAATTTAATTGAGCAGAACCTAGTTGAATGATCAAACTGAATAACATAATCTCTTCTTTATGTTAGTATATATTACATGAAAGTAACAAAAAAAAAAAAGGAAAATTAGTCTCATGCCACCTCAAAACTTTAAATTTAGCAAAATGTCACTTCAAAACTTTAACTCCCTCTAATGCCACCCTAAAATAAGTTTATTTAGTCTTTTGCCACACTTATATATTTTTTGTTCATTTTTAATTAAGTTCAGTAAAATATCACTGTATTTTTGGGATGTATTTTTTTAATTCCAAAAATACCCTCATTTCTGTCTGATATATATTTTTCTACTAATTTCGTCTGTTAAAAATCGTTGATATCTCTACAAAATGCGTAATGCAGAAAGCAAATTTCAGACTATGAGCATCATGATTCAGAACTTTAAAAGTGAAAATTCTATTCGTAAGCATATATAAATGCATTTTTGTAATTTTCTTTATGGGTCATTTGGATAGAAGATTTTAGTATGATTTATTTGTTGACTGTTTTCTCTATTGTAGAATAAAATAAAAAAATATTTGGTTTGATATTTGCTAAAATAATTACGCATTTTGCAGAGATATTAACGATTTTAACAGACGAAATTTGTTGGAAAATATATATCAGACAGAAATGAGGGTATTTTTTGAATTAAAAAAATACATCCCAAAAATAAAGTGATATTTTACTGAACTTAATTAAAAATGAACAAAAAATATATAAGTGTAGCAAAAGACTAAATAAACTTATTTTAGGATGGCATTAGAGGGAGTTAAAGTTTTGAAATGGCATTTTGCTAAATTTAAAGTTTTGAGGTGGCATGAGACTAATTTTTCAAAAAAAAAAAAAAGCTGAGAAAGCTTTGTTTAGGACTGATCGCAATCTGTTTACACGGATTCTAAATGAATCGATATGAAATAAATAGCGCAATACTAATAACACCAACATGCACAATAAATCCAGGGGGGAACTTGATAATCTTATATTTTTTATATATCAAATTCAAATCAGCCAGTATAGAGTGATAGTTTTGAGAAGCACGTAAAATAATGCTTCATTTACTCCAAATTAAATGGATAACGTGTGTAAAAAGTTCAAGGACAAAGGATGAATCCACTAAAACAAAACAAAAACAAGACTATAAAAGTTTACCAAAACTGAGAAATGGTGTTGCACTGTTACAAGAAATCATGATTGTTTTTTAAAATGAAAGTCTATTTTTTTACACAATACTAACACCAAACAGGGAGCCCTTTTCTATTTTCTCAACTAATCCCCTCCAAAGCTGGGCCGCAGAAAAATCAAATAAAATGGCCGTAGAAAAATCAAGTAAATAAATATGAGGCGTAATTGCAGAACTAGAATCTAGTCATTTATCTAATTTATCTTCGAGCTTTAAGAATATATTTTTTCTTTTTTTATTTAGAAGGAAAAATGCAAACCATTCCATGACCTAGGTAGGATACATTATGGCACCTTCTGCCCATTCCTAATGTTTGATTGCAGCCTCTCAGGCCAGACTGAATCAGATTCTCTCTCATCTCCATTATTTTCTCTCCTCCTAATAATAGAACAAGAACGCAATGGACCCTCACCCTCCTAGTATGTATTGAAGTGGAAAAATAAAAGCAAATAATACTAAATAAATCAACTATTAAGCAAAAAAATACACTATATAAATCATGAAATCCATTCACTTCCAGAGATACTATTGTTAACGGCATTCTCTTTTAATGTAACACCTTTAGTTCTTCTCAACCTATCTCACCAGTTACCATACCAGTGTACTGAAAATGTCTGTATCAGGACCCATCTGGTGATTCTCTTTTATCAAATGGTGAAATCTTGATAATTAGTGGGCAATCTCTCATTGGAGAGTATCTTCACAAGCTGCCATGAATGTAGGCCGATGAAATTTTGTTCAAAATTGTGCTCTTGTGGCATTTATTTACACAGTTAAAGAGACATCCAAGCTACTTTGGAAGGTCTGAAACTATTTTTGGGCAAATTGAAGTATGCTTGGGCCTTAGTTGAGATTCCATCAGGAATTATTTAAAAATCGATGCAAAAATTTGGATAAAGATGAATAATCTTATTTATTTAGGTTCAGATAAAGATACTTACCTCAAGGCATTCCATCATTTGATAATAAGCTCATCCAAGCAAAGGAGTATGGCCTCCCCATTATTATGAAAAGTATCTTGTCCTGGAAAGAAAACATATAAAACTTAAATTTGGTTCTCCACCACCAAGAATAGAAGTGAGAATAAATTTTTCTTTAAGTATTCTGGGAGTAAGGAATTTATTAAATTACCATTCCTTATAGCCGGGATCAACAGTGAATCCATACATATCAACAGAATCACACATGGACAGGGCAAATTCAAGGACTCTGAGATGCCTTTAGCTGAAGAACCAAAAGAGGTGCCTAACATTAGATACACTGGGTTTCTTTTATTGAAATTTCCTATGTTTTGCAGGTAAAAAAAAACATTAAATTAAAATGAGAAATTTTCAGATTTGTATGCAAATTAACAAAAAAATAAAATGTACTTGGATCATTTTATTCATGATATCATGGATGGTCGTCTTTATAAACAACACCTCTTTTCTACTTTCTACATTGAGTACCTTAATTAATTACGTATCGAAGGCTGTATTAACTTAGAATTGGAATCCAAAGTAGTACTGGCTACTAAGTGCCCAGTACACTACTCCCTTGTAACGGTTGAACTTAATCTAGCTCATCTGCTCTACATTATATGAGATAGAAACCTTATTTTAATATTTTATTTCCACAGCCTTTGGAAGTTGATAGGGTCTCCTACTCGACACCGCTTAATAGGCCCAAGTAGGCCCGCAAGCTGAACTCAGGGGCTTCTGTAAGCCCAGAATTTCTCTTATCTGTCACGAGAGCCTAACCTCAAAATAAAGTACCTTGAATGCCCAGACGCGACATTAAGCGTCATGAATGCCCATGTACGACGTAACGTACTGTGAATGCACATGCACAATATTAAGTGACATAACTCTCGTCCCGAAGACAACGACTGAAATGGCCCAATGGTCATGTGTCGCGAAATGGAGCCTATATAAGACCTATCCCCGATATGCCACGGACGAGTTTTTGACACTCACACATCATACACACACACCAGACAGTCTATAGGGAAGAGTAAAAGTCTGTCGAACCCCATCTCGGTGATCGATAAACACCCGTATCAGAAGTGTAACAAATTCATTGCACTTTATTTGTTCACACCAGTTAATTTATCATTGTACATTGATCTCTCATAGAACAAGTCAAAACATAATATTTTTAAAATTTTGAGCATAAAATGTGATGTAGCAAGTATTTAGTGGTTTGGTTGGTAGCTCATGGATCTTTTACTATAAATGATCTAGTGGCACCATAAGGCAGTGAACAAAAATCCCTAATTTAACAATTTATTTGGTGATTAAAACTGCATAATTGAAGGTGAAGTAATGCAAATTTGGTCAAAATGAGGTCTAATTGACCAACTGGAGATAAAATCAATTTACACTGATAGTTAGATCTTTTACAATAGATAGTCAATTGTGGAATGATCTGGTTAAACTTTCAGTTCATAAGTTAAATATAACTAATTAGTAAGTTCACTTACTGCAAAAGAAACCATAGCTGTAGCAAGTACAAAAAATCCATACTTACCCAATCCTTCAGAAATTCCAATAGTCATATCAGCTATCCCAAATATCAATCTCCACAGTTAGACTACCACACCAGAACCTTCCACAATCATGTAATTTCTCTTCCAAAAGGCCTTAATTTGCAAGACAACCCCCTCTCTATGCCGTCAAATCACTGATATTGCCGCATTTAGTGATTTGTCTATGACTTTTTCCCCCAAAGTGAAGCCAAATTTTGCTGCATTTAGTCGTAAATTCCCATTGTTTGAAGAGGTTAAGCGACAAGTTTTAACCTGGCAGAACCGTCGAAGGAATCAGATTGAGAGAAGGGCCATCAGCCATTGAAAATTAGTTCTGGTTTTCCTCTCGAAAAGACTAATAAAATGCAAAAAGGAACTACGAGAGGAAGAAGAAACGACTAACCAGCAAAGTTACACATTGAATCTGTATCGGCTCATTTTACAAGCCATCTCCTTGCATCATCTACAGATTTTTTTTAATATAATAATTATAAAAATTATATTATTAATAATAAGAGTGATAAAAGGAAAATTTTAAATCTACGAATGACAGCGCGCCACTGTCAGTGGCGTTTTTACTAAAACACACCACTGACAGTGGCGCGTTTATCTTCTACAAATACTAACCGCGCAAGTATCTATCTGTGCGTATATTTATAAAACTCATTTTTAGACAAACACGCCGCTGACAGTGTCACGTTTTAGTAAAAACTGTTGGGTTTTGGAATGTCCAAATCTCATTAATGCTCAAGTTGCGGAAAGACCGTAGAACAAAAATTTTATTTCTACTTAAGTTAGGGATTAAAGTATGTCGGATGATTACCGAGAGATACACACATTTAATCATTTACAGAAGACGGTAAAATATTATTTTACTTCTAATTTAAGCTTAGCGTTAAAGTGGTATGTCAGATGATTATCAAAAGATACACACCTCTTTAAACCTTTATTGATCTACTCCATGATTGATTTCTAAAATATTAATCTACTTAACAATTAAGTAGATTAATATAAGATGTTATACCTCGCTTCTAAATTTTAATTGGAATAAAAATCGGCTTGTCTCGGAGCACAAACGTCTGATGCCTCTGTAGGTTATCCACCAGGACTGACCAGAGAGCGGCTTATTTCTTTTGCCAGAAATACCGTAAACCATGATTTCTCACAAAACACTATTCATCGAGAAAAAGACGAAATAGAATTATTATTCACGACTCGCGGTTATTTTGTTTCACAAATGTGCAAAAATACCGCAACTTTCGTAAAAACACTATTCATTGATCCCGTGAATTCTGAAACAACCATATACCGAGAGAGAGAAAGTAGAACTGATTTGGTGAACTTTCTCTCTCACCCCACCCCTCTATGTATAGAAAATGTGGGATTGTCAAATTACCAAACTTCCCTCATAAATAGTATGGAGGTTCCAAAGTGAAAATATCAAAATACCCTTAAAGTTCATCCAATTTACCAAAATGCCATTGGTCTTTTGGCCAAATTACCAAAATGCCCCTCCAAGGTCGGCATGGGCTTTTCGGATTTTGGGCTTTTCTGATTGTGGGCTTTTAATTATTAATTAAGGTTTTAATTATAAATGGGATTTTAACCCAAAATTTAAATCCATAATTAACATTTAAAATCCAAATCAAATAATACTCAAGGAAATAAAATATTGTTTAAATATCCAATTTATGAACAAAGGTTTATATAACAAATTTATCGTATTATTGACTTCAAGATTATTATAAACTAACACTGGCAGTGGTGTGTTTCAGTAAAAACGCCACTGGCAGTGGCGCGTTTACACAAAGATACCACTGGCAGTGGCGTGTTTGCTCCGCGCCACTGGCAGTGATGCGCTGCCATTCGTAGATTTAAAATTTTTCTTTTATCACTCTTATTATTAATAATATAATTTTTATAATTATTATATATAATAAAATATGCATCATCTAGGTTGGGGTATGAGAGAGAGAGAGAGGAAGCTGATTGCGACGACCTCCGTGTCAGCGCGCACCTGGTCGTGACGGCGTCTTTGTGTTTTACTAGTCGAGAGAGAAAATGGAGGAGGGGAAGTCGCGCTGCTGTGAGGGGTTAAGAGTTTGTGTGTGTGAGAGAGATATGATGAAAGAACCGGGAGTCTCGGGACTCGGAAGTCTTGCACTGTCACTGGGCGGGCCGAGCTCGCGTGCTCTCGGGACTCCGCACTAGGACAAGGACCTGCGTGCTCTCCTCCAGTTTTTTTTATATATAATATTTATAATAATTATATTATTAATAATAATGATGATGAAATCAAAATTTTAAAAATACGAATGACAACGCACCACTGAATTTATTTTCTTTACTTTTCAGTTTTTTATTTTTAAAAAACTGAAAGACGCCAGTAAAAATGGTGTTTTCCCACTGGCGTCAAACTCCCCCACCTTCAATAGAGCAAAAAAAAACTAAAAGGTGCAAAGGCGGCGCGCTTCCATTCGTATTTTTAAAATTTTAACTTTATCACTCTTATTATTAATAATATAATTATTATCAATATTATATATAAAAAAACTGGCTCTCCTCTAGGGGAAGTCATGTTGGTCATAAAATTCAATATTTGAATTTTAATAATTATGGACGGACGTGATTTTTCAGAATTTTCATATTTTGATCTAGCGGTTCACATTCAATATAAAAAGATAGATAAAACTTTCAAAGGATAAGGATAGATTTTGAACTATCTGAAATATTTATCGACATTTTTTGATATAGTTCATTTGGTGCATTAGCTATGAGTTTCGAGTTCTTATCTAACTCCGTGTTGTTGTCTTGTTACTTTATTCTATTTGGAATTTATATGGTTTTCCCAAAAGAGAGGACGTTAACAATGTGTGATTGAGTCAATCCACTCTTTTTGTGTTATGATTGAATTTTTTAATAAAATATTTAATTCAAGAAAAATCCATCAATATATATATATATATATATATATAACCTGCAATATTATATTTATTAACATGTTTTTAAATGATTTATGATCAGTAAAATAATGCGATAGAAATAAACTAATAACAAAGATGTAAAGTGATACATGTGCAACTTTCTTATATATTTTTTAATCTTCAACCTTTTACTTTTTTTTATTTAGTATTATCATGTTATTTAGATCGGACGGTCAAAATTGAGCATAACATGTCCTCAGAAAAATGGACAGTCTAATCAGAAATAGACGGCAGTGATCTGTGCTCCAATATAGTCCGAACAATTAGACAGAACTATCTCATTTGCTGGAGTCGTGTGAAATGTGGATTTAGAGGTGTAAATTATTGACCCGATCTGATCCGACATGACTGGAAAATAAATGGGTCGGGTATGGATTTAATTTGTTGACCCGAATCGGGTCGGATCGGGTTCGGATCAACCCGATCCGACCCGATTAATTATGATTTTTGAAGTAATTTTATGATTTAGTATTAATTATATATTAATTAAGATTAATTATAAATTAATTAATTTTTTATTGCTTAAAATTATATAAAAATAATTAATAAATATTTAGTTATTTTACACAGGTTGGGTCGGATCAACCCGTGACCCGTCGGAACGGGTATGAGTCAAGATTTTTTTACCTGAATTTAATTAGATCAGGTCTAAAAAATAATAAAATAATATGACCTAACGCAAACCCGACTCGACTCATTGACACCAGAGGCGGAGCCAGCTTTCTAGCTCGGGTGTGCCAGAAAAAAAATTAACTTATTATGTTAACTATTTGATAGGCTTAGGGGGTCAATAAAAAATTTCTATCAAAAATACACTTACAATTAACACTTTTTAACATAATTTGTGGATTCTTGAGGGGTCTTAGCACCCCCAGTGTACCCCTCCCTCCGCCTCTAATTGACACCCGTACCTGTGATTTACTGTTACTCTCAGCGTCATGGTCCTTTTCTTATGATATAATGAAAGATATTTATATATTTTGAGTTCATTACTAGATGTCACATCGCTCATAAAATTAAATATTAAATAGGCATTGTTTAAATTCTTTAAAAATAAAACTAATTAAAAAAACAAAAGTAATTGAAGCAACGTCTTATATATATTATATTTGTGCATACAAAAATTTAGATTATTTTAATATTATATTTATATATATAAAGTAAAGATACCGTGAGCTTAAGCTCACGGAGGTCTTCCGTGAACTTAATCCAAAAAGTATAAGAAATCATCTCGAAATTTTGATTTTTCACTCTCATTAAATTTTTCATATTGAAATCTTATGGGGTACAAAATTTTAGGATGTTTTGAATTTTCTAAACTGCTCTTTTTAATTTTTAAAAATAATGTACAAATATTAAATATTTTATTATTATTTTTAGAGCCAATTTTCAAAAATTAAAAAGAGTGACTTAGAAAACTCGAAACATCCCAAATTTTTATAACCTATAAGATTTGTATATGAAGAATTTAATGAGAGTGAAAAATTCAAATTTGAAGATGATTTGATATACTTTTTGAGTTAATCTCACGGAGGCCTTCCGTGAGCTTAACTCAAAAAACATATCAAATCATTTCAAAATTTTAATTTATTATTCTCATTAAATTCTTTATATGAAAATCTCATGGGATGCAATAATTTAGAGCGTTTTGAGTTTTTTAAGTTGTGGTTTTTAATTTTTGAAAATCAGCTCTAAAAATAATAATAATATATTCAATACTTGAACATCATTTTAAAAAATTAAAAACGGTGACTTAAAAATCTCAAAACCCTCCAAATTTTTGCATCCCACAAAATTTTTATATAAAGAATTTAATAAGAATGATAAATTAAAATTTCAAGATGATTTAATATATTTTTTGAGTTAAGCTCACGGAAGGCCTCCGTGAGCTTAAGCTCACGGAGGCCTTCCGTGAGCTTAACTCAAAAAATATATTAAATCATCTTGAAATTTTAATTTATCATTCTTATTAAATTCTTTATATGAAAATCTCATGGGATGCAAAAATTTGGAGCGTTTTGAGCTTTTTAAGTCACCGTTTTTAATTTTTGAAAATCAGCTCTAAAAATAATAATAATATATTCAATACTTGAACATCATTTTCAAAAATTAAAAACGGCGACTTAAAAAGCTCAAAACGCTCCAAATTTTAGCATCCCATGAGATTTTCATATAAAGAATTTAATGAGAATGATAAATTAAAATTTCGAGATGATTTAATATGTTTTTTGAGTTAAGCTCACGGAAGGCTCCGTGAGCTTAAGCTCACGCTATCTCCACTATATATATATATATATATATATATATATATATATCAAGTGTTGATAAAATCAACGGATGAAATTTTCTGATTTAGCCTCCTCGATGGGTATTAAAATGAAGTTCAAATTTTATAATTTTTTTATATACATACAATTGAGATATCGTAGAACATATTCAATTATTTATATTTTTGTAAATTTATATAATATAAATAAATAAATATGACGGGCCCAATGATATCTCACCGCTTAATACATAGACTATAAGATATATGAACTGCATGGTAATTTTCTAGTTGTGGTCCAGTACGTGATAGGACTGGTCCGGATAAACAGTGATTTTTGCCATGATTTCCACAAAAATTTGAACCAAGTTTTTATTGTTGTATTAGTGACCCATTACGAGTTTTTTTTTTCGTAAAATATAATACATGAAGACATGAAAATGGGGGTGGAGGGGACCAATTATGTGATTAGATGCTTGGAACATGTGGTAGTGGTGGGTGAACAAAGGATTTTTTTCTATAAATTATTTTAAAAATTTATAGTCAGAAAGATTTTGATTTAATAAATAACTAAAGTGATAATCCCTTTCGATATATAATTAAATAATGTTGCTATTTTGATTAAATATGTGGGCGGGGGATTAACTATAAATCATAATTTTAATATATCTACAGACATTTATTTTTTAATCCCCACCGACAAATTAATCATGTAAATTTGGTCAAAATTGTCGAATTTAAATATATTTGTTTTCTTTCAGTATTTTTATCTGTTGCATAATCCCCTTAATTATCATCACCTTTATTTTGAGGCCTTTCTTATTTCTGGGAAGAACAATTTGATTGAGGCCCAATTTGCCTTTAAAGGACTGGAATTATTATTCAATTATGGTTTGGAGGGCTACACACTGAACAAGATTTGTCAATATGAAATTACAGTATGAAATTTTCATTTGTCAAATTTAGATTGGTGGAATTTTCAACTGCATCGTAAAATCAATCGGTTCTTTGACTGACCAACTTTTGTAATTAACAATATGAAATTTTCTTTTGTCAAATATAGATTGGTGGAAACTGTTTTCTTTAAGTCAAAAGTCAACTTAATTATGTATAGTTTTGTTGAATTTAAGAAAAAGTGTTATTTTTCTCTTTTGTATTCTAACTTATCTTTATGCGAAAGCAGCACCTAATTATGAATTTTAGCGGACGTAGTGGCACCGTGTGGCGCGTGCCTATAATATATTGAAACTAATAAAATAAACCCTCATTATTTTAATCTTTTGAGTGCAAAAAAGTGCATTACAAAACTACCAAATAAAAAATTATTTATCAAACCATTCTTCTAATATATATTGATTTTCTAAATTAAAATATTATCGTCTGAACATACATTTTTATATGTGGGCAATTGCGGCCTTTTATTAAAAGGTGCGAGGGCGATTTGATTATGTCGTGCAATTAATTAATCTGTCTCATTTACAGATGTAAGCACCTTTTTTTATATATATTGTGTTACATCCTTTGAATAAACAAATGTCGAGAACATGAACGAATCAAGCCGCAAGCTCTTTTTTTTCATCTTATTTTATAATTTTAACCCGCTTGGACTCCGTGAGCATCCAAAAAAGCAACCAATATTTTGCTCTTTCTTTTTAAAGAAAGTGATACCCAACATGCAAGTAATTATGAACGCTGTAAAAAAAAATCAGTTGAGAAAACCGAGTTCTAAAAACATTATTTATAAAATTATTTTATAGAATTTGAATCGTGTGTCAAAAAAGGATTGAGATAAAATTGATTAAACTCTCAAACATATTTAATGTTCTTCGTTATCAATTCATCAGCCGATGTCAATCTAGGATTCTAGTAACAAGATCACTGCACAATAATTTCTCAGAGCATCTGTCTCTACAATTGTAAAAAAAAAAAAAAAATATATTTTTAAAGTATTTATAAATATTCTTCATATTTGTTTTAGTTTTTTTCTATTCATATCATTTAAAAAATGTTATCATGACAAAAACTTACTTTTGGGAATTAACAAAGAGAAACATATTTAACATTTGCAAAGATGGAAATTAATTATATCACTTACAAAGTGATTATGAAAGCTTATGTGACACTACCACAAAATATTTTCAATTTATAATTTAATTACTTTTAGCGAATATATTATATTTGTGCAATTACAATTGCAAAAATCATATCAAATTTGTTAATTCTTTGCAAATGGGATGAAGATGCTCTAATATGTGTTCTATAATAATATGAGACAACTGCTCAGCGTCGATGACAATATTCACCACATATTTTAAAATAATTACGATCCCACAGATATCTAATTATGCGCCCAATAATATATAACATGAGACATTTGCTCAGTATCAATGACAAATTGACAATATTCACCACCTTTTATATAAAAGAATAATACTTTCACAATTTCTAATACACGCATCAATGATAACATGAGACATCCACTCAGTGCCAATGACAATATTCACCACCTTGTTTTTTTTTTAAATAAAAAGATAACTAGTTTCACGATTTCAAATTAAGGAATCATCTTCTACAAAATCAAGACATCTCTTAAAGCAACAACAGTCTAAATGTCAAAATCTAAAATGAAAAAGGCATAAACCTGAAAAGTATGTGGTATTTTTGATGTTTTTACACTATCACAAAAATAACCTTAGACAACACTCATTTAATAACGGTTATATATCAAATCCGTTGTTAAAATGGTTTAGTGGCATCATTATTATATTAAAAAAATTTAACAATGATTTGTAATAATAAAATATTATTAAAATAGACTCTTAGAACATCAAAAATCAGCCCAACCATTTAACAAGGTTCCTTGAAGGAATCGTTGCTAGACACACCATTTAATAATGGTTCTGTGTCCAGAACTACTGTTAAAGGCAGTGTTTAGCAACGATTCCTTCAAGGAACCGTTGCTAAATGGTTTGGCTACTTTTTGGGTCTAACATTTGCTCTGAAATTTACTTTGATCAATGATATTTGCTCCCACTAATAATATTTGCTCCAACAGATTGACCATCTCATTGTTCATTAATCTCAATCCAATGATTCAAAAATTTAAATCCCATGAATTACCAACTCTTTGTCATCTATTTTCATATAGAAAAAGAGAGATAAGAGATAGAGAGTGAAAGAAGAAAGAAAGAAAGAAGAAGAGAGACACCAGAAAAAAAAATCCGACCATCTCTACTTTAAACGGTCATAACTTTTGATAGAAAACTCCGATTGAGACATCCTATGCGACTACGAAAAGTTTACGTCATTACCGCCATTTTCAGAATAAAAAAAATCTCATCTTCAAACTCAACATACAGAATCATTGTTAAAAGACAATATTTAGCAACAGTTTCTTTAAGGAACTGTTGCTAAATTGTTAGGTTACTTTTTAGGTCTGACATTTACTTTGATCAATGATATTTGCTCTCATGGATTGACCATCTCACCATTCGTTCATCCCAATCCAATAATCTAAAAATCAAAATTCAAAAATTAAAATTCCACGAATTACTGACTCTTTGTCATCTATTTTCATATATAAAAAGATAGATGAGAGACAGAGAGAGAAAGAAGAAGAGAGGCAACAGAAATAAAAATTAAAATCTAACAATCTCTACTTCAAACGGTCATAACTTTTGATAAAAAAATCCAATTGAGACGTACAACGCAATCACGGAAAGCTTACGCTGTTACCGTCATTTTTAGGACATAAGAAATCTCATCTTCAAACTCAAAAATACATTTAAAGTTTTAATTTTTTTCAACACTCCTACTTTGTTTTTTTCTTTAGTTTTTCATATTACTACATTAGCAAGATGTATGTATTGTTGAGTAAATATTTTTTATTGGATGAATAATTATAATTTTTTTCATAATAATTATTAAGTGAATGAATAATATATCATATTGTTCTTCTTTAGTTACTCAATCTATCTTCTTTCGATATTAATTATCATTTACTGTTTACTTAGTTCAAAAATGTTAAAATTTGAAAAAAAAAAAAAAGAGACCTTTAGCAAGAACCGTTGCTAAAAGTTCATTTAAAAAAAATCAAACAATTGTGATTTGATAACGGATTTGACAATGATTATTTAGAGGCTTTCCTAACACCCCTTTAATAATGGTTCAGAAATTATTATTAAACTTAGTCAATAACCATTGTCAAATCTCTTTTTTATTGTAGTGTTAGAAGATGCAATTAAAAATAAGAAAAATATTACGGTGATAGTGTGATATCATAATTGATACTACTTTAGTATTTACATTAAATGAGTTAGTATTTTAAGTTAATAATATTTATTAAAGAATAAAAATATAATATAAAATAAGTTAAATAATAAAGTTATTAACTCGAATACTATCGATTATGCTATTGTTTTTGGTATCTATATGTCATTTCCCTTTCAATAAAAAGAATCAGATTCTCATGTTTCTTCGAAAGACAATAAAAAAAAAATCTTCACAAGACTAAATTGGCTCATTTGAAGTTCAAAAGACGAGTTATTTGAAAGTAAAAGTTTCCGTGTCAACTTATAATTTAAATGAAAGGAAGTAATTTAAGAATTAATATAATATGAATGATAATCCGGATATCACTTTTCTAAACATCTCAGATTCAGAATTTATACTTCTCAAAATTTTTAAAAACTGAAGCAAATTTGGAAGTTCAAACGGCTTCAAGAGGAGCTGATTCCTTTTTTCAAAAATGGCAAGTTTTTACTTCTTGTGTCTTACAAAACGAAAGCATGATATTTAAGGTTAGGTAAAGTTCCAGTATTATACTTTCTAGATCATTTTAATTAAGAAAGGTTATCGAATTCAATTTTATTTTTACTAAGGTCCTGCTTGGAACTTTTTCATTCGTTATTATGCGAGTGTAAAGACTCCGAACGGACCCTAATTTCAAAAGGGGAGAATTGCATGAAATATATTGAAATATATAGTTATCTTTTTCATTATTGTCAGATTTTAATCAGAAATGATTGATAGCGGATTTTCGAATAAAGAAAAAAAAAGAGTTCAGATAAAAAAAAAATTATTTTTTATTACATTAAAAAAATAAATTTATTTTTAGATGAACCAAGAAAGATTCCGAAGGCTGGCTAATACCCACCATAGTTCCGTCCCTTATTGTTGAAGTAGAGTAAAAACTAAAACAAAAAAAGTTCAAATATCAACCTAGGTGCTTTGCAAACAAATCAAGAAGCTTGTTGCCATACATTCCAATTTTGCACGTAATATATTACAATGACACTAAATTGTACGGTAAAATAAAGCAGAGTACGAAATAAGCCTGGATCCGTGCTAATTCATTCCAATTTGACAGATGGAACGGATTTGACAAGGTAGTTTTGTAGGCAATCCATTGAACTTGTCCGATTGAAAATTAGAAAAAGTCAAGCAAGTGGGCATTATATATTCATTTATTCTCAGTAAAGGACAAGCGGCAATATTATAGAAACAAACTTGGATAATCTCAACCATAACTCTATTCACACTTGAACACAATCACATGATAGTAAGAGGAGAGAATAGAAAAGGCCGAACATATTAATTTTCTAAAAACTGTTTCATCAGAAATGAAAAATAACTGGAGATAGAGTAATAAAATCTCGACGGTTTAGCGGGTTTGGTCGGGACGGGTTAGAACGGATTGACGGGTTAGACGGGATGTGTTAGAACGGGTTGGATTTAAGAAGGTGCGGTCGTGATTCGTCGTAGGATCATTGATCGACGGATCGATGGGTGGGTTTTGACGGATCGAAGGCCGAATAGGGTCAGATCGGGTATTTTGGACTATCGTTTTTTTTCAAAATAAAAAGTAACGCAAATAAATTCAAATAAATTCTCAAAAATTCTGAAAAAACATAAAATAATTATTGAAAATATTTAAAATATATAACCATTAATATTATTGATCAATTCTTATATTTTATTTTTTTGATTTTTTTACAACTCAAAAAATTTAAGTAGAATTCAAATGAAATGTCAAAAAAATAATACGAGGAGCGACCATGGATATTAAAAGGGGAGAATGATACGGCAGCAACGGTACGGATTTTCCGGGATGGATATTTTAGAAAAATTGTATGCAACCCGTGGTAGGACTATGGATTACCCGAGACACGAGTTACCACGGGGTTTTGCCTCAGGACGAGACAGATCGGAGTGCGAATACAGATTTAATGGGTTGGATTTGACTCATCGGGGTTTTTTTAATACACTAGCTGGAGAGGGGCAGAACGGAAATAAAAAAATAATAAAATTGAAAGAAAATTGAAAGCTTGCAAAAATTCTGTTGGCAACAATTTTCTATTTTATGTACATAATAATAATTGAACGAATCAAAAGCAAAACAGAACTTAAATTAAAAGTTAGTCCCAAATGATCTGATCTCATAAACTAACCAATGAAATCCGATTCCTTCTCTCTCCTATCTCCTCCCTCATCACCTTGTCGGCCAAAGTACAGACATACCAAATGTCAACGTGCCATGCTTCAGCCAATGTCAAACCTTGACTCTGCACCGTCAGATCCAAATCCAACCATCCTAACAACTTTGTTTCACAGTTTCAACCTCACACTTCCATAATTCAAATGACGAAGTACAAATCAGAAACCTACTCATATTGTAACATGGTTGGATTTAGATCTGTTGTTGTTAACTTGTTATTGTCACTGTTGTTCAATTACTCATGCACGATTGTGTTTTAAGTCACTGGAGTTACATTTTGACAAATTAACCCTAATTAAGAAAAGATCAAAAGCACAATGGTCAGAAGGCGTCCCGGATGCAAATCAAACTGAATTATATGAATGCTAGCAACCTCCTGCCGTGGCTGCCGTATTATTCTCCCCTTTTACCATCCATGGTCGCTCCCCCAAGATGTCACCGTCGTCGAACAAGCTTTTGTTGTTCGCACCGCTCCCTTCGAAAATATTGCTGGTGTTTTCCATGAACAGCAAATCATCTTCGCCTAACAACTCCATGTCTTCTACTTTTATCATGCCTTCTTCTGATTCATCTTCATCATCTCCATCTTCTAGTGATACTTCCGGATCTGCAAGCATGTCATCGCTGAGTTTTTCCTCAGACTTCCCGTCCGAAGAGGTCTGACATGGTGGCTGGTGGGTAGTGCTCGCATGCCGGGTCGTCCCTGCAAGAGAGTTGCGGTGGGTCGGTGCAGGGTGATTGTGCTCGGCCGTGTAGGTTATGATTAGCATGGTTGGGTCTGTTCGGCTTCTCTCGACTTGCTTTCGGGCTAGACACCCTTTTGAACTGCTACACTTGTAGTATCCCCTGTTTACATGTCATAAATTTGTAACTAATTAATAACAGTCATAAGCTCTTCTTTTCTTACCACTTGTGGAGCGACAGAAATTGTAGCTAGCCAATTTAATATTTTTACATTACATGCATGTTAGCAAATTCATTGAAATTGAAAACAGTCTACGAAAAAGAAATCCTACCAGACTAGGGGGAATAAATGGGCCGAGAAGTTCTGGTATTTTGTGCAAGATGTATCTTTCAAAATATTTTGAGCTACATATTGATATTTTAGTTTTTGCGGAGAGAATATATTGGTCATGAGATAAGGTTTATCTGTTGTAGCAAAGAACAAAAGGAATGGAGTTTATGAAGAACCTTGGATAAGGAGAGCCCTTGATCGGTTTTTGGCCGTATTTGCGCCACGCCCACATGTCGGCCGAGGCGGCCCGGTCCGCCGGGACCTGACACACTGTTTTCTTCTGTTGATTCTTCCTATGAAAAAAATCCAAATAATTGAATCCTGGATAAGGCACTCTATAGAAAAATAATATAAATTAAGCTGATTTAAAAGGAAGATATATGTCGAAACGTTACTTGGAAAGATTTCTTTATTGCGTGAAAGATATTATGCAATAAAATTGTTCAAGTATAAGAAATTAAAATTATTGATTTAAATACTTTTACATATAAAAAGGTTGTTGTTAGCCAAGAATAAAGTTATAGCAATTAATTTGAATTCTTAAATGCATGTAATGAAAGTAAACCTGGTACCTTCTTTTAGAACGGGGCGGTTGAGTCGAAGACGGCCGGGTTGGTTGCCGACCGAAATGCGGTAGGGGTGTTATCAAATTTCTCGGCGCCGGCACTAACCGTGGCACTGGCAATACCGGTGTAGTTTTCTCACCTTTTTCTGGTGCAATATGAGGCAGAAAAGAGATGTACAAATCATCCAAATCTTTAGCGTTGGCACCATTAGGAGCATCCAGTAACCTCTGAAATAGAAACCCCTCAGCAGCGCTGCCATTCACAGCTTTCTCATCTTTAATCGTCGGTAATGGAGCTTGCGGTTGTGTGTCGTGCGGAGGGACCGGATCTGAAGCCAAAGAAACTGTTTGATCAGAGAAACAACAGCTCCTCACTACAGCTTGTAAATCCCAATTATTGTCTTCCATGGAGAAAAAAGAGAGCCCAAAATTGAAGTAGCTAGCTGTTCAAATTAAGAAGAATTTCTTGATCAGTTGTTGAGCTGAGCTTGGATTGCAAGATGGCAGAAACCAGAGAGAAAGGGTTGATTAATTTTAGAAGGCTTGGAGCTTGGAAGGGGAAAAATGAGGTCGTCTCGTAACTCTCGTTGGGGTTTAAAAGGGTTTGAGTTTGAGTTTGACTTTGAAGAATTGTCAAATGGGAAAGAGAGAGAGATGTCAAACGATTGAGATGGCAGGAAGAAATAAAAAAGCACAGAGATTTATTTGTGTGGTGCATTCTACGATTGATTTGAGCAGCGGTACGGCTATCCACGCGTTTTGTGTATAGCTTCCTGTCTACTGTCTGCCAGATGCACTGCACGAGAAAGAGTCGCGCTTTACGAGATCGTAGGAGATGCACCTGGTGTGTAAATTGTTGTTCCACTGCTAGTCGGCCCCACAACCCCACTACAGTATAGGTTGGCTTTGGCGTTTTGGGGTCTTTTGGACGGAAGATTTGGTACAGCTAGCTGATTGTCTGTGGTCTTTCTGTGTGGAACATTCTGTTGCTGGACAATTATGTTGGTAATAAGGTTCATTATTTTAATTTTTTTTTTTTTTGTTTCCTGACTTTCCTCTATAGTACTGCCCATATATTTACTTTTTAATTTCCTCTGTAATCCTACCCAATATTTATGTATATTTTATGTACTATTTTTTGTTGATTTATTTATTAAGCGACTTTATAAGGTCTTATTGATCTGCTGTCAACATGTTTAGTGATGAGTCGACCTACATTGGAACATCAAATTACTGATTTTTCATGTAATTAAGAAGTTTAATTGAAGTATTAAAAAAATTATGTTGTTTTCTGACAAATGGGTACTAATAAATTCTACCTTACGAATATTTATAATAAAACAGAAATATGGTAATTAACAATATGTCATGAGTAATTTATTAATTAAGATCATTTCTAATATTCTCAAAGTCTTATCTTGAAATGTGCAATTGCTCATGTGACTGACAAACTATACCTTCATACACTATCTTTACCTATAAGCAAGAGACTGGACCACTAGGCACATAGGCTCATAGAGCCACAACACCAAAAAATAAAAAAAAAATAAAAAATAAAAAATAAAAAATAAAAAATGAAAGAAAAAGAGAACAATTGGTATTGTATGAGTGGTCACTGGCCACTGTTCAATCCATTTCTAATTTTATCCCACCATCTCCAGTTGTGCTTCTAGCAACTAGCTATATAGCTCATGCCTCATGGGCTGGCAGAAATCTCAAATCTCATATCTCATATAAAAATAAAAAATATCAACAATAGAATATCACTGTGGAAGCATACAAACTGGCGCCAATGAAACGGTTTTATTATTATATTCAATCTCCAATCCAAATAATGATTAATCTTTATTTAAATTTATGAAACAGAATCAGCGGAAATTTTTTCAAACGGTCCATGCGAATCATCCAATGATAATACTCTTTTTCCAGCTGCATAATAACAATAAACATAAAATTTATTTTTTTATATAGGTTGATAATTTATATAATCAATTTTCTAAGAATACCATTGATTTAGCAATTATATTACTACATGCTATATGTAGGTATTGAAGAATTAATAATAATTTACGGAGTGACGCATATCGTTGTGATTTCTTTTAGCCTCTCTCTCTAATAACATCTATTAAGTTTTTGTTTTTAATGCAAATGGAAACTAACCTGTCATGCAATTTTGTGTATTATAATTTGGTCATATACAATGTAAATTCTATTTGTTAATCTTTGTTTCTTTATTTGGTGTTAGGAACCGGAATTTTTATATTTAAGTAAAATTAAATATTAAAGTAAATTATGAATGAAATTCGAGATCTACATTTCAAATTTAATATCCATGTGAAGTGCTCTCACTTCATAATATTGTCAACCACGTGGGTGGTAATCCCGAATAATAATTTCATAGTGTAGATTTCAAATTTTACGTATAATTATATTAATATTTAATTTCATTTTTTTTACTTGAATATAAATTTTTTGATGCTAGAAATCGACAGAAAAGAAAAGAAAAGAAAAGAAAAACGCAAACCAAGAGATCTTGGGGAGTGCCACGCTTCATTGATTTTCTCTGATTTGTGATGCGTTTATTTGTGTGTTTGGTGTCGGGGTATCGTGCAATATCATGACCTAACTTTAAAACAAATTAAATTTATATAAAGATGTATTGCGTACGAGTGTTAGTAAATTGGAATTCGAGTATAAATAAAAAAAATTCTAAGCTTGCTCAGTTTCAAAATTAACATATCATTTAAGCTCATAATACTGAAGCGTTCCCTTTTTTTTTTTTTTGGTGCGTGCAAATCTAATTGTACAGATTGCTTAGATTAATTTAATTATTTATTTGACTGAAATAAAAACTTTAGTATTTTATATGCAACATACAGTCTGCTCTCTTTAGTAAACAAAACACAATTAAAGTGTCTAAGATAAAAATATAACAGTTTTATGTTTATAATTTCACAGGAAGTCATCTGCAAATTAAATAACTCCGCATACATGTTACTGCTCGGCTAATTGGGTCCCAGTTGGAGATACATAAAAGCACCTATGCCAATAATGTACTTATGAACATGCACTTGGCAATACATATAGAAATGTTAAGTTGTCAAAGTCAACACTTTTTTTATTAATTCTTCCTTATTAATTATCCGGAGTCTTGGATTCCTTCTTATTTTATAAAATAAAAGATACGCTAACTGTCCATCTTAGAATATTTTTAAGCATCTCCCAAGTAGGTCCGTATAAAAAAGTTCGGGTTTGTAGCTCAGTTTAGGCTCAATTCGGCTTCGAGTTAATCTGGCTCGAACTAATATGGCTTGATAGTTAAATGAGCTGAATTTGAGTTGATGTTGGCTCGACTCGTGGTCTGAATCGGTTCAAATAATAATAGTTTATATTTTTTTTCTATCAAACACTAGTTTGATAATCTGTATCTCATTATCTCTCATCATCTCACTGACTTAATGATTTCTCTTACTCTCTCATGATTCGACTCATATATCTGAGTCGATAATTTTTTGCTGGGCTGTCCGTTCAAATTAGTGCAGCAAAATTATCATTGAAAATATAATTTGTTGATATATCAAATTTATACCAACTCATGTACCAACTCATCTCACTGACTTAATGATTTCTCTTACTCTCTCATGATTCGACTCATATATCTGACTCGATATTTTTTTCTTGGGCTGTCCGTTCAAATTAGTGCAGCAAAATTATCATTGAAAATATAATTTGTTGATATACCAAATTTATACCAACTCATGTACTCAACCTTGTAAATGTACCAACTTTATAGTTTGTAGATGTACTAAATCTAAATGTCAAACTAAATCAACGTACATGTATTAGCTCATGATCTAGCTCAAATAGTAATGAGTCGAACTTGAGCTAGATTTTTCAACCCGGAATATTTCACGAGTTTGACTCGACTCGATTTAAATTTTTGATGAGCCGAATTTAAACTAAGACCGGCTTGTACGAACTCGATTCATTAAGCCCTACTCCCAAGTGTGTAATCATAACACATATTAAATACATGAGTTTTGCTACTATACTTCCGTTGGGTCCGAATCTATTACTATTATTATGAGTTAATTGTAGGATTTTTATTGTTATTCTCATTCATTGTTGATTTATAATAATGGTGCAAATATCATTCTTTTTATTTACATATATTAAATATCAATCCATACTGTTATGGTCTTATACTTAAATTTGTTACATGCATGCATTATATCAAATAATTTTTAAATTTTAATTTTTCAATCTCATTAAATTCTTCATATTGAAATCTTACGGGGTACAAAAATTTGGGATGTTTTAAATTTTTTAAGTCACTTTTTTAATTTTTGAAAATAATGTACAAACATTGAATATATTATTATTATTTTTGGAGCTGATTTTCAAAAATTAAAAAGAGTAAATTAGAAAACTCAAAACATCCCAAATTTTTGTACCTGACAAGATTTCAATATGAAGAATTTAATGTGAGTGCAAAATCAAAATTTGAGATTATTTTATATATTTTTTGAGCTAAACTCACGGAGATCTTCCGTGAGTTTAAGCTCACCATATATTTACTCTATATATAGTGAGACTATGGTGCAAATGGTCTATCCAAATGGTTAAACATGATCTACGTATTGAAAATATATTTAAAGATTAAACTATATATATTTTTTATTTTTTTGCTATTTTTAGATGGGTACAAATTTTATTGATCTAATGATTTTTGCACTATCCAAAACTAGTGATTTTGTAACCATCTAAAAAAATAGCAAAAAAAAAAATCTAAAATTTGATTTCCAACGATATTTCAATATGAAGATCATGTTCAACGGTTTGAATCGATCATTTACTTTCAAATTCAAAATGCGAACACAAAACATAAAAAAAATTATAATTCACGAAGCACCATAAGTCTCTCTCTCTCCATATATATATATATATACCTACACATCAGTTACATAAAATAGGACCCTTTTCTGCACTTCAGATTCTTGTGACGTTCTTAACATTTTTTAACATGAGTCGGGTGGTTTTTACCACCTCTATATACATTTATTTGAAAAATATTGCAAATGAACTTTGAAAATTGAAATCAATATTATAGCCCCCCTCATTTATTTTGGCCAAGCTCCGCCAATGATAACTAGTGGTCTTAATGCCAGGAAAATTGCTAGTTTTGATTGGCTGCCTGCTCCTTATTTATTAATGGTAAATATTTAATTTAAACAAATTGATAGGGAATTATTTAATTACAGTAAATTTCATAAGATGCATCCAATTTAGTCTTGATGGCAACATTTTATTTTATTTTTGTAGAGCCTAAATTGATAGTGACAAGACTAAATTGGATGGCAACATTTTGATAGTGACGTGTTGATGGCAACATTTAATTTTATTTTTGTAGAGCCTTCTTATTAATTTAATTAATTTAAGAATTTCAGCAACAAGTCGAGGATTCATGATTTCTTTGTTTTTAATCCCACTCGTGTTATCTTGCATCATTTCTTTTTAATCTCGTCATAAGAAATTATTTATTCAAATTTATAAGCACATGATTTCGATGTTTGGCCTAATTGGTCAATGTCCGAAAGTTTTTATTGAAGAGGATAATGGTTTGAAAATTGAAATCCATGAGAGTTTAAGAAGTCAAAGATGGATCAAAAGATGAAACGGTTTGAAATTCATAGACATAAAACAACATGAAGACAATTAATGAACTTTCTTGCATTATTAGTTTTTTAACAAAAAAAAAAAACAAAACCTAAACTTATGGTCGCTATCTCCGGCTTGCAATTTTCTTTCTGATGTAAGAATTAAGTAATTGATGGGCCCCTTTTTATGTCTGTAATTGCTTCAAATCTCTGCTCCTTATCAGGGAGTTTTGATTGGAGATGAGTAGATAAAACACACAGTTATTGCATGATATGCTTATCTTCATGGTTCAATGTTCCTTCAAAACAAAAGTCAACGACGAAACTAGAACAATTTCTTCTTCTTTTTTTTTTTTTTGGAAAACAACACGATAACAAGAATATAATTTATTTTTCTTAGAAGTTGGCTTCAAAACAAAAATACGTAATTGTAAAGATTTTAAGTGGCTGATGGTACAATGAATTTCAATGCATAGGCACGGATTTAGGGGTGGGGTGCTTGGCGAATTCACGTCTTCTAGAAATATTTTAATTTGTAAAGTAATTATTTCATGAATCTTAATGGTTATTGTTTTGATCGGCCTGATCGTCATATAGATTTAATGATTTAGTACTTTAGAGGATACAAATCCGTGCTTGACACTCATATTTTCATTTATTGATGTATTTATTTCTAGGCTTCAGTCTCCATGCTTAACTTTATAAAATAAAAATAAACACTCATATTTTCATATTGCATAGTCAATAGTACAAGTTTATATATGAAAATGTAATACTGTTGCGCGACTAAATTGAATAAACTGAAAATTTATTTTATTTTTTTCAATTATGAAAAAATGTCAGCTTTTATTTTATTTTTTTATTGACGATATATCAAAGATAGCGAGGTGCGTGGTTTTTTCCTGGTAATATTGAGTTTTGCGGACTTACTAGTGGGTTATTATTCAGTTCAAGTCCAATAAATATTTATTATTTATTTCCTATTAATTAGTGAATTATTATTCAAACAGGCTTTAATGTTACATTTTTCAATAAACTGTTTTGAATTTTTATCTGGAACGGGAGAGGTTTAACCAATGTCCAACAAACCAAGCTATAATATTGGATCATCAATAATCTGATATTTTGCACAGATTTTAAAGCACGCGTTCGTGTAAATTTTATGTACAAATCTTGATGCGATCCAATAGTTATTTTGCACAACAGGTCCAAAATATAATTTGATGGGCATCGAATAGTCCGTAATATTTTTTTGTCAACTTTGACACTGCTCGTGCTTTGGTCGTCGACAAATATATTCTGGCACTACGTCTGCAAATGCTCCCATGTTTTTTTATTTAATAATTACAAAATCCAAATTTAAATAAATAGAAAAATATTAATTAGATTTCATAAAATAGGAGGAATGATGAACTTTTTTGCGCGTCAGATCGGCACGAATTTTTTTAGTGCATTGATGTACTGGCACTATGAAAAAAAAACGCATCGTAGAAGATCCGACACGCTAAAAATTTTCTCATGTCGGACTCGCTGGATTAAAATTTTAATCACATCACCTTACAAGTTTTCATCTGAAACTTCTGTCACGTTCGTCGTGCAGGCCATGCATTCCAAAAAATTCTTTCAGGAAATGCTTTCCGCAAATTTCAAGAGATGTCCAAAGATTAGTTCAAGCATTATGCAATGATACGTTAAAATATTTTGTGTTGTTCTTCCATAAATATAACATATGTTCATTCATTTTAATTAGAAATTTACTAACTGTCATGTTAAAAGCTTTCCTACTGAATGAGATATAAAATTTATTTAATTTTTAATTAATAATAATTTTATAATTTTTTTAATTTTATATATAACTTTTTTTATTTCTTATTTTACTAAAAATTTTAGATAATCATAGTTCTTATTCTTTTATTTGCTAGAACATGAATATTTTAGCTCCTTTTTGCATTTGATCGTATGTATTAGATATATGGTGGGGATCCATTGACAATAGGTTATTTTGATAACTTTGACAATGAACATCTAAAAAAATAGAAAAAAATTTATATATATGTTATTCTATCTATGAATTGATGGTCATTCAAATTTCATTCAATTTTATTATCATTTGATAGTCCATCAAAGACCGTTAAATTGAAATCATTGTAAATTATATAAAAAATTGATGGTCTTTGATGGACCATCAAACTATAATAAAATTGCATGAAATATGAATGACCCTCAATCCATAGGTAGAAGAACACATCTATAAACCTTTTTTTTTTTTAAGATTTATTTTTATATTTATTTAGAGGTCCATTGTCAAGGTTGTCAAAATAACCCGTTATCAACCGATCCACTCTCTAGATATATTTCCTCATTATTTAAAGTATGGGATCCCTTGACAATTATTTAATTTGACAATCTTGACAACCAACTTAATATAAATTTATAAAAAATAAATAAATTACAAATATATTTTTATGAATTAATCCTGCTTTCATACTCAGACTTATATTATTATTTTTCTATTTCGAATCGTCAAATCCCTGTCATTAGAGATATGTTGCACATGCAAAGAAATTGTATATAAAAGTGTCAGTAGACATTACTCCACACTTAAAGTGAATTCTATTTTTTTACTATAATTATAGATAAAATAAATTAATTCATAAGTGTAATATATTCTGATATTATAAAAATATATATTATGCATGCCATCCTCAACAAAATATTATGCATGTTTTATGCATATGTAATTAATTGTAATAAACTAGTGAGTAATTCAACTTCTCACAAATTTATTCTCTTTATGAAATAATTAAAATCAAAGAATATTTTCTGAAATGCATGGCGTACAACAGTAGAGCGCGATAAAAATTTCAGCATATGAGGTGGAGTCTGCAAGGTGACACGATTTCTTTCCAAAGTGTCAGTCATATCGACGCGCTAAAATATTTTTGCATACCGGTCTGACATGCGAAAAAATTGCTCCTTCCTCTTATTTTTTGAAATTTGATTAAAATTTTCTACATATTTAAATTCAGATTTTTTAAATATTAAATGAAAAAGTCTTTAAATAACAACAACAAAGTCTTTAATCTCAAATAATATGTAATATCCTTGAAATTGAAAATAAATTTTATTTAATTTAATTTAGACTATTTTATAATTACAACTAATTGATGAACTATCATAAAAATTTAAATAAAGTTTGGATTAAATACAAAGTTTAAAAAATAATAAAAAAATAGAAATACATTACCTGATCTTCTCTTGACACGAAGCATTCAGATTTTTTTTATTTTAGTAAATAAAAAAATAAATAAATGAAACTATTTCTCCTCATAAGTTTAAAACTCAAGTCGGATTTTTTTTTACACAAAAACGTAAAAAAAAAATAGTTTGAAATAAATAAAAAAAAATATCCCTGTTTCAAATTCTTCTAAGTATGCAAAAGTAAGAAAAGAGATGACTAATTTTTTTTTTTATTTACTAAAATAAAAAAATCTGCAGCATTGATACGGCGGTGGCTTCTCCAATATAATTTCACCGGTCTCTCTTGATAACTATCGAGAAGGAAAAAAAAAACAAACAAACAAACGAATAAACAGTGAAAAGAAAGAAGAAACGAAAAGGAAGAAATAAAAAGAGGGAAAGCGTGGACGTCTCTCCTCCTGTATGACATGATGCACTCTTTGCCTTTCTTCGTCAATCACACTATATGCTCCTTTCTTATTACAACTGGAGCTAACTAGGTCCATTTTCCTCTTAGTTAGTGAGATTAAATTGAATTTGTGTGTTTCCCTCATTAATTATTTTAATGATTGGTTAATTCAATTAGCATATTCACTTTCCTTTCTTTGGTATCTTGCTTATTAACAGGAAACAGATTGTTAATTCAATTAACATGTACCCCTCCGAATCTCTAATTCAATAATCAAAAGAGAAAATGTCAAAAATAAATGAAAAAGTGGAATGAAAATTAAAAAAAAAATCAGAGTCAAAGGAAAGAAGAATCCGAAGAGAGATAAAGAGGTGTAGAGAGAGAAAATGAAAAATCAAGTTAATTAATATTATTTCAGTTTGGATAAGTCTTGCGATTTGGATTCTGAATCGAAGATGTCATGGTAAATTTAAGTATCATTTCAAGATCAAGTTGTGAATCAAAATCATATTTCATATCAGGTAACTGAACCTTTTATAACTTGTAGTGTATTTTATCTGTTTGTTTAGATTAGTTGAGTTACGTCCTGAGATATGAATTAGAGATCAATTGATTGAATGTTAGATAATTAGACTTCTTTATAACTTGTATTTGATTATTATCCATTGTTTGAGTTTTTGACTTGATCTGAATTGTGTTGGTTGACTTTTGACTTGTAATATGGGTCAATGATTGAATTGTCCGGATTGATTAACTTATGGCTTGTGATATGTGTTGATAACATAATTTGACTGAATTGGTTGGATGTTGATAAATGAAATTGTTTAAATTGTGCATAACAGTACATGCCGTAAGCTAACTCTTTCGTACTCCAAAAAGGAGGGTCTGCACAACATGAAGGGTTGTGAGTGAAAGATGGCTCTGTAGAGTCCCGCTTTCTAGCGGATTTATGAGATATCACTCACTTATTATAGTGGACACGATGTATGATCTTCATGTGTTTATGCATAATTGCTTAAAATATATGTTTTAGTAAATAAGAATGAATTATTATTATTTAAAATACTTTGCATGGAAATATATTATTCATAACACTGTTATAGAGAAGTTGTGTCATCAAATAGTCTATTACTGAGCTTTACAGCTGACTTCATTTTTTCTCTTGTCTCTTTTATTTTTCTATTTATTGGCGATGCATGTTGTGGGCGTCGAATGGATGTAGAAGATGATGTCTCTATAGCGCCTTGATCGGGATGTTACATAATATCTAATGTCTAAGATAATATCCTATGTGAGAAAAATTTAAACAACAATAATAACAATAATAAAGTCTCTAATCCCAAATAAATTGGGGTAGACTAGAATTGAAATCCAATGTGAAAGTATAGAGATCACAAATGTCAAATGAAAGAAGAAAATATGATGATGATGATGATGATGATGAAAATAATGACGATGATAATGAAAATAATAATGATGATAGTACTACTAATATTATAAATATCTATAATAATATTAATAATATTAATAATATGAGTGATGCTATGGTGCTTCGCTTCGTATTAGAAATTTAAAAATTCAAATGGCTTATCCAAACTATTTAACATCATCTTCATATTGAAATATCCTTGGAGATTAAATTTTATATTTTTTTGAAATTGTTTTCTATTTTTTAAATGAGTATAAAGTTTGTTAATCTAACGATTTCTGCACCATCCAAAACTAGTGACTTTGTACCCATCTAAAAAATAGCAAAAAAAAAATTAAAAAATAGATAATTTGATTTCCGAGGATATTTCAATATGAAGATGATGTTCAACAGTTTGGATCGGCCGTTTGAACTTTTAAATTTCAGATACGGACTCGAAACACCATAGTATAACTCTTAATAATAATATTATAAACATCCAAAATAGTAATAATGGTAATGCTAATAATAATAATGGTTCTAATAATAATGACCAGATTAAATCTATACTATTAAATATACTTTTAAATCTTAAAAATCCTAAATTCTAACCCTAAAACTCTAGAATCTAAAAATAAAAAAAAATCTAAGAAACTAAAGTCTATGCTCACTCTAACTTTTAGATCATGATTTTGATGTGTGAATCGTTATATTATAGGTACTCATATCCAAATAAAGCTCTTTAGGTATAATTTATTTCTTCAAATATCTTTTTATTGCTTCCTCAGGAGGTCTTCATCGGATATAACCAAACAATCATAACAGTGTTGGATCAGGTTTTATTGACTTGGTGCTACGCTAAGTTTGTCTTGTATATCATCATTTCGGATTCGATCTCTCTTATATGATAACATATCCAACACAACATTTGCATTTTGTCTACACTCATCTTTTAAATGCGTTATCTTTTTGTAGTCCAACATTCTGTACCATACATCATCACATGTTTAATTGTCATCCTATAGAATTTACCTTTTAGTTTATTTGAGATTTTTTTGTCACAAAGAATTTCAGATGTTTGTCGTCATTTCACCCATTATGCTTTTATTTTATGATTTACATCTTCATCGATCTCTCCATCACTCTGCAATATCGATATCAAATATTGAAATGTGTCCTTCACGGATACTATTTGTTCGTCCAAACTAACATCTCTTGCATCTGAGCTATTACAGCTAAACTAACATTTCATATATTTGATTTAGTCCTACTAAGTCTAAAGTCTTTTGATTATAAAGTGCACCTTCACAATTTTAATTTTTGATCGACTCTTATTTGGCTCTCATCAATTAACACCACATCATCTACAAAGAAAATGCATCGAGGGATGCTCTTTTTTAGAAGATATATTTTAGACGATCCCTGATAATTTTTTTTGTTGGGAAATTTAGTTACATCTTTACAGTAAAGAGAAAAAATAACGAATAACAAAATTATGAGATAATTCAAATGCCTGAAGATATTAATATCTCACTTTGATATGATTCCGTAAAAAAAATTAGATGACTACTGTAGAATTATTCTTTTGTAACAAAATCATTTTTCCCTTGAAATATCTTCCTCGCCAATTTTTTTATTTTTAGAACAAATATTTTTTTTAGACTCTAGTATGATTATTTTTTTACACGAACTAAAAGGGGCAGCGATAAAATTCTATCCCTTTAAAAAAACAGAATTTTTGTCTCGGTCTCTTTATATTTTATCTCGTTTTATAAATACAAAATAATATAAAAAGATTAAAACATATAAAAAACAGCCCATCTAAAATTTCGGTCTCTTCTAGTTTTGTAAAACAATATAATCATACTAGATCCAGATAAAAAATATTTGATATTCTCTAAAAATAAAAATAAAAATTACTTCCTCGTACGTGAAGTCGTGAAACCGATAAGCACCACTGATTTAAAGAAAATGTCTAATCTGTCAAGTCACTATTGAACCATGCACAGTTGTGCAAGGAACCATTTCCCATGCGTTGATTGGATGGCCGTTTTATTTCCACTTTGCAAACTTGAACGGTCATAGTTCACAAAGAATCAAACAAGTCAAGCAATGACATGATCTAAAGGCGCCTAGCCTAGTGCATCTGTGCATGTTGTCCATCTTATTCTTAGCATATCTGCATATGGTCCAGTTATGTATTTTGGGCCACCATTTGTTTCAGTATTATATTCATGTGTACAATGTTATTGAGTTCGCCATTTAATTATTTATTTTGAGACGATATTATCTCTGGCTAAATTAGTGGGGTCATATAATTAGTGCCTAGTGGCATGTTCTAATCAGCATCCAAAAGTAGAATGAAAGAAAGTTACCGACTTTTTTTTATTAATTTATTTTTTAAAGAATGATTTGCATGATGACTTATCTATGATTCTATACTAAATAAAAACTTATCCAGTAACTATATAACACAAATTCATAATTCTAAAAATCTCACTATAACTTGAAGCTAATGAAGCATGATTATGAAATAGTGCTTATATATGGTCTTGGTTAAAGTTAACTGGCAGATATATTAATATGCTCATCTAAAACCTCTGTTAGAAGATTCTTCTTTTTTTGTTAAAAAAATGAGGAAAACAATTGAACTCAGAAAGAGGTATGTTTTAAACTGGTACAGTACCAGGATAAACCCGGTAGTCTGTTACACTGTTGCATCGCTGGATCGTCACTTTCTCACTCTAACATCCACCAAAAGTGCAACTGCTTTCCAGTAAGATTTTGCTAAAAAGGAAGAACAGATCTGGTCCCAAAAGGGCAGTAATAACAGTACCACCAACAAGTGTGTGTATAAGCCCACCGCGCACTGTCTCCAGCAAAAATTGAGAACCCCCATTTACCTCCACTCATGCATGTTCTGTTTGTGCCCAAAATCTCATCTCAATCCAAGATGTTTCTCAGAATCCAAATTCCATCCTGGCATGAAAGCAGCTTAACAATATTGAAAAATCGCAATTCGAATGATTGTGTCTCTGAAAGTTAACTTTGTGCTAGCTTAGTGGAGCCTTTTACAAAAGAGTTATTTTTGGGACCCTTAAATATAATTGAGAATCAAAAAGAGATTACTACAAATAAGGATCCAGGAAAGGACACACACAAACTTACGCCTCGTAAAATTAGTCTAAAAGTTCGATCATTCTGCGAATGATGTTTACAACTGAGAACCTAACAAAGTTCATCTGCTGAAAGCGACTTGTCAAACCATAAGCACCCACAACTAACCAAAATTATTGATAATAAATTAATAATAGCTTATAGCATTCAGTTTTCTTTCTTTTTTTAGAAAAAGAAGTATCTTTTAACAAAGGAACCTGTTTTAATTTCGTTCAAATCAGAAACAAATAGCTTATAGCATTTTCATGGAAGAGAACTAACTTCCCTGTCCCGTTATTACTCAACTTGAGTGCACTTGTTACCATTCTGCAACTGGTACTAATTAGTTTGGAAATATGTGATCTAGTCATGACAAAAAATTTGCATTTATGTTAGTTCCAATTTTCAATGTACATGAAAAATTAACAACAAAATTAGACATGTTGGAAGCACAAATCTTCCTGAAACACTTCTAAAATTAAGCTATATTTATTTATAATATCAATGGAAGATCATTCTATGTAATATACGTGAGTTATAATAATAATAATAATAATAATCTCCGAGAACCTTATATATTTTTGCCAAATCTATCCTATACCTTATGATCTATAAATTTTTACCCACAGCATGTCACTTACTGGGCCATATCGGAGCGGATAGCGGGTCAAAAATTCAACATGTACTGCCAATCTGTTACCCACCTACATGACACTCTAGCCATGCAAATCATTAAATAGATTGATCAATAGTAGTTTGATCGAACAATTTAGAAGTACTTACGGTCTTTGTTAAATTCATTGTTTCGTTATTCAACTCGACAATGATTGAGCATTATAATTGGTAACATGAAACTCTGAAAAGAAAGCTGCTCATGTGTTTTCTATTGGGTCTGTGCTTGCTGTTATTCCAGATTCAAAGCACGACCTTACATTTCTGGTCAGATCCATCTGATCTAGAACGCAACATAGCGTATCACAATTGACCGCTTATAAAAAGGACCTTTTTTATGTGAAATCGTGCATTTATTGGACCACAAACCCATAAAATAATTTCCTACTTTCCGAGCTGAGAATAACAGCAGAAACAAATCCATGATTGTAACGCATGCCACAAAAGCTGCCATAATTACTAAACTCAGTAATTATTTTCTTTATACATATAAATAGCCATTTTACAACTAATTAAATGCATCTATAGAAACCAAATTTCATGAACTTTATTGCATTATTACAATTTTGAGAGCTCGAAGCAGCCCCCAGGGATAAAAATAGACCTCAACTAAGGGGGGCTGATCTTAGTAATACGAGAATAATCACCGACATTAGCTACAAATAAGGGGTCTTTTTCTTCAGTTGATTTTTCAAGCTGGTGGCTTGACTGCTCTAGCTCTTTTGTGAGGTTCTCCATTGTCTTTTTAATATTCGCCTTGCTCATTTGAGCACTTCCTTCTCCCACTGAGATACCAACCATGGTGATTTTTGGTAAGAGGGGATTATGTATCACTACCCTGTGGCATTCATGAACAAAAATTGGAGTGAGAAAAATAAAGGGGCTGAAAGAAAACAATATATACCTTGACAGGCAAATAACCTTTTCTTTGCTTAATATTCCAAAGTCTACTACTATGATTATTCTTACTAGGACTATTATTATTATTACTATTAGAATTACTTTTATTATTATGATGTCCTTATTATTATTATTAATATTATTATTGAGTGAGGCTATGGTGTTTCATAAAGTATAAATTCTCCCATATTTCGTATTCGTATTTTGAATTTGAAAGTCTAAACGGCCGATCCAAACGGTTGAACATGATCTTCATATTGAAAAATCTTTGAAGATCAAATGATCTTCAAATGGATTTCTAGTTTTAAGATTAAAATTGAATCATTTTATTCCTAAGAGTATTCTTGTTCATAGTGTTGGGTTCCCTAGTAGTACTTGGCTGTATAGTAGTTACGAAATTAACATGTATTATAAAAAAATAAAAAAGAAATTTTTACTATTTTTTAAATGAGTATAAAGTTTATTGATCTAACAATTTCTGCACCAACCAATACTAGTAAATTTTCACCCATCTTAAAAATAGCAAAAAAATTCAAAAAAAAATATATAAAATTTGATCTCCAAAGATATCAATATGAAGATCACATTCAATGGTTTATATCGGCCTTCAAATTTGAGATACGAATATGAAACATGAGAGATTTTGTACTTTGCGAAACACCATAACCTCACTCACTATTACTATAATATTATTATTAATTATTGCTACTAGTATTATTATTATTACCGATATTACTATTATAATATCATATTATCATCATCATCATTACTAGCATGATCATTATCACTATTATCATCATTGATTTTTTATCTTTGAGATCTATGGTCTTTGTGATTTCAGATTGGGTTTCATTTTCTAGCATACTCCAATTTATTTGAGATTAAAGGCTTTATTGTTGTACTACACTTGCAAACAACAGCCCATAATTCTTCATTTTCAACTAATGGCCCTAGTTTTTGTGGTATGCTAACTACAAGTGTAGCACATCTCAAAAAAAATGTCCAGCGTCTATAATTCCAAGTGAGCCTCTTTTTTAGCTAAACCAAACTGAACAATAGTTTGTACATAACTGATTACAAAAATTTTATTGGTGCAATATGTATAACAATTTTAAGAAAAAATGCAGTCATTAATCAGTGAACTTACCATGATGAGTTTTGATTTGCAGCAATGAAAAAAATATTTTTTTCCCTTCTTATCTATGCATGTAGGTGTTAATCCCAAATAATAGATGTTGGATATTATTTGCAATGCAAAAAGGCACTCTTGTTATTTATGTTTGACTTGTTTGCAGAAGAATTTATCATTTATGATGTTGCAACCACACCTAAAGAGTTTTGGTATTTTGCGAAAGCACCACAATTCTTGAATAGACAAGGTACAATCTAACAGATAATGGAAGTTGCCACTTTCCGCTCTTAACCACTTATAAAACAATAATGTTTACTTAAGTTTTCTTATCATTCAAAATGTGATTAATAATGATAGTGTGAGATAGGATAAAGAGAACAAGAGGAAAAAGCTCTTGTTGATCTAAAATATGATTACATAGGCAAAAACAATCTAAAGTAGCATCCAATTTTGGTAATATAGTACAACAACAAAGCCTTTAATCCCAAATAAATTGGGGTATGCTAGAAATGAAACCCAATCCGAAAGTATAGAAATGAAAAAAAGGAAAAGATAATGATGGTGATGATGGTGACGATGATGATAATGAAAATACTGATGACAATAATATAGTCACTTGTTAAATTTTCTCTACCACTTAACTACTGATAATGTCTTCATTTCTATTAAGATATCTTGTTGTATAAAATATAAGGTGCTTTTCAAGAATAAATGTAAACAAAGCACTAACCCTTTGCTAGAATCGTCATCCATTTTGAATCTTTCCTCCTTAACCTGCCATAGGTTTGGAACCCAGTTGCCAAAAGGAAATTGGCAAGTATTATGGTTAGCCAAGTGGTTCTCATCTTTGTTAGATATTTTATTTGACCCAACATCATCTTGGGACAAGTTAGAATTGATGGTAGGATTGGTACTTGTTGATGCTACTGCTTTGCTATAAGAAGCTGCACTCCTGCAAAGTAATTAAAATATTCAATACATTAACAAACAATGTTTCATTACTAGTGGTATTTTAATCCTCAATATGATAATCCAATTTCACTTGAAAAATATTTCACACATATTACATTTTTGCAGATCAACAACAACAAAGTCTTTAGTCCCGAACAAGTTGGGGTAGGCTAGAAATCAAAACCAATCACAGTAACTTCTGCAGATCAACAACAATGATTAAAAACCACCACCATCTTTTTATTTTAACCCAAAAAAATTACTTGGTTTGATTTAACTTCCAATTAGAGAAAGTATTATCAGATGTAAGAAAAGAAGCTTTTGACATTTGTCCCAAGAAATGTAATAGAATATCTATTACATGTCTAATGGTCGAAATGGGATCCACAAATAGGAGAAACTAGTATCTTGTCCATGCGTTACTACGGTGATGTTTTTTAAAAATATAAAAATTCATATGAAGAAATAAAAATGAAGATAATTTAGTAATTAATGTAAATTTCAATCATGAATACATAATTAATGTAAAATAAATGTAGAATTGAGAGGAAAATTGAAATTCATAATTGATGACAATCTAAAAAAAAGAAAACAAAGTAGAGCAATTGTACTCTTAAATTATCTAGCATTTCGTGTAATAATCAAAATTGAGAGAAAATTATAACTTCAACACGAATGACCATAAAGATAGTAATATTATTTGACAAATAACTTAATCTGATTACTGATATTAGCTCTAGAAATCCAATAAAAAATATGGACTGTTGTAAGATCAGGACACTTACGTGCTTAATAAGGAGTAGAGATAGAAAGTTGCATCTGAAGGTACCATGCTTTGGTTTGGATATATTGAGGCATGAATTATACCTTTCTTCAAATGACTCAACTACATAAGGAATCTTTGGTTGAATACCGGTTGCTTTCCGCAACCACTTATTGCCAAGAAGCACTTTATCGACAACATCAAGAATGTCAATCTCAGCAGCTTTTGACAATGCGCTTAGAGGTATACCAGAATGACCCATCTCATCCATCAACTCTTGAACCTACATATATGGTCATGAAGAATGTAAATCCTTTTTCTTTTAGTTTTCAAAAGGAAAATTCTATACACTCCTTTTCAAAATAAGTAAACTGTTATTTTCAGTATCTAAAAAAAATGAATTTGAAGTATCCAAGCCAATGCTACTAGAGATTGCTACTTTTGTCTGAAGAAACTTTATCTTAAACAAGTTTTCACCATCGTCTTACTATTGGACAAAATCATTTTTTTTAATATCTGCATTCTCCTCATTATAGTCATTGCTTTGCAAATAACCCAATCATGGTGCTTTTTGCATATAGTAATAAATATCTCCTGCTTAGCAAAATGAGTAGCTTAGTCTACCCGCTAAAGATCATCTACATAACAGCAGATATGCAATTTCTGAGAATAGGAAGTGCCTTTATCATACTTCCCACAGCGCTATCAATATATCATAACTGTAGCACTCTGTACTTTATTCAACTGATTTTATTCATTTGGTTTTGGGGCTATTGTGTTTATATCCATTCTTCTTGTTTGTTTTATGAATGCTCAAACTTACATAACAGTTGCAGACACCTTAGTAATTAACAAAAATGTAGGGTTCAACTTATTTAGGATTACATTAGGATTTAGGCACCTTATCAACAACAACACCAAAGCCTTCAATCCCATATAAACATTTAGGCACATTAGGATTTAGGCAACTCATTTAGGCACCTTATCAACAACAACACCAAAGCCTTCAATCCCAAATAAACATTTAGGCACATTAGGATTTAGGCAACTCATTTAGGCACCTTATCAAGCTCAGGAAATTTTCTTTTGCTGACAGAATAAGAATACCCAAAAGGTAGCCAAATTAGAGTAATCTCCAATTCAGCCCTGCCTGTGTATCAGGCATAATACAACTAAAGGTTGGGAAGGTAACCTCAGGTGGCTCAAACAAGCTATCACCATTTTCTTCTATGATCTCAGTTGAAAGGTTATCATCAAAGTCCTTTCGACGATGGATATGCCGGTTTTGAATCATTGTGTGGAAATGCTGGTCGATTGATGTCTCGAGGATGTTATCTAGCAAGTTCTTATCGAAAAAATATGGTGTATACCTGAGAACATAATATAGAAGGCTTGATTTTATTTCATTAACAAATAGTAGACAGTTGGCAGAAATACAAAAATCAGGTGAATTTATACCTACAAAGGCTAATAATGTTAGTATACATTCACTGAAAACACCTGGCATGCTTGCCTTTGATTTTGCAAAAATCAAAGAAAAACTCGAACCACCCTAAGCTATTCACAGATAGAGAGGAGCATGAAAGAAAGGCAGTTTAATATATTTTTGGTGAAAAACAAGAACAAAAGAGAAGATTGTATGGGTTTCCTCTTGTTTTATGGAATTAATAGGATTTAGTAGGGCACAAAACAGTGAAAAGAGACTATCTTAGTATGGATTATTAAAGAGATACCATCTGATACCATCATTTGTTGCTATAGCAATGTTCAAATTCTGAGCAGTAAATACAGGTACACCTTGAAGCTTTCTCCTCCTACCCCTCTGTGGGATTGCTTTCAACAACTTTTGGGCTGCCTTTACCTGAGTAAGTTCAAATATAAAAGAGAAGTTCTTAAATTATATAAAAGCAGAAAAAAATTATATTTTGCTAGCTATGAATCATAAAGAATTACTTCATACCTGCTTGTCATTTGGAACAAACTGAAACATTTGAGGCTTTTCCTGCAAAATATAGGAGAAAAAGAACTCAGTAATATTCTGAGAAAAAATGATTACCCAACTTTAGTTTCATAAATACAAATGTCATGTATTAGTTATGTTGTCATTATGATGTGAAGCAAACACACCAGCCATCTGCGGTTTCCTCATTTAAGCTTCACATGAGTCTATGACTCTATGCAACATTGGTTAAGCACCGGACTGACAAAGTACATGCAAATTCCAGTCCCCATACCAACGCTTAACGACTTGACCTCGTTCATTTGTGCACAAGGAAAGAGAAGGATATGATATTTGCACAAGCATAGGTTACAACTGACCGGTAATCATAAATAAAGAATCTAGAATAACGCAAACTCAACTGTCTTGAACTATTGGACTCAAGGTATCTCTTAATAGCTGAAGAAGTGTATTAAAATAAACTTCTAGCTAAAAATGAAAAATCATATTATGTCATACCCTGAAATTCTCATATGCTACATCAAGCCGACAAGCTCCTACCATTCCAGTGGGTATCTTTAGCTCTTTCACATATGAAGCTGTGTAAATAAGCTTGGTACAGTGAGTCAACCAAGAAGTTCAATCAGTGCTGTGACAACTTATCATTTTTTTTCTTAAGTTTGAAAACTAAAGTTATAAATGGATGTACCTGCATCATTCAAATCCATGAAAAACCGGAATACAGGTCCATCAGTATCACTGTTGGTAACATCAGCTATGAACTTTTTCAACCATTGAGGTGTCCTGTAAAAGTGAATTCACATAGCATATACTGAAAAATAATACTGGGAAACCAACATTTTATTGATGCTGAATGAATCCTAACTTCTTATAGAATATTAAGAGCACTGGTAACATAACAATCCATTGTACATGTAAATTAAATCCACTGATACAATACCCTTTCCCAATTCTAATTTTATTATATTCTGAAAGATTAATAAAAAGCACGTGCTATTAATTACCATGTGTAATGTTTATACATAGTCACAGGCACCACTTCAGACAACTAAAAAATTGAGAGAGAAAAGAAAAAGGCTCCAACCCTTTATAGAGAAATGGAAGGTTCAAGTGTTTGGTCACAGCCATGAGGCCATTACCAGACGGATCGAGCATGGTAAAAACCTGGCCCACAAAAGCGGGCCCACCTCCGCCTTTCATCGAGCTGAGACCCTCAACTCTCACCCCCGGTGACACGCTCCTGGACTGAGGAGGCTGCGCCGTTGACAAATTCGACACATGAAGTAGAAAAGGCACCGCGACTGAAGGCGAAGAAATTGGCACCGGAGCAGAAGCCTGTATCGGCTTGGGGCTAAATGGGAGGCGCGAGAGAAGCGTGGAGGTGAGAGAGGGGAGGAGATTAAGGTGAGGTAGAGGTGCCGATTTTAGCCAAGTAGGGGCAGAAGGCGCCGTGGCCAGAGGAGAAGAGCCGGGAGAATGAGAATCCATGGGATGCTATTTTGTTTTTTTTTTTTTTTTGTTTTTTTGTGTATTTTCGATCTTTTAAAAATGGACACCCTCGCAGAACTAAAAATATTATGGAATCGTTTTGTACTCCAGTTAGCCTGTCAAAGTTTGAATAAAAGAAGAAAATTTCAATATATCTAAATCTGAATGAATTATTAAGACTGTACTTAAATAAAAGTCTCCACTAGACATTTATTTATCTGAAAGAAAAAAAGAAAGCTATACGATTGGGCTCGATCTAAATATCATATCTGAACTGGATGGTCTAAATTGATTCGGGCGGAAACATCAAATGTATTTACAAGATTTGAGAGTCAAATAAGTGAGGGTGGACTCAAACTCAACTATGAAGAGATATTTATATTACAAGATTTGCAAATATCCAGAGCATATGAAACAGAATATGATCTTTTTAAGAATACGAAACGAAATATCAAATCTGGCAAGACTGGGTTCCTGTCTTCCTGAAGACGTCTGCAGTATAATCTGTAATGCTCTTAATTCGAATTCTTAAGATTTCTTATGAAAACTTGGGTGACACAGGCGTGTCAAAACTTAAAAGTTCCATTAAGCCATAAAATATATTTATACATAGAGGGTGGGATGAGAAATAAATAGAATCCTACTTCTCTTAAGGATGTGTTTCGATGATGGAAGAATTAGCGTAAAAATAATGTCTTTAGTAATGGTTGAGAATACTATGAATTTAGTGATATCTCAAAAAATATAAAAATATAATTTTTTTTAATGTTTGGGTTAGTAAAATATTGTATGGATGATAATTTGAGAATTATGATTAAAAAAATAAATAAATAAATATATTTTATGCTAAGAATTATTATTTATTTATTATTATTACTAATTATTTTTTATTATTATTCTACTTTACATTATTGATTATTATTTTATAGAGAGAGAGAGAGAGAGAGAGAGAGTCCGACTATGGTGCTTTGCAAAGTACGAGAGGCGTTGTGTGATATTATAAAATTATTATTTCATATATTATTTATTATCATTTATTATTTTTTGATACTAATAATTATTATTTATTAGTAATTTGTTTATTATTGTGGGAAGGGATCCCTTGACAATGGGTTACCTTGATAATTTTGACAATGGATCTCTAAATAAATATGAAAAAAAATTTAAAAAATAGAAAAAAAAACTTATAGATATGTTATTCTACTTATAAATTGATGGTGATTCAAATTCTTTATACAATTTCATTATCATTTGCTAGTTCATTAAAGACTATAATTTATAAAAATTCTAATTTAATGATCTTTAATTGACCATCATATAAAAAATTTAATGAATGATGAATTAAAATTAGATGATTTAATATGTTTTTTGAGAATCACCGCTTAAGCTCAATCTATACTCTAAATATAAATACATATAAGATTTTTTTCATATTTATTCAAAGATTCATTATCAAGATTGTCAAGTGATCATTTCTCTATTATTATTTTATTTAATACTAATAGTATTAAATATTACTTTGAATTATTATTAGTTATTATTTTATTCAATAGTAATGATTATTATTATATTCATTACTATTTATTATTATTATTATTTTGCACTATCATTGATTATTATTTTATTTATTATTACATAATACTGTATATTATATTATTAAAGAAATAAAAAAAAATAGATGGGAGAATTTTAATATTTTTATTATAGCACTCGGAGAGTTTTTTTATTGTTTTTTTTTCACTATTTTCACAGTACTAATCTATTAAATCATTAAATGATTAGTTTAGTAAAATAGCACTAACTTTAGCTATTCTCAATTCTTTATTTTGTTTTTGGATTGAGATTCAAATTGAATTAGCTCACTATTTTTGGGTTAGCTCGTTATTTTTGAGAATCAAACATACCTATAAGTAACGGCAAACTAAAGACAAATTTCTCAGTAGTATAGAATGTAGGATGACTCTGGCGCAGGCGCGCACCTCATCAGGTAAGCAATCAGGTTTTGCTCTTGGCCAACAGTATTTTTATGTAGACAGGTGTTAAATCGTTAATAAATATGTACAAGCAAGGTAGTCGGAGGTGAAAGAACAATCAAGACGTAAATGATTGAAATCATTTGAGATGCAAAGCGCACAAAAAACACGCTTCTAAGTAATTTAGAAAGCATAATTATATTTGATATAATTAATATAATAAAATGCTTGATAAAAATAAAATTAATATAGAAATACATTATCATTAACTTTATTTCTTATTTTTAAATAATATATAATAACTTACAATACAAAAACATAAATAAAATACTTGAATTTTATTTCAAATAAAATAAAAATATACAATTAAAAGTTTACATTTAATTTAATATTTGAAATATTTAATATCGAAATCTCAATAGAACATAACTAAACTTTGATTATGTTTCACTCCAACTATTATAAAATATAAATAAATCGATGATATACAAAATAACAGTAAAATATATACATATACAATATTACTCATCATCTCACCAAATTTCTAAATAAAGTAAAGTTAGTTTATTTACATGCTATAATGATAGATTTGATTATTAATTTATTATTTAACTTTTATTTTTTATATAGTATATTATGGTAGTTCAGAAAATTTTAATCTAAAAGGGTAAATATGTTTATAACAAGATATGATAGGATTTTTAATATTATTTCTTTTTATTTTTCATATTTTTTTATTTTGTTGTCATCTCTATTAGCATTTCATCAAAATTATATTTTGAAGGCATATAAAATTTTAAATCAAAAAGCCTAAATGTTTTAAACTCATATTAAATTTAAATATTATAATAAATTGAATTTTGATGTAAAAAAATCCATCAGGCGCGCGTCTCCTTGCGCCTCTCGCTTTTTGCGCCTCACCAAAAAGCACATAAAAGCGTGCACCTTTGTAACCATCCACTTTCAACCCAAAAAAGTGAAAATTACTTTCACCCTCGCCTTTGTGCTTAAGCGAGTGTTTTTTGCACATCTGACTGCACTGAGTACAAGTACATGATGTGTTCGATATGAAATGAGTTATATCAATACATATTTGGATGTGGGTGTTTTAATATCTCAGAAAATTGAAAAACTGAAAATGCATGTCTAAAACACATGAACGTTTAGTATGATGTTTAAATGTATTCATATTTACTAGCTATATACCCGCGCGTTGCAGCAGAATTTTTTATTTAAATATTAAAATATTATAAGATAAAAAAATTCATATTTATCTAATATTAAATTATAAATTCACCAAATTATAGAGAAAACATATAATAAAGACTATATTTAATCTTGGATGATATTTTTGCACAATATGAGTTAATGATTCATGATTTTTATGGAAAGAAAAGTAAATTATTCTAATATATATTATCACCATTAATTCCTTACCAAATATGCACAAAGTTGCTAAATAAAAAACAAAAAATATGGAAATAATAGTATATAAGGGAAAGAAATGGAGAGAAAGAGGGGATCAATGGACGCGATCACATACGTTCGATCAACCAATAATAAATATTATCCGTCTAATTGAGGGATAAAATAGGTATAATAAAAATTTACAATGACAAAAAATGAACCCTCCAATTCTTAGATGCTTTATATAATAGTATAGATACATATTTGACATATGTCAACACTTGTAGCACGTATAAATTTAATAAAATTCAAATAAAATTAAAAAATATATAAGAACATTTATAAAAAATTACACAATGAAAAAAATAGTTTGTCTTGATTTAAAATTTTAAAAAGTTCAATTAAAGAATTATTTTTATTTTTTTCTCTTTTTTCAGACTTGGGATCGTTATGTTCTGAAAACATAGGAAAAATTAAAAACTTAAAAAAATATTAGTACAATATTTGAAAATATCTTAAAAAATGAAGTAATATGAACAATATAAAATGTATATATTTTTTTGCATGATCATCTTGAGAAACATGTATTTTTTTTTTTTCATATTTAAGTATTAAGTCTTCATCTCCATTATCATCTTGAGGTATATTATCAAAATCATTACATAAAGATTTAGAACTTGATGTGACATAAGAACTATTATACATTTTAGAGTGGCTCTGATTTTTAATTTCAATATCAAGTCAATCTTTCAAGCACACAAACAATTTAAAGATTTGATGTGTTAAAATATTTTGTACATGTGATATATGTACACATATTAGACGTATGTGCTCATATTCAACATATTATATATGTATATTTAATTACGTCAAAATTATTTATATGTTGATCACACATATTTAATAATACTAGCTATATACCCGCGCGTTGCAGCAAACTCTTTTATTTAAACATTAAAATATTATAAGATAAAAAAAATCACATTTATCTAATATTAAATTATAAATTCACCAAATTATAGAGAAAACCTATAATAAAGACTATATTTAATTTTGGATGAGATTTTTGCACAATATGAGTTAATGATTCATGATTTTTATGGCAAGAAAAGTAAATTATTCTAACATATATTATCACCATTAATTTCTTACCAAATATGCACAAGGTTGCTAAATAAAAAAAAATATTATGGAAATAATAGTATATAAGGGAAAGAAATGGAGAGAAAGAGGGGATCAATGGACGCAAACGTCACATACGTTCGATCAACCAAAAATAAATATTATCCGTCTAATTGAGGGATAAAATGGGTATAATAAAAAATTACCATGACAAAAAATGGACCCTCCAATTCTTAGATGCTTTATATAATAGTATAGATAATATATGTGACACGTAAATATAATACGTAGATACATATTTAGACACAAAAATATATTCGCATTCATATTTTCACGTACGTGTATCACCCCTTTGAATTTGAAAGAACTTTCATCAGCATTTTTTCCCTTCTTTCCCCATCAACAGGAAGAAATTCTTAGGCAAGCACTAATACGTTATACCTTCATAAAAAAAAAAGAGGATATTTTCATCGGAGCGCTTAAAAAAAAGAAGAAAAGAAGACGAGCAAATCAATTAAATCCTCGTAAACATTTACAATGTCATTCAACACAGAGAGACATCTGATGTATGGGACCTTTTGTCAGATCCTCCTCTTAGCCCAATCCTGGGCAAACTCCTAGATTTAATTTTACTGTTTTTCACAGCTGGTGCTTTTCGCGGTATAGACCGCTGAGTGATGCGAATTGGGATTCCACCCAAATCAAAATCTTCCTTCAAGGACTTGGTCAAAAATCTCAGATCTGTATCTGAGAGTTGTGCCTTTCCACTGAGAAATGCAACAAAAGTCGGTGGTCGTGCTTTTACTTGAGTGAAGTACTTGATTTTTGGTTGGGTAGCTAGATCTTTCCATGAATGCCTACTCATAACCTGAGGGGCCAAAAAGTATTAAAGATCCAACAATTAGCTAAGTGGTACTTTAGCCACATAAACTGATACTGATGATACCATTCACACGACAGCACATGTTGTCATGCTGACAAATGACTAGTAAAGTTACAGAGTCATCTAATAATTCTCTTGTTTGGAGTAAAATTATCGTGCTCTTAGGAGCACGAAAGCTCTTCGTGATCTTAACTCAAAATATATATTAAATGATCTCTAAATTTTAATTTATCACTCTCATTAAATTCTTCGTATTAAAATCTTGTAAGGTACAAAAATTTGGAGTATTTTGAGTTTTCTAAGTCGTTTTTTTAATTTTTGAAAATAATGTATAAATATTGAATATTTTATTATTATTTTTAGAATTATTTTCAAAATTTAAAAAAGTGCGACTTAGAAAACTCGAAACGCCTCAAATTTTGTGTACCCCATATAATTTAAATATGAAGAATTTAATGAGAATGATAAATCAAAATTTAGAGATATTTAATATTTTTTTGAGCTAAGATCACGGAGGAACTCCGTGCTCCTAGGAGCACGCTAGCTTTACTCCCCTTGTTTGTATGGTTATTACTTGAGAGAACTGAACTTAGATTTACTGAGAGATTTTTCAATCAAAAAATTAGTAGGAAGTCTAGTATTTTACAGAATGTACCAACTAGTTTACCTTATTTGCAAGCTTACTAAAGATATACTATAATTGCAACTACCACCAAATATTACTGCAATATTAAAAACCAACACGTGTTGTCTTCAGAAAAAATTGTCACCAAATAAATAAAACATATCATACAATGTAAATAATACCTAAATAATATATCCTAACAAATGGAGATTGCATTCTTAAAAAGCCTTCAAGTTCACTATATGGACAAACCCAGACTGAACTGAAATGAAGTACCAGTTCACAGGAGATGTATTGCTAGGCCCCAATATTTAAAAAACAACCTATGAGCAATATTGTTCATGATTCATAAGAGAACATAACATATTACCTTACGCAACCAACGGTTCAGACGAGCAGTAGGCAACCGGAGGCACCATTTCTGGTAAGTCTCTAAAACCTGACGCATCACTGAAACACGTCCTTTTCCTTCTAGTGCAGAAATAAAGACCACCGGTATCCCAGTTACCTGACAAGTTTCAATCCATTATTTTAGAATTAGTTAGCACTCAACTACCCATATAACTTTTAGCTCCAAGTATTGATCTGCAATGAGCACTAGAAACATCAAGAAAAACACTTAAGAATTAAGTGACTATTTCATAAAGAATAAAATTATATTTCACCGCCTTAATGAGCTAACATAAGCTGTACTACTAAATTTTCCATCATTAGAAAAAATATATATAAAAAATAAAGATGTTACTTCCTTTTTTGACCCAAAAACTCAGGTGTCTCCAGCTTTGCCCTGCATATTTGAATTTGTATCATTCTGGTCTATGTCCATCATGTTTCAGTTCCAAAATGGATGGAAGTACAAACCAGCACATTTGTTTTACCGCAAACACCTTTAAGTCAAGAAAAAGTTTTATCTTTGTATCACCTCCAAGAAGAATTTCTCTTTCTCATAACCAAAAACAGTTTAAATTGGAATAAATACAGAACAATGTTTAAACTTCACCACCAACAACCAAAACAGAAAGTGAATTACGCATCAGGTATGACATGTATAATCTATTTCAAAATGAAACAAACCTGGGGAATAACAGTTTGGATTTCTTGAGGGACAATTTCCAAGACTTTGTCAAGCAAAGAATTGTTCTTCTTGCCTCTAAGTAAATCCATTTTGTTCACTATTACCACTAGACCACGTCCCTCTTCTATGGCCTGCCGTGCAATGACCACCTCCGGGTGATTCATGCTGCTCTGCTTTTTTGCAATCTTCAGAACATAAACAGAACATAAACAAAAAAGAAAAAGAAAATAAAATTAAAAATTAAATTAAATACAATACCAAAAGCAATACATGCTCATTTGTTCTTATTTTGCTTTATGTATCTGTGAAATTTACACCATATTTTTTATATTTACAAATCATATCAACAAAAAGTTCATATAGTTTCAACTAAAGCCTAGTAACAAGTATCGTCACATATACCTTCAACTTTAAATAATGATGTCTTGCCAATGGAAGCCAAAAAAACTGAAGACAAATTTAAAATCAATATCATCGAAAGTACTAAAACTAGATCCATTAAATCTTCAAGATTAATCCATTATTTGGATGTTACTTGGTTTTACATCAACCAGCACTTCAGTGGAGTTAAAGGAAAATTATTGAATATTAAACAGACCTATACTGTTCAGTGTCTTTTGGAATATTTTAAACCGTCGATTGTTTCTTTAAAAATGAAAATGCACAGGCACGTGTTAAATAATATGTTTATAAACATCTGTTTGGTTCAACATTAGTAAGGGGAGGCATCACTTGACAATGGGTATTTTGATTTTTGACAACCTTGACAATGGGGATTTAAATAAATTTGAAAACAAAATCATTAAAATAGAAAAAGGTTTATAAACATATTGTTTAACATGTAGATAAATTATGTTTCAAATCTGATACAATTAAGTTTTCTTTTGAGAGCCCATCAAAAGAACATTATATTGCAATTGTTGCAAATTGTATGAACTTTTGATGGTCTTTGATGGATCAGACAATTATTTTTAAGATTTATTTTTCAAATTTATTGAAATAGCATTGTCATGATTGTCAAAATTATCATTTTTAGTCAAGTGATCTCTCCCCTATTATTATTAATGTGAGAAAGTATACCTCCTCTCCGTCAAGCACTAAAGCAACAACATGAGCTCTCATGAGATTCTTTCTAGATTGTATAATACTTAATGATGAAGGCCCTTTTTCTCTCCCTGACCGTTCCAACCATCCAGCAGTGTCCACCTTAAATTAAACAAAGAAGGAAAATAAGAAAACAACTTTACACACAAACACCAATTTGTTTACCCATTTTGCTATTTGGTTGCTAAGCTTCTAAATGCCACTTTGGCACCTACAAATTCAATGTTCGTATATTTTAATCCTTATTATCATATGTCAGCAAAACATAAAAGCTAGCCCCAGTGTTGATACATACTTAACCATTTCCCGTTGAAACTTGAAAAGGAAAGAAAGAACTCTCAGCAAACACCACCTGCTCCACATCAAACTAATTAAGTTGGATTCTGCCCATATGATGGCCAAAAATGAAGGCTTATTATTTGTGTACGAAATCAGAAATCTGAACCTGAGGATCAAAATAGTTAAAAAAAAAACTTTGATGAAGTTCACAAAATGGATTCTAAGATACCAAGTAGATGGTTTGGTTGTCAAATTGAAACTGTGCTCGAATGGAATCCCTTGTCAGACCAGCCTCAGGGCCCACCAAAACCCTTTCCTCTTGCAAAAGAGTGTTTAATAAGGTAGATTTGCCAACATTGGGACGTCCAACAATGGCAAGTTGCAATGGCACATTCTGATCATCACCCTCCATCTCACAGTCAACACCATCTTTCTCCTCTGCAAAACATCAGAAAAAACAGAACTTACAATTTTTATGCATGCATACGAGAACCAACATTCCTTTTCTCGTAACTAGCAGCAACAATTTTCTATTATTTTTAAATAATCAGAAGACAAAAGGTGTTATAAGGAAGTCATATCAACCAAAATTTCTGAACAATAACTCTCCAATATTTACCCAACCCAGTCACCACATAACTGAATCTTAAAAATCTAAAACCAACACAAAAATTTACCCAGCCTATATTTACTGCAGATTAGGATTAAAAATGTAAATCATGCAGAGTACAAATAGAAAGAAATTGTCTGCAGTGAGCAAAGTTCAATGCATTAATCTGATGTTTAACTACCTAGAAAGATAAACACAAAAAGGTTGTGCACTAGTACAGTATATTAACAGGAATGTTTTATTTTGCTTATATAGGATGGTACAGTTTATAATGCACAAAAGGAACTCTACAGGAGAGACACAACAATACAGAAAATCTAGAATAGTACCAGCTGGGAGTTGAAGCACGTAATCTTCCATAATGGGTTGCAGGATCTCATAAAGCTCAGCCATTCCAAGCCCGGTCTCAGCCGATATTGCAACAGGGTCACCGAACCCTAGTTTATAAGCCTCACCAGAAGCTACTGCCAGAAGACCATGTTCATCCAATGACTCAGATTTGTTCATGGCAACAATTGTACGGATGCTCGGCGCGTGCTTCCTTAACCATTTGCCCACCTCAAGATCAAGAGGTTGTAATCCATCCCTGGAATAACACAACAATTAAACACATGGTTTCAATCCTTTTGTCAAAATCAGCATCCTGTGTACCACACAAAAGCAACAAATCAATTCAGTCCCAATTTCCTCACAATTTCCTTTGAGAATTCAAACTAGCCATTGATTTTAAATCTTCCTCCTATAAATCTCCCTGTAGTTTTTAAGAGATAAGGAAGGGCAAGCCTTCAGAACTTGAAAAGAAAATCAAATGGCTTGGCATAAAAGTTCTTAACAGTGTTCAAGCATCTTTAGGCTTATAGCATGGGATAAACTTCTAAAATCATTGATAAGAATAAAGAAGTAATTAACCTGACATCTATCAAGAAAATGGCGAACTGAGACCTGGAGAGAACATTTCCTGTCATCTCAGCTGTCCGACTAAGGATAGTACCTGATGTGGCAGCAGTTTCAAGCCCGGCAGAATCCAAAACCTGAAACCGCAAATCTCCTAATTTTGCAATTCCTTCTCTTACGTCACGTGTTACATGATCACCTGGTGTGTTATACACAAGTGCCTCCCTCCTCCTTATCAGCCTACATTTAATGAATGATGTGTCCATTTCAAAATCAGAAGCATGCATGGACACAATAGTGCAAAAAAATTAAGCTTCTATTGCAGACAGCACCTCAATATCGTATTTACAATAAATTAACAAATTACTGACCGTTGATCAGCTCAGGAAAAATACATTTTATGGAGAAAATATTTAAAAGTAGCATAAATAGGTTCCTATACTTCCCACAGGCTTATGATCATCAAATTAAATTAAGAAAAAGTAGGGTTCTAGACGTAGTTAAATTCTTTGTGAACTGATCATGGCATGAGTGTTTGAGTCTCACCGATTGAATAGTGCCGATTTCCCCACATTTGGCCGCCCAACAAGTATAACAGTAGGGAGAAGCTTTGCATCTACTTTGGTGAAATCAAACCTCGATTTCTTAAGAGACTTCTTCTGTCCCTTGGGCTTATCTCCAGTTAAGGAAAGAGAAGGAGATCCAGAAGCCAGAGTAGAAAACTTCGATATGTGCCATGTCGAAGGAAGATGATAACCGGAAGGATTAAAAAATGGAGAGGGTTTTAGAGGGTTTAGAGGGGACGGGGTCGTGGAAAGGGGTCTAGATAAATTAAATGAGGTCAAGGGGATAACAGGGGTTTTGCGTGCTCGTGCAAGGAGAGCTCGGAGAAAGGGGATCGCCATCAATGGCGAATCGATAACTAAAGAAGAACTAGCAGTGAAGAATCAAAGGATTGAGCTCCAACATGGCAACATCGCTGCTGCTTCAAGCGAAACAGCTCGAAAATTCGCGTTGTCAAGATTCGTGTTGAATGAAGATGAGTAGATTACAGTGATGGATTTCTTCCTCAACTTTAATTTCAGTTTTGGAAAATAGCACGAAGGTCCAGCAAAATGTAACCTTTATCATTTACATAATTAACTTGTGATTTATTAATTGAGTACTTGTCCAAATTCCTAAGCAATACCAGAAGTCACAGCTGATTTATTTGACAAAATATTATTGATAACTGATATCTGCTGCACTACTTGAATGGCAGTCCAATTACTCCGTCCCACACACTATTTCACACGATGACACAGAGATTGATTCTATTTTTTTTCTCCCTTGCAAGAAGATAAGTATAATAACTAAAATTTTGCAATAAAATGGATTTGTGTAGATTTCATTTCAAGTGAAAATTTCAAGGTCAACTTCGTGCATTTTACAGCCAACACCTCTCCGAGTCTTACCATAAGACTTCAACCTTACAAATTCCTTTAATTAAAGAAGGATGATATTTTGTCTTGAAATTGTTCAAATTTTCCAGATAGAATTTGAAATTATTGTTACACTTTTCATATTGTAGATAACTGAAGCGTATTATACATAAATTCATGATTGCTATTTTCATACAAATATGCTGATCTTATAAAATAAAGAGAAAAAAAAATACACAATAAGCTCCAAATGTCACATTTGTAGAATAACAGTTCGAAATTCAAAGCAACACATGCAGATAAATAAGAGAAGGAGATTTATAAACAGCCAGAAGGTAACAAGAAGATTAGATGGCTAAACTACCAACCAATGCAACATAGCCAGAGAGAACACAGAAGACATAGCAAGAGTTGAATTTGAATACGAGCTCACAGCTACATAGATAAACGCATTCGCCGTTGGGCTTATATATGAATGTATGATGAATAAGTTAGAACAGTCAATTAAACAGCGAAATGCTGGCAAGTACTATTCCTCGTCAATATCAAAGGCAGTAAATGTGTACTGTCGCTTGATTGTTAGCTTAATGGTCCCTGAGTTCTCTTCCAACCAGTCAAGCTTCTCCCTAATAGCTAGATCCTTGACCTGAAAAATGAATCAAAAATAAGATCCAATGTTAGATTATTTTGAGAGCGTAAGTTTTTATGGCATGCATCTTGGAAGTACATATATGTTCTACAGATTATGCAAGCATCATTGATATTCACATAGAGGGTCCTAATAAAGATACTTAAAAGTTTGGCGCGCGATGCCTTATCTCAAAGGACCTTTAGATGGAAAATTTAAAGCAATCAAATGAAAGGAATAAAACAATAGAGCTTTCCCATTATGCCTTGAGAACTTAAGACATACTTTGAAAGAGATTGTCAACACATTGTTCAGTACATGTTTTTTCCAGGATATGTGGTAATACAAGGCATTTAGGATATTAGGAAGGACATAAATATCCATGATGCTTTCTTCAGGAAGGACACAAATAATTAACTCACTGATATCTTCATTTTTCCGTTTCCAACTCTATTCTCGCCACAACCAGTTATAACTCTCAGATAGCGAACCGCTAGTGAATCAAGAATGTTGAAATACTCAACATCTTATAGAAATTACGTGAGGTTAAAAATGTTGAAATACTTAAATTACTTTTTTAATTAGTTATTTCTAATACATCTTATTAATATTTTGTGAAAAAATAGTATCGTAGAATATTCAAATCGAAGTGTTAATTGAACAATCTAATAATAAATATAATTAGGAATAATATATAAATTTGCACGAAATTATGTGTATTAATAAGGCCAAATATTATAAAAAATATATCAAACAACTAGTTTAAACAGCAATTTTTAATGCATCTTAATTATGTTTTGCGTCAAAATAGCGTCATAGAATATTCATATCGAAGTTTTAATTAGATAATCTTATAATAGGTATAATTAAGAGTAATTATTTTAATTTACATAAAATTATATATAATTATAAAGTAAAAAATTTAAAAAACTCCATCAACTAGTTTAAACGGTTATTTTTATTGTATCTTACTTATTTTTTGTGCAAACTTAGTGTCATAGAATATTTATATCGAAAAATTAATTAGATAATCATCTAATAATACAACTAGGAGTAATCATATTAATTTTTACGAAATTATATGTAGTTATGAGACAATAAAATTTGGAAATCTTAAACAACTTATTTAAACAATAGTTTTACATGTATCTTATTTATGATTTATGAACAATTATTGTCATAGGATATTTATATTGGAGTATTAATTGAATAATCAATAGACATAATTATGAGTAATTATATTAATTTACGTGAAATTATGGGTAGTTATGCAGCCAAAAATTTTAAAAAACTAAAAAAAAAATTACACAGCTGTTTTTAATGCAACTTACTTATTTTTTATGTAAAATTCATACCGTAGAATGTCCATACCGAAGTGTTAATTGAATAATCTTCTAATAGACATAATTAGGAGTGATTATATTAATTTTCATGAAATTATGTGTCGTTATGAGGTAATAAATGTTGAAAATCTTACACAACTTATTTAAACAACAACTTCTAATTATGTCTTATGAAAAATTAGTGTCATATGATATTCATATCGAAGTATTAATTTAACATTCTTATAATAAACATAGATTGGAGTACGTATACTAATTCGCCCGAAATTATGTGTAGTTCTGATGTAAAAAATGTTGAAAATCGTAAATAACTTATTTAAACAAGAGTTTCTAATACATCTTACTTATACTTTGTGCAAAATTAGTATCATAGAATATTTATATCTAAGTTTTAATTAAAAAATCATATAATAGACATAATAAAGTGTAATTATATTAATTTTTATGAAATTATATGTAGTTATGCAGTCAATAATTTTTAAAAACTCGAACAACTTGTTTAAATAACTGTTTTTAATGCATCTTATTTATGTTTTGTACAAAAATTATGTTGTACAATGTTCATATCGAAGCATTAATTGGATAATCTTCTAATAGGTATAATTAGAAATAATTATATTAATTTTTACAAAATTATGTATAGTTATGAATAAAAAAATGTTAAAAATCTTAAAAAAACTTGTTTAAATAGCAGTTTCTAATACATCTTACTTATGTTTTATGAATTTTTTTTATTGTAGGATATTCATATGAAAGTGTTAATTGAATAATTTTATAATAAGTATAATTAGGAGTAATGATATTAATTTGCATGTAATTATGTGCACTTATGCGGCCAAAATTTTTGAAAAACACAAATAACTTATTTAAGCAGCTGTTTTTAATACATCCTACTTATGTCTTATGCAAAATAGTGTCGTAGAATGTTCATATCGAAGTGTTAATTTGTTAATATTTTAATAGACATCATTAGGAGTAATTATATTAATTTTGATAAAATTAAATGTAGTTATAAGGCTAAAAATGCTGAAAAAATAACTTTTTTAAATAGCAGTTTCTAATGTATCTTACTTATGTTTTAAGGAAAAATAGTGCCATAAAATATTCATTTTGAAGTGTTAATTGAACAATCTTATAATAGACGTAATTATATTAATTTGCACCAAACTTATTTAAATAGTAGTTTTTAACGCATCTTACTTATGTTTTGTGCAATATTAGCGTCATAGAATATTCATCTTGAATTTTTTATTGGATAATTTTATAATAGACGTAATTAGGAGTAATTGTATTAATTTGTACGAAATCATATGTAGTTATGCGGCCAAAAATTATGAAAAATCAAACAACTTATTTAAACATTGGATTTAATACATCTTACTTATGTTTTCCACAAAATTAGCATCATGAGATATTCATACCGAAGTTTTAATAGAACAATCTTATAATAGTCGTAATCAGGAGTAATTATTTTAATTTGTACAAAATTATGTGTATTTATGCGGCCAAAAATTTTCATAAAGCCAAACAACTTGTTTGAATAGCAGTTTTTAATGCATCTTACTTATGTTATGTGCAAAGATAGCGTTATAGAATATTTATATCGAAGTTTTAATTAAATAATTTTATAATAGACATAATTAGGAGCTATTATATTAATTTTTATGAAATTATATATAGTTATGAGGGCACAAATTTTGAAAACTCAAACAAAATAACTTTTTTAAATAGCAGTTTTTAATTTAACTTACTTACGTTTTGTGAAAAATTAGTATCGTAGAATATTCATATCAAAATATTAATTGAAAAATCTTATAGAAGTCATAATTATGAGTAATTATATTAATTTATATGAAAGTATGTGTAGTTATGCGGCTAAAAATTTAGAAAGATCAAATACCTTGTTTAAACAACACTTTTTAATGCATCTTACTTATGTTTTGTGCAAAATTACTGTTGTAAAATATTCATATCGAAGTTTTAATTAGAAAATCTTAAAATAGGTATATTTAGGAGTAATTATATTAATTTATAAGAAATTATGTTAGTTATGCAGCCAATTTTTTTGAAAAACTCAAAAAACTTATTTAAACAGCTGTTTTATTGTATCTTACTTATGTTTTGTGCAAAATTAGTTCATGGAATATTCATATCGAAGTTTTAATTAGAATATTTTGTAATATGTCATGATTATGAGTAATTATATTAATTCATAAGAAATTATATATAATTATGCGGTCAAAAAATTTAAAAAACTCAAAAACCTTATTTAAATAATTATTTTTAAAGCCTCCTACTAATATTTTGTGTAGAATTAGTGTTGTAGAATGTTCATATTAAAATGATAATTAGATAATCTTTTAATAAGCATAATTAGGAGAGATTATATTAATTTTCACTAAATTATTTGTAGTTATGGACCAAAAATGTTGAAATAATCAAATATTTTTTTTAAATAGTTGTTTCTAATCCATCTTACTTATGTTTTGAGAAAAATAGTCCTAAAATATTCATATCAAAGTGTTAATTGAACAATTTTATAATAGAAATAATTATAAATAATTATATTAATTTGCATGAAATTAATGTGTATTTATGGGGTCAGAAATTAAAAAAAATGTCAAACAACTTGTTTAAACCGCAATTTTTAATGCATCTTACTTATATTTTGCGATAAAATAGCATCATAGAATATTCATATCGATGTTTTAATTAGATAATCTTATAATAGAAATAATTAAGAGTAATTATATTAATTTTGAAAAACTCAATCAACTAGTTTAAACGGCTCTTTTTAATACATCTTATTTATATTTTGTGCAAACTTAGTGTCGTAGAATATTCATATCGAAGAATTAATTGGATAATCTTCTAATAGGCATAAATTTTTACGAAATTATATCTAGTTATGAGACAATAAATTTTGAAAATCTTAAATAAATTATTTAAACTGCAGTTTTAAATATATCTTATTTACATTTTATAAAAAATTACAGTTATAGAATATTTATATTGGAGTGTTTATTGGACAATCCTATAATATGAATTATTAGGAGTAATTATATTAATTTTGTGAAATTATATGTAGTTATGCAACTAAAAATTTTAAAAAACTCAAACAACTTGTTTGAACAGCTGTTTTTAATGCAAAATTCATATCGTAGGATGTTCATATCGAAGTGTTAATTTGATAACCTTCTAATAGGCATAATTATGAGTGATTATATTATTTTTTACGAAATGATGTGCCGTTATGTGGCAATAAATTTTGAAAATCTCAAACAACTTGTTTAAACAACAACTTCTAATGTATCTTACTTATGTCTTATGAAAAATTAGTATTTTATGATATTCATATCGAAGTGTTAATTTGACAATCTTATAATAGACATAATTAGCAATAATTATATTAATTTGCTTGAAATTATGTGTAGTTTTGATGCAAAAAATGTAAAAAATCTTAACTTGTTTAAACAATAGTTTCTAATGCATCTTACTTATATTTTGTGCAAAATTAGCGTTATAAAATATTTATATCTAATTTTTAATTGAATAATCATATAATAGGCAAAAATATGAGTAATTATATTAATTGTTACTAAATTATATGTAGTTATGCGGCCAACAATTTTTAAAAACTCAAACAACTTATTTAAACAATTATTTTTAATCCATGTTATTTATGTATTCTGTAAAATTTGTATCGTACAATGTTCATATCGAAGTGTAATCGGACAGCCTTATAATAGACATAATTAGGAGTAATTATATTAATTTGCACCAAATTATGTGTCGTTATGCAGCCAAAAGTTTTCATAAAGTCAAACAACTTGTTTAAACAACAGTTTTTAACGCATCTTACTTATGTTTTGTGTAATATTATCATTATAGAATATACACATCAAAGTTTTAATTGGACAATTTTATAATAGGGATAATAAGGAGTAATTATATTAATTTTCATGAAATTATATGTAGTTATGCGGCCAAACATTATGAAAAACTCAAATAACTTGTTTAAATAGCAGTTTTTAATGCATCTTACTTTTGTTTTGTGCAAAATTAGCATCATGTAATATTCACATTGAATTTTTAATAGGACAATCTTATAATAGGCATAATAAGGAGTAATTATTTTAATTTGCACGCAATTATGTGTAGTTATGCGATCAAAATTTTTGATAAAGCCAAATAATATATTTAAACAACAATTTTTAATGCATTTCACTTATGTTTTGTGCAAAATTAGCATTATAGAATATTCATATCGAAGTTTTAATTGAAAAACTTTTTCATAAGCGTAATAAGGAGTTGTTATATTAATTTTTATGAAATTATGTGTAGTTATGAGGGCAAAAATATTGAAAATTCAAGCAACTTTTTAAATGGCAGTTTCTAATGCATCTAACTTATGATTTGTGAAAAAATAGCATCTAACAAGTTGTTTAATATTTTTAACCTTTATTGCCTCATAACAACATATATTTTCTTGAAAATAAATATAATTACGCCGAATTATGCCTATTAGAAGATTATCCAATTAACAATTAGATATGAACATTCTACGGCACGAATCTTGCAGAAAAAAATAAGTGCAAGATTTTAATCAACTTTTTTAAACAGCGAATTCAATTGTATATTATTTATGTTTTATGAAAAATTACTGTTATAGAATATTTATATTGGAGTGTTAATTGGACAATCTTCTAATAGGCATATTTAGGAGTTATTATATTAATTTTGTGAAATTATGTGTAGTTATGCAGCCAAAAAATTTTAAAAAACTCAAAAAACTTATTTAAACACCTGTTTTTAATGCATCTTACATATTTTTGATACAAAATTCATATCTTAGAATGTTCATATCGAAATTCTAATTGGATAATCTTCTAATAGGCACAATTAGAAGTAAATATATTAGTTTTCACAAAATTATGTGACATTATGAGGCAATAAATGTTGAAAATCTTAAATAACTTGTTTAAACAGCAACATCTAATGAATCTTACTTATGTCTTATGAAAAACTAGTGTCCTATGATATTCATATCGAAGTGTTAATTTGACAGGCTTATAATAGACATAGATTGGAGTAATTATACTAATTCGCCCGAAATTATGTGTAGTTCTGATGCAAAAAATGTTGAAAATCTTAAACAACTTGTTTAAACAACAGTTTCTAATGCATCTTACTTATATTTTGTGCAAAATTAGCGTCATAGAATATTCATATCTAAGTTTTAATTGAAAAATTGTATAATAGGCATAATTAAGTGTAATTATATTATTTTTTATGAAATTATTAGTTATGCGGCCAATAATTTTTAAAAACTCAAACAACTTGTTTAAATAACTGTTTTTAATGCATCTTATTTATGTTTTGTACAAAAATTATGTCGTACAATGTTCATATAGAAGTGATAATTAGATAATCTTCTAATAGGTATAAATAGGAGTAATTATATTAATTTTCACAAAATTATGTAGTAATGAGTCAAAAATGTTAAAAATCTTCAACAACTTGTTTAAGCAGCAGTTTCTAATACATCTTACTTATGTTTTATGAAAAAAAATTATCGTAGGATATTCATATGGAAGTGTTAATTGAATAATTTTATAACAAGTATAATTAGGAGTAATTATATTTATTTCCATGAAATTATGTGTAGTTAAGTGGCCAAAATTTTTAATAAAGCCAAACAACCTGTTTAAACATCATTTTTTATCTCATCTTACTTACGTTTTGTGTAATATTAGCATTATAGAATATTCATATCGACGTTCTAATTCGACAGTTTTATAATAGGGGTAATCATGAATAAATGTATTAATTATTTAATTTGCATGAAATTATATGTAGTTATGCGGGCAAAACTTATGAAAAACTCAAACAACTGGTTTAAATAGCAATTTTTAATGCATCTTGCTTATGTTTTGCCAAAAATTAGCATCATGCAATATTCATATCAAATTTTTAATGGGAAAATCTTAAAATTGGCATAATCAGAAGTAATTATTTTAATTTGTACGAAATTATGTGTAGTTGTGCGGCCAAAAAATTTCATAAAGCCAAACAACTTGTTTAAACAACGCTTTTAAAGCATCTTACTTATATTTTGTGTAAAATTAGAATTATAGAATATTCATATCGAAATTTTAATTGAAAAACATTGTAATAGGCGAAATTAGGAGTTGTTATATTAATTTTCACGAAATTATGTGTATTTATGAGTGCAAAAATGTTGAAAACTCAAACAACTTTTTTAAATAGCAGTTTGTAATGCATCTTATTTATGTTTTGTGAAAAAATAGTATCGTAGAATATTCTATCAAAGTGTTAATTGAAAAATCTTATAAAAGTCATAATTAGTAGTAATTATATTAATTTATACAAATGTATGTGCAGTTATGCGGCCAAAAAAATGGAAAGATAAAACAATTTGTTTAAACAACAGTTTTAATGATTCTTAGTTATGTTTTGTGCAAAATTAGTGTTGTAGAATATTCATATCGACTTTTTAATTGGAAAATCTTATAATAGACTTATTTAGGAGTAATTATATTAATTTATAAGAATTTATGTGTAGTTATGCAGCCAAAAATTAAAAAAAATCAAATAACTTATTTAAACAGCTATTTTTAATGCATCTTACTTGTGTTTTTTGCAAAATTATTATCGTAGAATATCTATATCGAAGTTTTAATTATAAGATCTTATAATATGTCATGATTAGGAATAATTATATTAATTCATGAGAAATTATGTGAAATTGTGACCAAAAATTTTAAAAAGCTCAAATAACTTGTTTAAACAGCTGTTTTTAAAGCCTCCTAGTTTTGTTTTGTGCAGAATTAGTATTGTAGAATGTTCATATTGAAATACTTAAATAACTTTTTTAAATAGTTGTTTCTATTGCATCTTACTAGGGCTGCAAGAAATATTCGAAGTTCGTAGTTCGTTCGTGTTCGATTCGAAAAAAGTTTGAAAAAAGTTCGTTCGATTCTAGTTCGAAATTAATTTCAAATCAAACTGATTCGATTCGAAATTATATCGAATCAAACTCAAACCATGGTGAGTTCGTTCGAAATGTGTTCGTGAACTATTTTTGTTTGAATTTGTATTAATTATTTGATTGTTTGAGACTTTGAGTAGTATGAATTTATATAAAATTTATTAATTTTTGTTGAATGAACTTTTAGTTTTGTATGAATTTATATTAAATTGATATTTTTTATATTTGATTCTGTTATTTTGATATGAATTGTGGAATTTGTTCACCTAATAATTCTATTTCAAACTATTTACGAATCAAATCAAACAGTTCGAATATTTAACGAATCAAATTTCAAACAATGGTTTGAGTTCGAAACTGCCTATCTATTTCAAATCAAACTAGTTCGAAATAGATTTCAAATCAAACTCAAACACAAGTCAATTCGTTCGTGTTTGATTCGTTTGCAGCCCTACATCTTACTAATGTTTTGGTAAAAAAAAGTGTCGTACAATATTAATATTGAAGTGTTAATTGTACAATCTTTTAATAGGCATAGTTACGAGTAATATAATAATTTGTTTGAAATTAATGTGTATTTATGGGGCCGGAAATAAAAAAAAATGTCAAACAACTTGTTTAAACAGTAGTTTTTAATACATCTTACTTATGTTTTGCGCCAAAATACCATCATAGAACATTCATATCGATATTTTAATCAGATAATCTTATAATAGGAATAATTAGGAGTAATTATATTAATTTTCACGAAATTATATATATGTAGTTATGCGGCAAGAAAATTTGAAAAACTCAATCAACTAGTTTAAACGGCTGTTTTTAATACATCTTACTTATGTTTTGTGAAAAACTTAGTATCGTAGAATATTTATATCGAAGAATTAATATGATAATCTTATAATGGGCATAAATTTTTATGAAATTATATGTAGTTATGAGACAAGAAATTTTGAAAATCTTAAATAACTTGTTTAAATAGCAGTTACAAATGTATCTTACTTACGTTTTTATGAATAAATTACGGTTATAGGATATTTATATTGGATTGTTTATTAGACAATCTTATAATAGACATAATTAGAAGTAATTATATTAATTTTGCAAAATTATTAGTAGTTATGCAGCAAAATTTTTAAAAAACTCGAACAACTTTTTTGAACAGATGTTTTTAATGCATCTTACTTATGTTTTGTACAAACTTAGTGTCGTAGAATATTTATATCGAAGAATTAATTAGATAATCTTCTAATGGGCACAAAATTTTATGAAATTATATATAGTTATGAGACAAAAAAATTTGAAAATCTTAAACAACTTGTTTAAATATCAGTTTCATATGTATCTTACTTATGTTTTTATGAAAAATTATGGTTATAGAATATTTATATTGAAGTGTTTATTAGACAATCTTATAATAGGCATAATTAGGAGTAATTATATTAATTTTGTGAAATTATAATAGGCACAATTAGGAGTATGTATAGTAATTTTGCGAAATTATCCAACTTGTTTAAGCAGCTGTTTTTACTGCATGTTACTTATTTTTTATGCAAAATTCGTATCGTAGAATGTTCATATCGAAGTGTTAATTGGATAATCTTCTAATTGGATAATTAGAAATAATTACATTAATTTTCACAAAATTATGTGTCATTATGAGGCAATAAATGTTGAAAATCTTAAACAACTTTTTTAACAACAACTTCTAATGTATCTTACTTATGTCTTATGAAGAAATTAGTGTCCTATGATATTCATATTGAAATGTTAATTTGACAATCTTATAATAGACATACTTAGCAATAATTATATTAATTCGCTCAAAATTATGTGTAGTTCTGATGCAAAAAATATTGAAAATTTTAAACAACTTGTTTAAACAACGGTTTCTAATGCATCTTACTTATATTTTGTGCAAAATTAGCGTTATAAAATATTCATATCTAAGTTTTAATTGGACAATAAGGAGTAATTATATTAATTTTTACTAAATTATATATGCGGCCAATAATTTTCAAAAACTCAAATAACTTGTTTAAACAACTTTTTTTTTAATACATCTTATTTATGTTTTGTGCCAAATTTATGTCGTACAATGTTCATATCGAAGTGTTAATTGGACAATCTTATAATAGTCATAATTAGGAGTAATTATATTAATTTGCACCAAATTATGTGTCGTTATGCAGCCAAAAGTTTTCATAAAGCCAAACAACTTGTTTAAACAACAGTTTTTAACGCATCTTACTTATGTTTTGTGTAATATTATCATTATAGAATATACACATCAAAGTTTTAATTGGACAATTTTATAATAGGGATAATAAGGAGTAATTATATTAATTTTCATGAAATTATATGTAGTTATGCGGCCAAACATTATGAAAAACTCAAATAACTTGTTTAAATAGCAGTTTTTAATGCATCTTACTTTTGTTTTGTGCAAAATTAGCATCATGTAATATTCACATTGAATTTTTAATAGGACAATCTTATAATAGGCATAATAAGGAGTAATTATTTTAATTTGCACGCAATTATGTGTAGTTATGCGATCAAAATTTTTGATAAAGCCAAATAACATATTTAAACAACAGTTTTTAATGCATTTCACTTATGTTTTGTGCAAAATTAGCATTATAGAATATTCATATCGATGTTTTAATTGAAAAACTTTTTCATAAGCGTAATAAGGAGTTGTTATATTAATTTTTATGAAATTATGTGTAGTTATGAGGGCAAAAATATTGAAAATTCAAGCAACTTTTTAAATGGCAGTTTCTAATGCATCTAACTTATGATTTGTGAAAAATTAGTATCATAGAATATTTATATAAAAGTGTTATTAAAAAATCTTATAAAAGACATAATTAGGAGTAATTATATTAATTTATATGAAAGTATGTGCAGTTATGTGGTCAAAAAATTTAGAAAAATCAAACAACTTGTTTTTAAACTGTAGTTTTTAATGCATCTTACTTATGTTTTGTGCAAAATTAGTGTTGTGGAATATTCATATCGAACTTTTAATTAGAAAATCTTACAATAGGCATATTGAGGTGTAATTATTTTTATTTATAAGAAATTATTTGTAGTTATGCAGCTAAAATTTTTGAAAAACTGAAATAACTTGTTTAAACAGTTGTTTAAACTTATGTTTTGTGCAAAACTAGTATCGTAGAATATTTATATCGAAGTTTTAATTAGAAGATCTTATAATATGTCATAATTAGGAGTAATTATATTAATTCATAAGAAATTATGTGTAATTATGCGGACGAAAATTTTAAAAAACTCAAACAAGTTGTTTAAACAGTTGTTTTTAAAAGCCTTTTACTTATGTTTTGTGCAGAATTAGTGTTGTAGAATGTTCATATTGAAGTTTTAAATAGAAAATATTTTAATAGGCTTAATTAGGAGTGGTAATACTAATTTTCACTAAATTATGTATAGTTATGGGGCCAAAAAAGTTGAAATACTCAAATAACTTTTTTAAATAGCAGTTTCTAATGCATCTTACTTACGTTTTGAAAAAAAAATAGTATCGTAGGATATTCATATCGAAGTGTTAATTAAATAATCTTATAATAGGCATAATTAGGAGTAATTATATTAATTTTCACAAAATTATGTGTATTTATGGGCCAAAAATTAATGAAAAATTCAAACAACTTGTTTGAACAGCAACTTTTAATGCATCTTACTTATGTTTTGCTTTAAAATAGCATCATAGAATATTCATATTAAAGTTTTAATTAGATAATCTTATAATAGGTATAATTATGAGTAATTATATTAATTTTTATAAAATTATAAACTCAATCAACTAGTTTAAACGACTGTGTTTTAAATTTTATAAAAATATATTGTTATAGGATATTAATATTGGAGTGTTAATTAGACAATCTTATAATAGACATAATTATGAGTAATTATATTAATTTTTATGAAATTATGTGTAGTTATGTAGCCAAAAATTTTCATAAAGCCAGACAACTTGTTTAAACAACACTTTATAACGCATGTTACTTATGTTTTGTGTAATATTAGCATTATAGAATATATATATCGAAGTTTTAATTAGACAACTTTATAATAAGCATAATCAGGAGTAGTTATATTAATTTTCATGAAATTATGTGTAGTTATGAGGAAAAAAATGTTGAAAACTCAAACAACTAAATAGCAGTTTCTAATTCATCTTGTTATGTTTTATGAAAAATCAGCATCATGAGATATTCATATCGAAGTTTTAATAGGACAATCTTATAATAGGTATAATCAAAAGTAATTATTTTAATTTGTATGAAATTATGTGTATTTTTGCGGCCAAAAATTTTCATAAAGCCAAACAACTTGTTTGAATAGCATTTTTTAACGCATCTTACTTATGTTTTGTGCAAAGTTAGCATTATAGAATATTCATATCAAAGTTTTAATTGGACACATTTATAATAGGCGTAATTAAGAGATGTTATATTAATTTATATGAAATTATGTATAGTTATGAGGGCAATTTTTTTGAAAACTCAAACAACTTCTTTAAATAGCAGTTTCTAATGCATCTTACATATGTTTTGTGAAAAATTAGTATCGTAGAATATTAATATCAAAATGTTAATTGAAAAATCATATAGAAGTCATAATTAGGAGTAATTATATTAATTTATACGAAAGTATGTGTTGTTACCGGCCAGAAATTTGGAAGGATCAAACAAATTGTTTAAATAACTATTTTTAATGCATCTTACTTATGTTTTGTGCAAAATTAATGTTGTAGAATATTAATATCGAAGTTTTAATTGAAAAATCTTATAATAGGCATATTTAGGAGAAATTATTTTAATTTATAATAAATTATGTGTAGTTATGCAGCCAAAATTTTTAAAAAACTTGAATAACTTGTTTAAACAACAGTTTTTTATGCATCTTACTTATTTTTATGCAAAATCCGTGCAGTAGAATGTTCATATCGAAGTGTTAATTGGATAATCTTCTAATAGGCATAATTCAGAGTGATTAAATTAATTTTCATGAAATTATGTGTCGTTATGAGGCAATAAATGATAAAAATCTTAAACAATTTGTTCACCAATTTCTAATGTATCTTACTTATGTCTTATAAAAAATTAGTGTCCTACGATATTCATATCGTGGTGTTAATTTGACAATCTTATAATAGACATAGTTAGAAGTAATTATATTAATTCGCTAGAAATTATGTGTAGTTTTGTTGCAAAAAATATTTAAAATCTTACTTATATTTTGTGTAAAATTAGCGTCATAGAATATTCATATCTAAGTTTTAATTGAAAAATTATATAATAGGCATAATTAAGTGTAATTATATTATTTTTTATGAAATAATAAGTAGTTATGCGGGCAACAATTTTTAAAAACTCAAACAACTTGTTTAAATAACTGTTTTTAATGCATCTTATTTATGTTTTGTGCAAAATTTATGTCGTACAATGTTCATATCTAAGTGCTAATTGGGTAATCTTCTAATAGATATAATTATGTTTAAGTATATTAATTTCCGCAAAATTAAGTGTAGTTATGAGTAAAAAAAATGTTAAAAGTCTTAAACAACTTGTTTAAGCAGCAGTTTCTAATATATCCTACTTATGTTTTATAAAAAAATTGTGTCGTAGGATATTCATATCGAAGTGTTAATTGAATAATATTGTAACAGGTATAATTAGAAGTAATTATATTAATTTTCATGAAATTATGTATACTTATGCGGCCAAAATTTTGAAAAACACAAATAACTTATTTAAGCAGATGTTTTTAATGCATCTTACTTATATCTTGTGCAAAATTAGTGTCGTAGAATGTTCATATCGAAGTGTTAATTGGCTAATATTTTAATAGACATAATAGGAGTAATAATATTAATTTTTACGAAATTATATGTAGTTATGAGGCAAAAAAATTGAAAAACTCAATCAACTAGTTTAAACGGCTGTTTTTCATGCATCTTATTTATGTTTTTCATAAAACATAAGTAAGATATATTAGAAACTGCTGTTTAAACAAGTTGTTCAAGATTTCTAATATTTTTTTACTCATAACTACACATAATTTCATGAAAATTAATATAATTACTCCTAATTATACCTATCAGAAGATTATCCAATTACACTTCGATATGAACATTGTACGACACAAATTTTGCACAAAACATAAATAAGATGCATTAAAAATAGTTGTTTAAACAAGTTGTTTGAGTTTTTGAAAATTTGTTGGCCACATAACTACATATAATTTCATGAAAATTAATATAATTACTCCTAATTATGCCTATTATATGATTTTCCAATTAAAACTTAGATATAAATACTCTATGATGCCAATTTTGCACAAAATATAAGTAAGATGCATTAGAAACTGTTGTTTAAACAAATGATCTAAGATTTTCAACATTTGTTTTATCAAAACTACACATAATTTTGAGAGAATTAATATAATTACTCATAACTATGTCTATTATAAGATTGTGAAATTAACACCTCGATATGAATATCATAGGACGCTAATATTTCATAAGACATAAGTAAGATACATTAGAAATTACTGTTCAAACAAGTTGTTTAATATTTTTAACCTTTATTGCCTCATAACAACATATATTTTCTTGAAAATAAATATAATTACGCCGAATTATGCCTATTAGAAGATTATCCAATTAACAATTAGATATGAACATTCTACGGCACGAATCTTGCAGAAAAAAATAAGTGCAAGATTTTAATCAACTTTTTTAAACAACGAATTCAATTGTATATTATTTATGTTTTATGAAAAATTACTGTTATAGAATATTTATATTGGAGTGTTAATTGGACAATCTTCTAATAGGCATATTTAGGAGTTATTATATTAATTTTGTGAAATTATATGTAGTTATGCAGCCAAAAAAATTTAAAAAACTCAAAAAACTTATTTAAACACCTGTTTTTAATGCATCTTACATATTTTTGATACAAAATTCATATCTTAGAATGTTCATATCGAAATTCTAATTGGATAATCTTCTAATAGGCACAATTAGAAGTAAATATATTAGTTTTCACAAAATTATGTGACATTATGAGGCAATAAATGTTGAAAATCTTAAATAACTTGTTTAAACAGCAACATCTAATGAATCTAACTTATGTCTTATGAAAAACTAGTGTCCTATGATATTCATATCGAAGTGTTAATTTGACAGGCTTATAATAGACATAGATTGGAGTAATTATACTAATTCGCCCGAAATTATGTGTAGTTCTGATGCAAAAAATGTTGAAAATCTTAAACAACTTGTTTAAACAACAGTTTCTAATGCATCTTACTTATATTTTGTGCAAAATTAGTGTCATAGAATATTCATATCTAAGTTTTAATTGAAAAATTGTATAATAGGCATAATTAAGTGTAATTATATTATTTTTTATGAAATTATAAGTAGTTATGCGGCCAATAATTTTTAAAAACTCAAACAACTTGTTTAAATAACTGTTTTTAATGCATCTTATTTATGTTTTGTACAAAAATTATGTCGTACAATGTTCATATCGAAATGTTAATTAGATAATCTTCTAATAGGTATAAATAGGAGTAATTATATTAATTTTCAAAAATTATATAGTAATGAGTCAAAAACTCAAACAACTCAAACAACTAGTTTAAATAGCAATTTTTAATGCATCTTGCTTATGTTTTGCCAAAAATTAGCATCATGCAATATTCATATCGAATTTTTAATGGGACAATCTTAAAATTGGCATAATCAGAAGTAATTATTTTAATTTGTACGAAATTATGTGTAGTTGTGCGGCCAAAAAATTTCATAAAGCCAAACAACTTGTTTAAACAACGCTTTTAAAGCATCTTACTTATATTTTGTGTAAAATTAGAATTATAGAATATTCATATCGAAATTTTAATTGAAAAACATTGTAATAGGCGAAATTAGGAGTTGTTATATTAATTTTCACGAAATTATGTGTATTTATGAGTGCAAAAATGTTGAAAACTCAAACAACTTTTTTAAATAGCAGTTTGTAATGCATCTTATTTATGTTTTGTGAAAAAATAGTATCGTAGAATATTCTATCAAAGTGTTAATTGAAAAATCTTATAAAAGACTTATTTAGGAGTAATTATATTAATTTATAAGAATTTATGTGTAGTTATGCAGCCAAAAATTAAAAAAAATCAAATAACTTATTTAAACAGCTATTTTTAATGCATCTTACTTGTGTTTTTTGCAAAATTATTATCGTAGAATATCTATATCGAAGTTTTAATTATAAGATCTTATAATATGTCATGATTAGGAGTAATTATATTAATTCATGAGAAATTATGTGAAATTGTGACCAAAAATTTTAAAAAGCTCAAATAACTTGTTTAAACAGCTGTTTTTAAAGCCTCCTAGTTTTGTTTTGTGCAGAATTAGTATTGTAGAATGTTCATATTGAAATACTTAAATAACTTTTTTAAATAGTTGTTTCTATTGCATCTTACTAATGTTTTGGTAAAAAAAATTGTCGTACAATATTAATATTGAAGTGTTAATTGTACAATCTTTTAATAGGCATAGTTACGAGTAATATAATAATTTGTTTGAAATTAATGTGTATTTATGGGGCCGGAAATAAAAAAAAATGTCAAACAACTTGTTTAAACAGTAGTTTTTAATACATCTTACTTATGTTTTGCGCCAAAATACCATCATAGAACATTCATATCGATATTTTAATCAGATAATCTTATAATAGGAATAATTAGGAGTAATTATATTAATTTTCACGAAATTATATATATGTAGTTATGCGGCAAGAAAATTTAAAAAACTCAATCAACTAGTTTAAACGGCTGTTTTTAATACATCTTACTTATGTTTTGTGAAAAACTTAGTATTGTAGAATATTTATATCGAAGAATTAATATGATAATCTTATAATGGGCATAAATTTTTATGAAATTATATGTAGTTATGAGACAAGAAATTTTGAAAATCTTAAATAACTTGTTTAAATAGCAGTTTCAAATGTATCTTACTTACGTTTTTATGAATAAATTACGGTTATAGGATATTTATATTGGATTGTTTATTAGACAATCTTATAATAGACATAATTAGAAGTAATTATATTAATTTTGCAAAATTATAAGTAGTTATGCAGCAAAATTTTTAAAAAACTCGAACAACTTTTTTGAACAGATGTTTTTAATGCATCTTACTTATGTTTTGTACAAACTTAGTGTCGTAGAATATTTATACGAAGAATTAATTAGATAATCTTCTAATGGGCACAAAATTTTATGAAATTATATATAGTTATGAGACAAAAAAATTTGAAAATCTTAAACAACTTGTTTAAATATCAGTTTCATATGTATCTTACTTATGTTTTTATGAAAAATTATGGTTATAGAATATTTATATTGAAGTGTTTATTAGACAATCTTATAATAGGCATAATTAGGAGTAATTATATTAATTTTGTGAAATTATAATAGGCACAATTAGGAGTAAGTATAGTAATTTTGCGAAATTATCCAACTTATTTAAGCAGCTGTTTTTACTGCATCTTACTTATTTTTTATTTAAAATTCATATCGTAGAATGTTCATATCGAAGTGTTAATTGGATAATCTTCTAATTGGATAATTAGAAATAATTACATTAATTTTCACAAAATTATGTGTCATTATGAGGCAATAAATGTTGAAAATCTTAAACAACTTTTTTAACAACAACTTCTAATGTATCTTACTTATGTCTTATGAAAAAATTGGTGTCCTATGATATTCATATTGAAATGTTAATTTGACAATCTTATAATAGACATACTTAGCAATAATTATATTAATTCGCTCAAAATTATGTGTAGTTCTGATGCAAAAAATATTGAAAATTTTAAACAACTTGTTTAAACAACGGTTTCTAATGCATCTTACTTATATTTTGTGTAAAATTAGTGTTATAGAATATTCATATCTAAGTTTTAATTGGATAATAAGGAGTAATTATATTATTTTTTACTAAATTATATGTAGTTATGCGGCCAACAATTTTCAAAAACTCAAACAACTTGTTTAAACAACTTTTTTTTTAATACATCTTATTTATGTTTTGTGCAAAATTTATGTCGTACAATGTTCATGTCGAAGTGTTAATTGGACAATCTTATAATAGTCATAATTAGGAGTAATTATATTAATTTGCATCAAATTATGTGTAGTTATGCGGCCAAAAATTTTCATAAAGCCAAACAACTTGTTTAAATAGCAGTTTTTAACGCATCTTACTTTATGTTCTATGCAAAATTAGCGTTATAAAATATTCATATTGAAGTTTTAATTGAAAAAAAAATATTATAGGCATAATTAGGAGTTGTTATATTTAATTTTAAGAAATTATGTGTAGTTATGAGAGCAAAAATATCGAAAACTCAAACAACTTTTTTAAATAGCAGTTTCTAATGCATCTTACTTATGTTTTGTGAAAAATTAGTACCATAGAATATTCATATCAAAATTTTAATTAAAAAATATTTTAAAAGACATAATTAGGAGTAATTATATTAATTTATACGAAGGTATGTGCAGTTATGCGGCCCAAAAAATTTGGAAATATCAAACAACTTATATAAACAGCAGTTTTAATGCATCTTACTTATGTTTTGTGCAAAATTATTGTTTTGGAATATTCATATCGAAATTTTAATTGGAAAAATCTTATAATAGGAGTATTTGTATTAATTCATAAGAAATTATGTGTCATTATGTGGCCTATAATTTAAAAAAACTTAAACAACTTATTTAAACAGTTGTTTGTAAAGCCTCTTACTTACGTTTTGTGCAGAATTAGTATTGTAGAATATTCATATTGAATTTTTAATTAGAAAATCTTAATAGGCATAATAAGGAGTGATATATTAATTTCCACTAAATTATGTGTAGTTATGGGACTAAAAATGTTGAAATACTCAAATAATTTTTGTAAATAGCTATTTCTAATGCATCTTACTTACATTTTAGGAAATAAATAGTGTCGTAGAATATTCATATCGAAGTGTTAATTAGGAGTAATCATAATTAGGAGTAATAGTGTCGTAGAATAAGCATAATTAGGAGTAATCATATGAATTTGCACAAAATTATGTATTTATGGGGCCAAAAATAAAAGAAAAATTCAAACAACTTGTTTAAACAGCAGTTCATAATGCATATTACTTATGTTTTGCGTCAAAATAATGTCATAGAATATTTATATTGAATTTTTAATTAGATAATCTTATAATAGGCATAATTAGGAGTAATTATATTAATTTTTATGAAATTATATGTAGTTATGAGGCAAAAAAATTGAAAAACTCAATCAACTATTTAAACGGCTGTTTTTTAAAGCATCTTATTTATGTTTTATAAAAAAAATACTGTTATAGGATATTCATATTGGAGTGTTAATTGGACAATCTTATAATATGCATAATTAGGAGTAATTATATCAATTTGCGTGAAATTATGTGCAGTTATGCAGCCAAAAATTTAAAAAAAGTTGAACAACTTGTTTAAACAGTGGTTTTTAATGCATCTTCCTTATTTTTTATGCGACATTCAAGCCATAGAATGTTCATATTGAAGTGTTAATTAGATAATCTTCTAATAGGCATAATTCAGAGTGATTATATTAATTTTACGAAATTATGTGTCGTTATGTGGCAATAAATGTTTAAAATCTTAAACAACTTGTTTAAACAATAATTTCTAATGTATCTTACTTATGTCTTATGAAAAAAAAAGTGTCCTATAATATTCATATCGATGTGTTAATTTGATAATCTTATAATAGACATAGTTAAGAGTAATTATATTAATTTGTTAGAAATTATGTGTAATATTGATGTAAAAAATGTTAAAAATAATAAACAACTTGTTTAAACAACACTTTCTAATGCATCTTATATTTTGTGCAACATTAGCGCCATAGAATTTTCATATCTAAGTTTTAATTAGAAAATTATATAATAAACATAATTAGGAGAAATTATATTAATTTTCACTAAATTATATATGTAGTTATGCGGCCAATAATTTTCAAAAACTCAAACAACTTGTTTAAACAACTATTTCTAATGCATTTTATTTATGTTTATTGCAAAATTTGTGACATACATTGTTCATATCGAAGTGTAATTGGATAATCTTCTAATAGATATAGTTAGGATTAATTATATTAATTTTTATGAAATTATGTGTAGTTATGAGTAAAAAATATATTAGAAATCTTGAATATTTAAACAACGGTTTCTAATATATCTTACTTATGTTTTATGTAAAACATAAATAAGATGCATGAAAAATAGCCGTTTAAACTAGTTGATTAAGTTTTTTTATTTTTTTTTGCCTCATAACTACATATAATTTTGTGAAAATTAATATTATTACTACTAATTATGTCTATTAAAATATTCTACGACACAAATTTTGCATAAAACATAAGTAGGATGCATTAAAAACATCTGCCTAAATAAGTTATTTGTGTTTTTTAAAAAATTTGGCCGCATAAGTACACATAATTTCATGAAAATTAATATAATTACTCCAAATTATATCTGTTACGAGATTATTCAATTAACACATCGATATGAATATTCTACGACACAATTTTTTTATAAAACATAAGTAAGATATATTAGAAACTGCTGCTTAAACAAGTTGTTTAAGATTTGTAACATTTTTTTACTCATACCTACACTAAATTTCGCGAAAATTAATGTAATTACACCTAATTATATCTATTAGAAGATTATTCAATTAGCACTTCGATATGAACATTGTATGACATAAATTTTGCACAAAACATAAGTAAGATACATTCAAAAAAATTATTTAAACAACTTGTTTGAGTTTTTAAAAATTGATGGCTGAATAACTACATATAATTTCATGAAAATTATTATAATTACTCCTAATTATGCCTATATATGATTTTCTAATTAAAACTTAGATATGAATATTCTATGCCACTAATTTTGCACAATATATAAGTAAGAAGCATTAGTAACTGTTGTTTAAACAAATTGTTTAAGATTTTAAATATTTTGGGCATCAAAACTATACATAATTTCTAGCGAATTAATATAATTACTCCTAGCTATGTCTATTATAAAATTGTCCAATTAACACCTCGATATGAATATCATAGGACACTATTTTTTTATAAGACATAAGTAAGATACATTAGAAATTGCAGAACAAATTGTTTAAGATTTTTGACATTTATTGCCTCATAACGACACATAATTTTATAAAAAATACTATAATCACTCCGAATTTTGTCTATTAGAAGATTATCCAATTAGCACTTTGATATGAACATTCTACTGCATGAATTTTACATAAAAATAAGTAAGAAGCATTAAAAACTGCTGTTTAAACAAGTTGTTTGAGTTTTTTAAAAATTTTGGCTGCATAACTACACATAATTTATTATAAATTAATATAATTTCTTCTAAATATGCCTATTATAAGATTTTTTAATTAAAACTTTGATATTAATATTCTACAACATTAATTTTGCATAAAACAGATGAATTAAAAATTGTTATTTAAACAAGTTGTTTGATCTTTCCAAATTTCTGGTCGGTAACTGCACACACTTTCATATAAATTAATATAACTATTCCTAATTATGATTTCTATAAGATTTTTCAATTAACACTTTGATATGAATATTCTACGATACTAATTTTTCACAAAACATAAGTAAGATGCATTAGAAACTGCTATCTAAAGAAGTTGTTTGAGTTTTCAAAAAATTTGCCCTCATAACTATACATAATTCCATGAAAATTAATATAACAACTCTTAATTATGCCTATTATAAAGTTGTCCAATTAAACTTTGATATGAATATTCTATAATGCTAAATTTGCACAAAACATAAGTAAGATGCGTTAAAATTGCTATTCAAACAAGTTGTTTGGCTTTATGAAAATTTATGGCCGTGCAAATACACATAATTTCATACAAATTAAAATAATTATTCCTGATTATACCTATTATAAGATTACTCCTAATTGTTTAAGATTTTCAAAATTTATTGTTTCAAAACTATATATAATTTTGTGAAAATTAATATAATTACTACTAATTGTGCCTATTTGAAGATTATCTAATTAATTCTTCGATATGAATATTCTACGATGCTAAGTTTGCACAAAACATAAGTAAGATATATTAAAACAGACGTTTAAACTAGTTGATTGAGTTTTTTAAATTTTTTGCCGCATAACTATATATAATTTCGTAAAAATTAATATAATTACTCTTAATTATGCCTATTATAAGATTATCTAATTAAAATATCGATATGAATATTCTATGATGTTATTTTGGCGCAAAATATAAGTAAGATGCATTAAAATCTGTTGTTTAAATAAATTGTTTAACATTTTTTTCTAATTTCTGGCCCCATAAATACACTTTAATTTCATGCAAATTATTATATTACTCCTAACTATGTCTATTATAAGATTGTTCAATTAACACTTCGATATGAATTTTCTACGACACTATTTCATCCCAAAACATTAGTAAGATGCAATAAAAACAGCTATTCAAAAAAGTTATTTGAGTACTTCAATGTGAACATTCTATAATACTAATTCTGCACAAAATGTAAGTAAGAGACTTTAAAAACAACTGTTTAAACAGATTGTTTGAGCTTTTTAAATTTTTTGACCGTAATTTCACATAATTTCTCATGAATTAATACAATTACTCCTAATCATGACATATTATAAGATCTTATAATTAAAACTTTGATATAGAAAATATAAGTAAGATACATTAAAAATAGCCATTTAAACAAGTTAAATGATTTTTTTTAATTTTTAGCTGCATAACTACACATAAATTCTTATAAATTAATATAATTACTCCCAAATAAGTCTATTATAAGATTTTCTAATTAAAAAGTCGATATGAATATACTACAACACTAATTTTACACAAAACATAAGTTAAATGCATTAAAAACTGTTATTTAAATAAGTTATTTGACCTTTTCAATTTTTTTGGTCGCATAACTGCACATACTTTCATATAAATTAATATAATTACTACTAATTATGACTTTAATTAACACTTTGATAGAATATTCCATGATTCTATTTTTTCACAAAACATAATTTAGATGCATTAGAAATTGCTATTTAAAAAGGTTGTTTGAGTTTTCAACATTTTGCACTCATAACTACATATAATTTCATGAAAAATTAATGTAACAACTCTAGTTACACCTATTACAATGTTTTTCAATTAAAATTTTGATATAAATATTCTATAACGCTAATTTTGCACAAAACATAAGTAAAATGATTTAAAAACTACTCTTTAAACAAATTGTTTGGCTTTATAAAAAAATTTGGCCGCACAACTATATATAATTTCATGCAAATTAAAATAATTACCTGTAATTATGTCAATTATAAGATTTTCCCATTAAAAATTCGATATGAATATTGCATGGTGCTAATTTTGAGCAAAACATAAGTAAGATGCATTAAAAACTGCTATTCAAACCAGTTGTTTGAGTTTTTCATATTTTTTTCCCGCAAAACTACATATAATTTTATGCAAATTAATACAATTACTCCTGATTACCTCTATTATAAAATTTTCTAATTAAAATGTCGATATAAATATTTTATAATACTAATATTGCACAAAATGTAAGTAAGATGCGTTAAAAACTGTTGTTTAAACAGGTTGTTTGACTTTATGAAAACTTTTGGCCGCATAACTACACATAATTTCATGCAAATTAATATAATTACTCCTTATTATACTTGTTATAAAATTATTCAATTAACACTTCCATATGAATATCCTACGATAATTTTTTTTCATAAAACATAAGTAAGATATATTAGAAACTGCTGTATAAACAAGTTATTTAAAATTTTTAACATTTTTGACTCATAACTACACATAATTTCATAAAAATTAATATAATTACTTTTAATTGTATTTATTAAAAGATTATCCAATTAACACTTCAGTATGAACATTGTACGACACAAATTTTATACAAAATATAAATAAGATGCACTAAAAATTATTGTTTAAACAACTTGTTTGAGTTTTTCAAAATTGTTGGCCGCATAACTACGTATAAAAATTATAGAATTTCATAAAAATTCTATGACGCTAATTTTGCACAAAATATAAGTACGCATTAGAAACTGTTGTTTAAGATTTTCAATATTTTTTGCATCAGAACTATATATAATTTTGGGCAAATTAGTATACTCACTCCAATCTATGTCTATTTTGTGTCTATATTAATTTCGGGCGAATTAGTATACATAATTTCGGGCGAATTAGTATACTTACTCCAATCTATGTCTATATTAATTTTCACTAAATTATGTGTAGTTATGTGGCTAAAAATATTAAAATACTCAAATAACTTTTTGAAATAGCTGTTTCTAATGCATCTTACTTATGTTTTGGGAAAAAATTGTGTCATAAAATATTCATATCGAAGTGTTAATTGAGCAATTTTATAATAGGCACAATTAGAATTAATTATATTAATTTGTATGAAATTATGTGTATTTATGGGGCCAAAATTAAAAAAATCAAATAAACTTGTTTAAACAGTAGTTTTTAATGCATCTTAGTAATATTTTGTTATAAATTAGCATCATAAAATATTCATATCAAAGTTTTAAATAGATAATTTTATAATAGGTATAATTATGAGTAATTATATTAATTTACACAAAATTATATGTTGTTGTGCGGCAAAAAAAATTATAAAATCAATCAACTAGTTTAAACTGTTATTTTTTAATGCATCTTACTTTTGTTTTGTGCAAACTTAGTGTCATAAAATATTCATATCGAAGTATTAATTAGATAATCTTCTAATAGGCACAAATTTTTATGAAATTATATGTAGTTTTGAGACAACAAATTTTAAAAATCTTAAACAACTTGTTTAAATAACAGTTTCAAACGTATCTTATTTATGTTTGTTACACTAAATATCTTATTTGATTTGTCGATTTGCAAAATAATCTTGAATTTTATAATTTTTCTTGTTTGAGTTTTGTGTAGGGATTAACATGTAAATGGATTAGTGCACAAGAACCAAGACTAATGATATGATATAAGAGCTTAATCAAGACTGCATTAGGTTTAGGTTTAGTTAGACTCAAACTGAGTTGAATTAGACAAGATAAATTGAGCTTAAACAACAGAGAAAAATGATTCTGCCATGTGAATCGTTATAACGGTTCAATAATCGTTATAACAGTTCAATAATCGTTATAACGGTTCATCTTAATACTCAAAAATATTCTAAGGTAGAAAAATTCTCATAGAAACCAGAGCGTATCATTATGTAACGATTCAGTAATCGTTGCAATGATTTATGAAACGTATAACGATTCAGTGAATCGTTATAACGTTTCAGCTCAATTGATCCAACGACTATTCTTTCTAAGTCGTTATAACGGTTCAGGCCGAAAATAATTTCTTCAGTTGTTTCAGCATATCTATTTTAAAAGGATCACATCTCTCACTAATAATAACAAGATCTATCTAGCTAAATCATTACTCCAGAGAGCTTACTAGCCATATACAAAGTGAAAGAGATAATTCAAGAAATTGAAACACTCAATTAGCCAAATTCTTGTTTAACCTCAATCTAACTTCTCTCTATTCTCCCAACTTGATCCTTCGTGATCTTCTTGTAAACGTTTTCTTGAGCTGTAGTGCTCACCTTTTTTGAGTGTGTTGTCACTCACCTTTTTGAGTGTGTTGTCACTCTTGTTACTGATAGGCTTGACTGCCCATTTTTATGTAAGAGACCAAGTTCTACAAGTGTAAAACTATTTTTAGTATTTCGGTTCAACCTCAATTGATTGGAGGTTGAGAGTCCCGAAGACGTATATATTTTTAAGCCGAACTCCGTTACATCTTGTGTTCTTGTTTGATCTTTTCTTTTCTTTTCTCATATTTTGTTGATTGTTATATTCTTATGAGAATTGAATCGTATTGAATTGTATTCCGTTGTCATTACACTTTGTTACACTAAACATGTTCTTTGATTTGTCGATTTGCAAAACAATCTTGATTTTACAATTTGTCTTGTTTGAGTTTTGTGCACGGATTTAAATGCAAATGGATTAGTGCACAAGAACCAAGACTAATGATGGGATACACGAGCTTCATAAAGGCTGCATTAGGCTTAGGTTTAGTTAGACTCAAACTGGGTTGAATTGGTCAAGATAAATTGAGCTTAAACAACAAATAAAAGTGCTTATGCCCGGTGAATCATTATAACGATTCAGTAATTGTTATAACGGTTCATCTCAATACTCAAAAATATTCTAAGGCAGAAATTTCTCAAAGAAACCAGAGCGTATCATTATGTAACGATTCACTGAATCGTTATAACGTTTCTGCTCAATTGATCCAATGCCTATTCTTTCTAAATCGTTATAACGATTCCCAAACCGTTATAACGGTTCAGGCCAAAAAATAGTTTCTTCAGCTGTTTCAAAAGATCTATTTTAAAAAGGATCACCTCTCTCACTGATGAGATGTAGATCAAACTAGCTAAATCATTACTCCAGAGAGCTTACTAGCCATATACAAAGTGAGAGAGATAATTCAAGAGATTAAAACACTCAATTAGTAAATTCTAGTTCAAGTTCAATCTAGTTTCTCTCTATTCTCCCAACTTGATCCTTCGTGATCTTCTTGTAAACGTTTTCTTGAGCTATAGTGCTCAACCCTTTTTGAGTTATAGTGCTCACATTTTTTAGTGTGTTGTCACTCATTTTCTGTTTTTGAGTGTGTTGTCACTCACCTTTTGAGTGTGTTGTCACTCTTGTTACCGATAGGCTTGGCAGTCCATTTTTGTGTAAGGGGCCAAGTTCTAAAGTGTAAAACTATTTTTAGTGTTTCGGCTCAACCTTAATTGTTGGAGGTTGAGAGTCCCGGAGACGTAAGCATTTTTAAGCCGAACTCCGTTACATTTTGTGTTCTTGTTTGATCATTTCTTTTCTTTTCTCATATTTCTTTGATTGCTATATTCTTGTGAGGATTGAATCGTATTGAATTGTATTCCGCTACCATTACACTTGAACACTAAGTCCCAAATCGGTTTATACATTTCTATCTTAGGTTCTTTACATTCTTGCACTATTTTTGACCTTTAATACCACCATCCTAAGGCTATCACACTTGAACACTAAGCCTTAAATCGATTTATACATTTCTAACTTAAATTCTTTACATTCTTACACTATTTTGACCTTTAATACCACCATCCTAGGGCTATCAATGTTTTTATGAAAAATTATGGTTATAGAATATTTATATTAGAGTATTTATTAGACAATCTTATAATAGGTATAATGAGAAGTAATTATATTAATTTTGCAAAATTATATGTAGTTATGCAGCCAAATTTTTTTCATAAATCCAAATAACCTATTTAAACATCAGTTTTTAACATATCTTACTTATGTTTTGTGTAATATTAGCGTTATAGATTATTCATATTGAAGTTTTAATTGAAATTTTTTTAATAGGGGTTAGTTAGGAGTAATTGTATTAATTTGTATGAAATTATATGTAGTTATGTTGTCAAAAATTATGAAAAACTCAAACAACTTGTTTAAATAGCAGTTTTTAATGCATATTACTTATGTTTTGCGCAAAATTAGCATCATACAATATTCATATCGAACTTTTAATAGGACAATCTTATAATAGACATAATGAGAAGTAATTATTTTAATTTGTACAAAATAAAATTTTCATAAAACCAAATAAATTATTTAAACAACATTTTTTAACACATCTTACTTATGTTTTGTGCAAAATTAGCGTTATAGAATACATATCAAAGTTTTAATTGAAAATTTTTATAATAGACGTAATTAGGAGTTGTTTAAGAACGATATTATTACAACTATTATTATTATTTCTTGTTGTTGCTACTTTTAATAATATTATTATTATTATAATAATAAAGAAAATTGGCGATAATAGATTGATAAAGATAATTATATAATCATATTAGAATATAATAAAGTTAATAACCACAATAATAATGTAAAATAATTAATTACCATAATAAACATCATGATGATTGTGACGATGATGATATTGTCAACATATTATATTATTATTTTTGTTGTTAAGAAATTTATTGTAACAATAATAACAAAATGATAAATATGTAATGATATAGAATATAATATAATAGATTGATAATCATAATTATATTTTAAAATAATTAACTATAATATATCAATATTTATAATTAAATTATTATATATAATTAATAATAATATATGATAGTATCATTGAATAACAATGATATATAATTAAAAAACTAAAATTAACAATGATATTTATTAATAATAATGTTAGTAAAATAATAATAATAATTATTATTATTATAATAAATAAGACTAATATAATATAATATTATAATAATATTATTAAAATATTAAGAATAATATTGTTATAATAATAATTATTGTAATATTAAAATTCTAAAATAATGTTGAATAATAATAATCAACAACATCATTAGTATGAATATGAGTCCCATAGAAGACAATTTGGAGGAATAATTCAAGGACTCTCTCTAAGCTCCTTAAATTATGGAATTATAACTCCTCATTGTTCTTCTTTATGTCTTCAATAATTATTCATGTTTGGCTCCTAAAGTGAGGTATAAGTGATTTATTCTTCATTCATTCCTCAACCAAACAGTAGAGTTTAATTGATATATTGAGAATATTTCATTGATTGATTTCTCATAGCATTTGCAATGTGCAAATGAAGATAATTCTATGTCTAACTCTCCTTTTAACTCTAGTTAATTACATGAGTTATTGTTAGGAAAATTCCAAAACTGAAAAAGATGAGAATGCCAGCGCATATAATTCCTTTCTCTGCATGATTCAGTATACTGGTATTTATTGTCCCCTGCTCCTGGCTTGTTGATCCTCTACAGATGATCCTCTACATGATGTGTCCAGTTTAGGTTATTTAATACTTCGAAATCTATTAGCTGCAATTAAGCCTCTATAAATACATAGCCACTACTTAAATAAAATAAAAGAGTTTATGAACATCCTATACGTAATGAGACAGAGCCCCCGATTTTATCCCCCAATATGCCCACTGACAGAAATAGATGGGCCCCACTAGGTCAAAGCTCATATGGGTCCTCTTTTGTCAGTGAATATGGAGGTGATAGTGGTAGAAAATGTCACTCAATTGTTATAACAATATACAAATAACATGAGGAGATCACCAATTGATTTTTTGACAGAAATGGAAAATAAGCACTGATAATTAATGATTATACAAACTATATATATTCTCTGAGAATATTTATTCGTGAAATTTAACAAACTTTTGTGCTCTCAAAGAACATTTATTGGAAACCAAATTCATAAAATTTATTCTTTCAAACCAAGCATATATAAATAAGTGAAGATCACATATCAATAACCATCTCCGGAGCAATATTCCAGAGGCGTCCCATTCTTGTCCTTGAGGATGCAACCATTGTAACCCTTTGAATCACAACAATTGCAGCTCGCCGGCAGATGCTGGTCGCCAGAAGAAGGACAAGTCATGTAATCGACGTTTATTAGGCAATATTCCCGGCACGCAACGACTTCCGCTTTGCTGCCCATTTCTCCAGAGAAGAACACACCTGATTCCATTCATTAATTTATATGCAAATCATCAGCATGTAATGGCAACAAACTAATTATATATATGCATGTTTACTATCTTTTTCTTCCTTTGTTTTGAGGTTGGTTTTGCAGGATGCAATGATAGGGATGAGATGATTTATTTTCTTATAAAAATGGGAATTTCGAAACCAACCCCATCTCGTATCAATATAATAAATAAACAACTGAATATATAAAATGTAATACCAGTGATGTTATGGTTACAAAGAAAAATAATGAACACAAACTAAAAAAGAACAGTTACAGACAGTTTATTAGTTAACTTTTCAATTGAGGACATTTGAAACCACACTATTGCGTCTCTTCTATAATCTCAACTCTCGTATTTGTTGTACCGAATATTTGAGCACACCTTTCTCTCTGTAATACAAAACACATCGTGACTGGCATAAAACCTATTTGAACACTTTCCTCAAAAAAGGAAAACAAAAAAAGGTCGTTTGAACACGGCGCTCTCCAACTAAAACAAGGCAAAAAAAATAATAATTTCATACTAAAATATACCAGATAGTAAGATCATAGCAACGATGAAGAGCTTTGGGCAAGCCATATCTTGTGCTTGGATGTAGTTGCTTTTCTTTCGATATTAATTAGTTGATGGGCTACACATGTGTGTGTATATATATATATATAGAGAGAGAGAGAGTAGGGAATATCAAGTTCGCAGAAATTTTTGACCCAGGAAGTGCCACGAGGTTGGAAGCATTCAACAAATACGATGCGTGTGTATTAAAACTGACTCAATTTGCGAATCTATTTATGGAACTTCACATACATATATGTACACTTATTTATAGACTAAAATTTACATTTTTTTTACAATTTTTCTTTTACTTTTTTAAATAGTTATAAACTTACTTTTTTTGAACGGTTTAAACTAATCAAACCAATTTTTTTTATTATTATCTAAAAAATAGTTAAAAATGTGACAAATATTAATTTTGGCATGGACGATTATATTTTGACTGGTGACTTGTATATGAGGCCGAATAGTAATCTTACATGATTAGCTTTTGACTTTTGAGCGTGGAGAGCCATGGAGCACATGCACATGATGTGGAATCCTAATCATATGTAAAAATAGTCAATAGTACTAGCACATGAACTTGACCAAAATATAAGCGTGACGAACAGATGCATCAAATAAGGGTTAATTTTCTACTAACCCCTTCAAAACTTCGCACATCGGAACTCTTTAATTTATGTCTAAATCTATATTTATATCAATATTATATTATAAAATATTATAAAAAGCATATGAACTAAATTTGTTCATTAATATTATCATATAATGTATAATGACTGAAATACTCATATTTAATTAACGATTGAGATTGATTGATTTTATAAAACTGACAATTAAATTTTAATCAAATTTATTTTTTCTCTCCATTTCATTTGTTATTTTTTTACCATACATTTATAGAAGATCTAAAAAGAACTTATATATCAAACAATTAAACTTCAACCATTATTTAGTTTTATTGTAAAATAAAAGAAACTACATATTATATAACTTTACTCAGAATTTTTTTTATTATATTTAATATATTATTTTTATTAAATAATAAATTAATTTTATTTAAAATTTTAACAGCCTTTGTAATTGATTTAGATATAAATTATATAAAAATAAAATATATTATTTTTATAACAAAATATAATTTATTTTGTAAAAAAAAGTTGTATGTCAAGTAAATTAAATATTAACTATAATTACGTTTTATTATAAGAAAGTAAACTACACATTGTACAAATTTATTCAGAAAGGAAAAATATTATTTTTGTACTTCATCTTTTTCTAAATAATGAATTAAATTATATAAAATTTTAAGAGTCTTTATAATTAATTTAGACATTAATTATATGTAAGTAAAATATACTATTTAATTATAATAAAAATAATACTAGATATAAATGTTTTTAAAATTAAGAGAATCTGCACAATGGACATGCTCTATGCTAGTCAATTATAAAAACTCTTAAACTTAAAAATGAAATTAATTTATTATTTAACAAAATACTATTTGCAAAATTATTTTTATTTTTTAAATAAAGCTATATAGTTTATAGTTTCCTTTTTAAAATTTGAAAATAATTAATTATTAGTTTATTTGTTGAATAAGTTCTTTTTTAGAATTTCCATTAATGTATGGTATAGATAGAAAATAAAATGAGGAGAAAAAAATTGACAAAAATTTGAATCATTAGTTTTTTTTCTAAAATATTAGTTTACACTATTTGATTAGGGGCATTTTTAGTCTTTAAGGAAAAATTAAAATAATAAACAAATTCAGTACATATATTTTTTTATAATATATAGAATAAATATAAATATAGATTTAAGTTACTACTAATACACTTGGCATACGGTGTGTAATGATTGTTTAATAATTATATTGAACTAACATTTGCACGGATGCATAATTACTTGAAGGACCCCTCTTGTGAATCGAACGGGCCATGATGTCAATTTATGCTACACTTAATAAGAGAGAAAACACACACAAGTGCGAAATGTCACATTTGTAGAATAATAGTTCGAACTTCAAAGCAACACATGCAGATTAATAAAAGATGGAGATTTATAAACAGAACCAGAAGTAGGGTGTCAATAATATTATTTTACTCATTTATCCGATTCATATCATATTTGATAAAATAGATATAAGTAAAAAAATTCATTAACTTATTTAATATGAATAAGGATAATAATTATTTTCATTAAGTAAATGAGTAAGGATAAACATAAACATAATTTCATACTCATTTATCTTATAAGGTAAATTATTATTTCTAGCTTAATTATCTCATGTAATATTTATTTTCTATGTTTATTGTCTCAAATCGTATGAGTTAATTGCTATGGATTATGAATTATATATAATATTATTATCTTCATATTTCAGTAACTGATAAATTATAATGTTTGAATAATATTTATAAATTATTTCTTAAAATGGTAGAATAAGATAGTGTAAGATTTTAGTTTAGAAAAGAAGTTATTTTTTTAATATATTTTATTTTGTAAATAAAAATTTTAACAAAATATGGTTGTATTTTTTTAATTTGTTGTTTTGAAATAACCGAGTAGGAATTGAATGCATCGTTATATTTTAATTTCATGTGGTAAATTTTTTTATGTATTTGTATGAAAGGAATGGATTTGATTTTTTTTATAAATTATGATAAATTAATTAATATATTAGTATTATTCGTTAGCATCTATTACCATTTCATTATCTGATTATCTTAATGGATAAATGTATGATATGGATAAAACTAACTATAAGATATAAATAAGAATAATTTAAATGAATATCTCTACTCCTTATTAAGTATGTAAGTGTTCTAATTCTACAACGAACCAATTTTTTTTTTTGTAGAATTTTTAATGTTAATATCAATCATCATATTGAGTTATTCATCAAATAATATTATTATCTCTATAGTCATTTACGTTGAAATTATAATTTTCTCTCAATTTTAGTTATTACATAAAATACTGTACAATTTAGAGTAAAATTGCTTTACTTTATTTTTTATTTTTTAAATTATCATCAATTATGAATTTTAACTTTCATTAACTTCTAAATATCAACTTTCCTCTCAATTCTATATTTATCTTACATTAATTATATATTTATGATTACAATTTACATTAATTACTAAATTATTTTTATTTTTATTTTCTTCTTTTAACATGAAAATATTTTTTATATTTTTACAAGACAACACCATAACAACAATGCACGGACAAAACACTAATAATAATGGAAATACCTCTATCCAATCTGCACCTTATCCACTGTGATCCCTAGACAAAAGGTTACAAAAAGATGAGACAGCTAAACTATCAACCAATGCAACATAGACAGAACACAGAAGAGCTAAATACAAGCATACAACTACATAGATAAATATAAGAAGAGTCAATTAAATTAATCTACGAAATGCTGACAAGTTATTCCTTGTCACTATCAAAAAGAGGTAAATGTGTAAATTGTAATCCGTTCGTCCTTTATTGTTAGCTTAATAGTTCTGAATTTTTCTCCAACCATCAAGCTTCTCCCTAATAGCGAGGTCCTTGACCTGAAAAACGAATCAGAAAATCCAGTGTCAGATTATTTCGTGAGCATAAATTTGTAGACTGTGATAAGCATGCACCTTGGTAATACATTTATGCTCTATAGATTATGCAAGCACCATTGGTATTCACATAAGAGTGGGGATCCATTGACAATGGGTTATTTTGACAACCTTGACAATGAACCTCTAAATAAATATAAAACAAAATCTTAAAAATGAAAAAAACATTTATAGATTTGTTTTTCTATGTTTAGATTGATGATCATTTAAATTTCATACAATTTCATTATCATTTGAAAGTCCATCAAAAACTATTAAATTGAAACCGTTGCAAATTGCATAAAAATTTGATGATTTTTGATGGACCATCAAATGATAATGAAATTGTATAAAATTTTAATGACCATCAATCTAAAGGTAGAAAAACACATCTATAAACTTTTTTTCATTTTTAATTTTTTTTTTATATTTATTTAGAGGTCCATTGTCAAAATAACCCATTGTCAACCGATCCCCTCTCTTCACATAAAGGGTCCTAATAAAGATATTTAAAAGTTTGGTGATGCCTTATCTCAAAGGACCTCTCTTTTTTTTTATGTAAGTAGGCAAATTGCCTACTTAGGGAATTTTATTAAATAAGAAAAAGAGATGAGTACAAGGTTAAAATATAGAATATACAGTAAGCTGGTGCAACTATTTTATAGCGTATTGAGCCACAATCTGAAATCCCTGCATATGCTATCTAAAACTCCAAAAAGAGTCTGCGCCTTGTTTTGGAACAGGCGTCTGTTGCGCTCGTTCCAGATGTGCCAGTATGTTGCAAAGAGTAGTGTATCCAGTTTAGTTTGATTGGCAGTGCTTACCCTGGATCTAAGATTTAACCATGCAGAAATGGGTTTGACATGGGATGTTGCTGGTAGTAGAGCTGCCCAGATCATGCGTCTGAAGGTGCATTGAACAAATAGATGGTTGCACGATTCTGTCAGTTACTGTGAGCAAAGAACGAAGTGATTGAACACCGGCCATCATCTTTTGAACAGGTTTTCAACAGTGAGAATCCTGTTAGAAGCAAGTAGCCATATAATTATATAAATATCTGAATTCTTTCTGGTGATATAGCCTTCCATAAGATGCCTGCAATGGGTGATCGCATGCCAACATCGATGAGGAAGCTGTAGGCCGAGGTTGTAGTGAAAACATTAGATGCAAAAGGGTGTAATGTTTCCAATACTTAGATTATATTTGCAAAAGGGTGTTTCTTAATTCTGCTATTTTGCTGATCAATTGATTTTATGTATCTAGACTAAAGCTAAACTGAGAAATGCCATGTGTTTTGATACCATACCACGCAGACACAACACAAGTTGAATTTAGGAATTCAAAATGAGTTTGGACAACTTACAAGGAGTAGATGCCAACGTCAGGAGGTGTCACTTGACAAGACCAATTGCCTGTTTGATATGTTGCCCATGCAAACCAATGGTTATAGTATTTATTACACCTTGGTTCCTGCTTAAAACAAATCCAAGATTATAACTAGCAAAATGACTTTATCATAATTTTCAACATATATCTTATGTGTATGATATGCTCTAACAGGTCAACAGTAATTAGCCAAAAAATATTTCATCAAACTGCAAAGGTCTAAATAGAAACGCAAATACAAATATTCACAGAAATCTAGAAGAGTAAAGGCTAATATTCAAACCTAGTAATTCAGAAAACTGGAGGAGTATATGATGTTTACCTTGCACAAAAATTCTCTAAGCTCACGGTTTCATCTTCGTGACGAGCCAAGTCACAGTGATGGCTTCCCTGAAACCACATGTAACTTGTCATATTAAAAGTGGCAAGAAGAAACATCCAGTCTGTTTATACACAATAATACCATAATATTGATTCAACCTTTTCAAGGAGAGCCTACACAGACTCACAGAAATAAACTCAAAAATAGAGGTACAATGCACTGCAGACAAAAGATCACAATAACGAAGCATTTTAAGAATGCCTCACTCAAATGGAAATTAAACTTTCCGAAAAGAAAGCTATACAGTTTGAAAACATGAAAAAGGAAAGGTTACCTTTTCTGCAAGAGAAGAAGCATGGCTACAGTTCCCCCCTCGAGTATTCCAGTGCAGCCTACATTACAAAGATGCCATGTTAAATTTGTCTATTCTAAAGTAAATGCTGGCTTAATCATAAACATAGTGTCATCGCTAATCTTACTCTTTGGTAGTATGTCTTCATCAAATCCCAGTTCTGTTGAACCACTGTACAGAACTCATGATATCCATCTCTCTTACCTGCATTTAATATTAATTTATGTTAGATGCACAGTACAAAAGGATATACTTGAAACTCACAGACTGTCTCTGAAGAATTATACCATGTTGAGGTTTCTGCCCGGTGGCTGGCATGGAACTAGAATACAACTTGGAATAGCGGTCATCACGTAGTTCCTTCATTATCACTCTCCAATCCATAGAACAAGGAGCATTATAAAGCTTTTCTGGAGTTTTGTCCATGTTAAAGAGGGAGTTCAATACTTCCCGTTCCATCTCAGGTCTTGATCTTCTTGGTTCAATTACTGGTGCATCCCTCTTTGCTCTGCAAAAATTGATAATTAAAAGAATTTGCACTGTTATTTTACCAGATGTAAAATAGAAAACTGGTTCTGCAGTATTTAGATAAATAGAATAGTAGAACTAGAATATAAGGATGTATACCTCTCACAATGTAAATAATGTTTCTGTCCGACAAGTATTTTGGAAGTGAGGGTGCCTGATCTCCTACCTGAAACAAACTCAATATTGGACAGGAAAAGTCAGCACATAAAATGATAATGATTATGTAAGACAATCTGCAAACTTAGAATTTGCAAAAAAGACACTTCATAAATGCAGCCGATTGAATGACTACAGAATTTCCACTATGAATTTATCTGCTGAAATGGTAATGGTAACTATATCCAGTAAACATTAACAATAGACAAAAATCAATACTGAAAATACTATATTAAGGACTGGGTTTACTGGATATAGTAATTTAGGTGTGCAGTTTCTTCATTATTAGAGTGCACAGTTGTGATTATGGAACTTTCATAAAACTTGCACATTTTGACCAGAAAATTGTAGTACAGTACATTTAAACAACAGTAATAAAGAAGGAATATATAAATGAGGGTAGGTAGTACTGATCATGAGCTTAATCAGATTTTCTAATACCAGTAATTACAGTTCAAGCCAACAATAGGAAACAAATTTTTGGGGCATTTAGGTAACCCTTTTAGCCGAAAATGCACCGCCAGGTCCCAGTCCATGCGGCAATTGGATTTCATCATTTACAATTCAAGAAGCCAAAAAAAAAGCTCGAGTTAGTTCTTTCACATTATTATCTTGTGACCATTGCGCTATAAAACCTGAACAGTTTTAAGTTCATCATTCAAAGAGAAAAAGCAAGCGTGCTTAGTTTACAATGGTACAATTGAGAAGCTTCACAGGCATGAAAGGCACAAGAAAAAAACAAAAAACTACCTGAATTGTAATAGTGTTGCTTTTTGGGTGTCTTGTTCCAACCCGTGCCACAAATACTTTGGGAGTAATCCAAACCATTCTTCACAGCAGGTATGATCCGCTCCCTGCTTTGGGGACGATATGATAAATCAGACAACTGAAGTAGCAGGTCCAGTGCCTAACAAAATGATGTCAATGTTTCTTTCAAAGATTGTCTCAGCATGACAAATTAAAGGATGTTCAATTCTTGTAAATTGTGTCTCCACCAGCATACACTATCTACAAAAATAGCCTGACAGTTGACAATTTTTGCAACAATCAACCACAATCTTTTGGGTTATCTCCAAACAATAAATAAACAAAAGAAGAAAAAATAAATTACGTTAACTCTTCCTATACGTCTGACAAAATCAACAAATAAAAACTTTATAGTCCCAAACTGAATGAATCAATTCATGTGCAAAATTCAATGTCTCATTAATAAACTGATAATGCAGAGTTCTAAATGATTATATTAAGTACACTTCTAACATCACATTGAGCTAAGATTAATCATGATGCTAGTTGTAAATATCTCCTAAAGTCTGGGTACTTTTTTTTTTAAATAACAGCTGAGTCACAGAAGCAAATAAAATATAATCTTGGTGCTTATGTAAAATAATAATAATAATAGTTTGCAATTAATAATGTTATCTGACCTTTTTAACGTCACCGCTGCAAGCAGCTGCAATTTTTTAGTACAAGAAAATAAAATTATTAGTGTTTTCTGCAATATTAATTTGAAATATAGCTGTGGCCAATACCAAAAACAACTGTGCAGCATTGAGATAGTTTAGTGCTAAACTCATTTAACTACATTATCTTATGAAATCAAACATTTAGACATTTCCTGTAGTACAACCTAGAGCAAATAGGACAAAAAAGAGTAACTGATTGGTCGCAATTCCAAAACCCTAAATTGAAATTTTAATTCAAACAGTAAATTTCACTACCTAGAACGTCGAGACCAAGTTCAGATTCCTCCCCCAGCACAGAACGGAGAAACTGCTCCGCATCCTCGCTATTCTTGGACCCGACATCGCCTTCCACTTGGATAATGTCTGTTTCTTTTTTTCTGAGTGTGGTCTCTCGCCGATGATGCTAGAAAGCATGCCGCACGAAACACCGACATGTCGTGGTCGCGCCTGGCTAGGATTCTTCTGAGTAGGACCATCATCATTAACCGTCGGCGCCTTTATTGCACAAGAAACAGCTTCGGGATGTGTCCCCAGGGCCAGGATCCCCGCAGCCTTGAACGGGTCGCAACCCACCACGTCGAACGCGGACTCAATTTAGTCGAGTGAGAGAGCGTGGAAGGCTGAAGACAGCCAAGCGAGATCGGTTGACCTCAACTGGGAGTGGGAGGTCGAATCTAGGGTTTCGGCGGGAGCTGGTGGGGACTGTGAGGAGGCTTCAGTTTTTGGAGAAATGGCCTTCCGGCCCCGGCCCCGGCCCCGGCCCCGGTTCTTGGAGGGCTTAATTTTAGGGACTCGGATCGAAGAATCGGAAAAGAGAATCAGAGAAAGAGAGTCGACAGGCAGCTCGAGAGAGAGAGAGCTTTGTTTCTTTAAATTTGGAAGTTGAAACGGATGCATTTCTCAGTCACCGGGACTATTTACATGTCTTCCCTCCTATTTTTAGAACCGCCGATGTGCAAACGGATGGTTTAATTGATTTTAAATTGAATTATTAAATTTTGAATTATTTGGTTCGGTTTTTCAGTTTAAAATTTCAGTTCGGTTGAAAATTTTAGCTAATTCGGTTTTTATTTTTTAGTTCGGTTTTTTTTTTTAAATCGAATAAACTAAATAGTCCAAAGTTTTTCAAATAATTTTATTTTACTTGATATAAATAAGGATTATATCAAAGATAATCTGAATATATTTATTTTCTATAAAGTTTATTTAGTTATTTATTTTATCCTTTTAACTATTTATTTCATCTATCAATTTTTATAACTTTTGATTTTTTTCTCTCTTTAAATGATATAATTTCGGTTTAATCGAATAAACCGAAAAAAATTCGGTTTATTCGATTTTCGGTTTATTCGGTTGATATTTTTAGAAGTTTGATTTGGTTCATAATTTAACAAACCGAAAAAACTTCAGATACATATAATTATTTCAGTTTGAACCGAACCGACCATTTGCACACCCTACTCGCGGGCACTTCCAACGAGCATCGGACTCAAAATGATTCAATGGACGAAGTATTTCGTTGAATTTTGAAATCTGATGATGTGCTCGATTTTCAAAGCAATGTAGAGAAACTTACATACGAATCTTAATATAGATAAATGATAGTGCATCGGATTAAATTTTGAGTCCGATAAACATCGGATGTACTTCTCGCCCTTTTTAGAAGCTCTTAGTCGCTTGGTTTCTTAATTATTGATCAGATCTGATCTGATTCAAACTGAATCTGATTCGGTCTAATATGATTCGAAGATAAATGAGTTGAGTATGAGTTTAATTTTTTTGATCCGAATCGGGTCAGGTCGGGTCTGACCCGATCCGATTAATTATATTTTTTTAAAGTAATTTTATAATTTAGTACTAATTAAAAGTTAAATATACACTAATTAAGATTAATTATAAATTAATTAATATTTTATTACTTAAAATTATATAAAAATAATTAATTATTTTATTTGGATCGGATACGGATCAAGAATTTTGATCCGAATTTAATTTGGACGGGTTCAGGTCGGGTCAAAAATAATAATAAAATAATATAACCCGACCCGAACTCAACCCGACCTGACACATTGACACTCCTAGTTTTCATCGACCTACCAGATGAATCACCAGGCGTCCAGGGTCTTCCTCAAGATTTGCAACTGATCGGTTGACGGCTCTGATTTACTATTAAATAGCGATCGTAACAAATAAAATTCAAATAGAGTTTATTTTAACGATGTGCTTCACAAATCACAAATGGAGCTTGAAAGGGAACGAGAAGGGATGAGAGGGTATGAGTTTCGGTATGATCGGGTTCGGATCGGATCGAGTTTTAGATTGTCTGATTTTAGATCATTTCGGATTTTCAAGTCGTTCAAATACGGATCAAATCGGGTTTCAAATTGTTTAATATTGAGTTATCTCAAATTTCGGGTCGTTCGAGTCTGAATCGGGTCAAATTTGAGTTAATTTGACTTTCTAAAAAAATCATATTGAATCGAATTTAGATCTGAACGAATCAGACGAATTTCTCGAATCGAATTAGATTTTAGCTCGAGTGAAATCTATACAAAATTTATTTTTTATTCCCCTCATCTTTAATCCTCTTCCCTTTGAAAATAAACAAATAATAAAAAACTGGACAAATGTCTGTATCTTCCTTTTCCCTCTGCCTCAATCTAAAACACAATCTAAAAGAAAACGCACATGCACACGTGATTCAAAGAAAATATTCTTTTGGCCATGAAGTTTTTCTATTTTTAATCAATAACTTCAAGCCTTTAACCACTATAATTATGTTTCATTTTTTTTATGTAAATTGTTAGTTAAAGGTAGGGATCTCAAAGGGTCGGGTTGGGTTCGGATTGGGTTCGGGTCGAATCATATTATTTTATTATTTTTCTTAATCAGATTCAAACCCGACCTGATTAAATTCGTATCAAAATTTTTAACCCATATCTGACCCGACGGGTCATGGGTCGACCTGACCCAACCCGTGTAAAATAATTAAATAATTATTAATTATATTTTATATAATTTGAAGTAATAAAATATTAATTAAAAATAGAAAACTAGTAAAATTGCTCCGATTTTGTGCTCATCTAGTCTGGACCCAGGTTTTTTTACAATTGTGTGTATTTGAAAGTTCTAGAAAGCTGAGATCAAATTTAAAATTCAATTTAGGCATCTAGGACCAAGTTTTAAACTCAATCCCAATTTTCTGCTATTATATAGTATATCCAACACATTTCTCCTCCATCTTCTTTCAGTTAGTCATTTCTTCAAAATCACTATTATTACTATTGCAAGAGTTTCCAACTGAAAGTGTATTTTTTGATAGATCCAGAAACGATCTCGTATTCACCACCCTTGTCTTATCAATATTATAAGTTTTTTTCTTTTGGACTATTAATTTTTACTGTAAAATTAAAATACACTAACATTTATGTTTATCGTTCATATTGTAGAGACAACAATGTTGTTGATAATTATGTATCACGGAGGTCAAATCTCGAATATTTCAACAGGTGTGAGTTACGACATTCGTGCTGCGTACACATTTTCTACCGACGAGGCAATCAAACTTCGTGACTTGAAGAGATAGATTCATGTTGGTTTAGAGCTACTCCCTAACCAATTCAACATCAGCATTAGTGCACGGATCAACACCGCCCAACAAGTTCAGGCATTTTTTTACAGTTTATTTGGAGTTATTTATGATAAAATTTGGGGAATGATTAAAACAACAGCTCCATCTCAAATATCCGGGTATAAAATATTAGAGCTAGTAGTTGAATCTGAACAAATATCCAGTTCTGATTACTACGATCCGACTAATATTCCTGAAAGTAGTAACCCAATCATGGCTGAGGAAATAACCCACTTATGAGCTCAGGAGCAACCACCATCCCGTATTTCGGTACAAAAATATGAATGTGGATGTAGATATGGTTGAGGATGAGGAAGAGAAAGAGTGGCATCTGGATGTCGAGGAGGATGACATCCAGTGTCAAACCGTGAAAATTTAATTAAGAAATAATGATAATTAAAATAATAAATAAAAAAGGATCTAACACTAATCAGTAAATATCATAAACCCGCAATATAAAAGAGATAAACATATATGTAATAATAATAACAATAATATCAATAAATTCAACAATTAGTGGAAATACGCAAGGAAATGAAATGAATGAAAAGGCTAAATATAAACAAACACGCACTTAAATTAATTTAGTTAAATCTTCTAATAAATAAATAAATGAATTATTATCAAAATCAAATTAATAAAGAAAATTTAGCAATGAAAATAAGTATGATAATAAATAAAATGAAATAACGAAAATTGACTAGTGATACTCCTAAATAAATAATAATAGAATAGGATATGTTTAAATAAATTAAATAAAAGTTATTTGACTAATTTAAAATCAAACAAGACCATATGTATATAAGCCTATCTTGATCAAAAAAATTAATCCTTAAATGACTCTAATTAAACTATAATTCTTAAATTCTCCTTTAAAATGAAATGCCACGCTTGACCACTCATGACCGCCACATTTGATCCTAAATTTACCACCTCTCTCTCTCTCTCCCGCATTAACAAGACCATTTAATGCCGTCCCCTCCCCGCCGCACACTCCTTCTCTCCCGTTCTTTTCTTTTCTCTTTCCCTATCCCCTCGCATTCATTTCTCCCGTCCTCTCCCTCGTTTCTCGTTCGCTGCTCTCTTCTCTTTTTTTTCACTCCTTTGGCGAGGGGTTTTCTCTCTCCCGTTTTCGCCTCTATCGCCTCTCACCCAACCCCTCTCTCTGTCGCTGTCGACCCTGAGCCCTCACCTGCCCTTGTCACTTCTTGCGACTTTGTCCCCTCTGCACGCCTTACCCCCTCTCCCGTGCTGTCAGGTCCGCTCCCGTCGGAACCTAGGCTTTACCCTACCCTATATTACCCGTCACTCGACCCCCTCCTTTATAAAGACCCCCTGGCCCTTCCCCCTCTCCGGTTGTTGCTTGTTGTCTCATGCGTTGAGAGTAGCCTTAATTTTCAAACTGATAAGAACATGTAATTGTCTGTTAAGGCCTTGTCTTGTGTTCTAGAGAAAGAGGAAGGGAGAGTCCTCCAGGGGAGAGGTGCTTGCCTTGTCAACTCGCTGCCTTGCCTTCCTTGTCCCATTCACCTCTCTGTCATTTGAGACCCATTTACTGGTAAACCCTAATCTATGCTGGTTGTTTTTGTTAATTGATTTGTGAGTGGAGATCGGATTTGTTTGTGTGTGGCATTCCCTGGTTCCTTGTTTGGCTGATTCTCTGGCTTGTGGCAATATATGTCTCTACTTGATGTTTTATCCCCTGTGCCGGCTTATTATTTTTTCCTGTTACTGGTAGACTCAAAGGGGAACCCAGCTTATGTTTGTTATGGTCGCTGACCTTTTTTTTTCTTTTTGTGTTGGGATTTGCTTTGCTTGTTGGGTTGCCTTGACACTCGTACGCGCCTGGTACACTGGTACCGATAGGTACTGACTGATGATGGGCCTGAATCGCCCCTATTTGTTATTCTGATATTTACTTTGGGTTACTTACGTGTTGGCATGCCCCTGATTTTTCTTAATGCCATGAATTATTGGTTTTGTTAGTAAATTTTGCCACTTTTGTCTTGATTTGTCCTTGTGAACAAGTGTTGCCTCTAATTCTAGCTAAGCTAGTACTGATTCACTGATTGGGTTATGATTTACTGATATTGGTATTCAATCTATGGGTTGTGGGTTGATTTTGGGTTCTGGTAGTCTGTGTTGGCTAGTCGCGTATGCTTGGCCTGACTTGGTCATTTTTATTGTTGCCTGATATTGGGTTTCTGTGGTTGTCTCTAGCTTGCTTGACTGGTAATGGTCTATTGATTATAATAGTTGCCATGACACTTGAATTTTTCGTGGCTGACCCTTGGTACACTGGTACCACGGGTACCAATGAGGTGAGGGTCAAAAGGTTGGGTTGAGCTTCTGGTGCCTTACCGTTTCGGCTTAGAGTATTGCTATACCATTTGTATGTGCTGGTTTGATCCCTTGCTGCCTCTATATTCTGAAATCTGTGAAATAGTTCTGAATTCGGTGAATTCTGTTGCCTATTATGTTTTTCTATGGTGTGTGGTTGGTTATTTGCAAATTAGGATTAGGCTAAGGTGTTTTGACTTGACTGTTGGGAATTTTGGGTATCAAAATTCGACTTAATAATAAGGAGCTTAAAGAAGGAAATAATAAGAGGAAAACAAGATGAACTATAGGGCCCGAATTAATAATCAAGATTTAACTAGACCTATTGGGCCAATAATCCGACTTGAAATTACTAAACAATAATTAGGATTAGGGTATGATAAATAAGGCCCAATAGTTAAAAGTCCCAAGGTAACAAAATGTAAATAACTTAAAAATGTGACAAATTAATTGGAGGCCGCCCCGGAAGGTTTGGCGGTATCCATGGACTAAAACGTAAACTTTAAGATCCGGGAAATGATTAAATTCCCTGACTGCCCCCGAATACGGGATATCAGAGCATATGCTCTAATGATTTGTAGTCAACATATGATCCCGAACTTTAAAACACCAACACATTAATAATATAATAACTTTTCTTTAATTTTGTTTTATTTTATTTTTCATTTATTTTATTTTATTTATTTATTTTCTTTTATTTTATTTCTTTTTTTCTTTTTTTTTTTTTTAAAACTATTTTCTCTAACTTATAAAAACCTAATAATAATACTTATATATAATAAAGTAAACTACATAAATTAAAAACATAGTAAAAATAATAATTATAATGTAATTAATATATATTAGAATATATATTAATCAATTTCTTTATTTTAAAATAATAAATAAAAGAATATTAGGATATAATGTGATATATACTATATGTATATATTAATCAATTTCTCTATCTCTTTAAAATCTGAAAGTTTATTTTATTTCTTTTATTTTGATTCTCGTTATAATTGTAAATTGTAGTTGTAACCGAAATGGAATAATAAAATGAATCAGTATTTTTAATTGTTATATGCTTGAGTCATTTTCTGAGTGATTATTGATGATCGAATTTAAAATATCAAATAACTTAAAGTTGATCACTTAACGAGAAACACACTAAAAATAATGAACAAATAAAACGAATGGCAATTATGATCGGAACTTGAATTAATCGAAAGGGGGATTTACGTCTAAACCCTAACGTAAATAAATGATTAAATCAATGAACCCGAGCAAAATAATAACAAACATTAAAACGGGCGATTAATATAACAAACATTACATTTAGAATAAAAATACGTTAGTTAGATTTTTCGACACCGCATATATGCAACAGAAATGCTGCCAAATTTTTAAGAAAAGATGATGAACCCGATCGAACGGTTAACTAAATTATTAATATAATTTAATGGTTAACTATGAAATAAATCAAGTTAAAACTAATAAACATCTGATTTAAATTAAATTAGGTGATATAGTCGACTCGGATCCACTCGAGGAGTACGAGGTCACACTTGACCCGACGTACGCGGACGCCGACCCCGAGGCCGGTGGTCTGCCTCCGGAGTAGATCGACTCCGCGATCCTCGCCAGCACTCCCAAGTATGGTTTCCTGGGATTTGATTTCCTTTCTTCAGAAATAGGAACCCAAATCGAAAATAAATTTATTTTTAAATAAAACTGAACTGCGGTATTTTCTAACCAAACATTGTTTAGAGACTTGAATTGAACTATCATAGCATCCAGTAAATTGACCAGCATTTTTGGGGCCTACCCGCATTCGCATGTCATATCATGTCATACTGCATGTAGACAGGATAAGAGTAGGACTCGGGAATTAGTCCCGAGATAGGATTATGTCCGAATTAAATAAATAAAGTTATAGATTATAATTAGTAGGTTAATATTATTTATATCACTAATTATTAATTAATTCAGGTAGTTAATCATGCATTAAATGTATGGGAGTGTTGAGAGGCGGACCGGGTAATTCTCAGTCTGAGGTTGCCTTGCATAACCAGACCGTTGTGGTTACGTACGGTGACCCATAGGCCCGTAGGACCCACCGGTCTGTATATACACTGCGTGACTTTGTATGTCGGGATTATCCACCGATCCCGTCATTTGGCGGGTTCGGCTGTGTCGGAGTATTTAATTTTTGATCAATATTATATTATTACCATTCTTAATATGATTAAGATTTTTAATCCAAATTTGAGCGATCAGGATACCATATTTTTCAGTAATTAGTGTGGGAGGCCATATTCGAGACTGGAATCTACTTCGAGATATTATATTATATTATTTATCTGGCTTATTTAGGATCCTGGTATTGTCCGAAGGGCTTTCTCCTTTAGTCGTTAGTTGGTACAGAGAAAATCGGGATGCGGTCCTCTGGCCCTAGTGGGTACAGTGTAGGCTCCCATTTGTATATATTCCGTTTTGATATTTTACGGGATACGGTCCTCTGACCCTTGGTTGGTACAGTATAGGCTCCCATTTGTTTCCGATTTGTCAATTCACGGGTAGTTATATCCTTTGGCGATATGGCAACTGAAAGCATAATTTTTAAATCCCTTTGCTCATATTATTATTATTATTATTATTATTATTATTATTATTATTTTGTGAGGTGGATCATCAGATTCAGAATACCGAGTACGTGCTTTTAGCCGTCACTCTCCTAGGGCGTTATCGCTCCGGGATGCCGAATTTTCCCAGGGTATTCAGGGCATTGGCGCCCGCTTACTCAAAAATCCTAAGTTTGTAAGTTGGGCCCGAATACGTGCCCGCTTAGGTAAGTCACAAGTCCAGGGTCCGATTACGTGTCCGCTTGTGGATGGACTGATGATCTGTAACTGGGATATATATATTCGGGTGTTTGAATTTCTCATACTTTATATTTTAGATTATATTATTATTTTCTCAGATTTTCTATTTCGGGTTTATTTGTCATTTCATGTCATTCATATAGGCATTTTCTCAAACGCGCATAAAATATTATTACATTAATATATATTTATTATAATGCATTCAAAATACAGTGTCGGTGTTTAGGTACAGTATAGGAAAGAAGATCAAATCTTAAGGCTGGATCTAAATCCGTACTGAGTAATTTTTAAATTACTCACATTTCCACGGTGGTTGTGGGATCCAAGTATTTCGAGTTCGGATTTTCTTGGAGCGAGTGCTAGGGACGATCCGCGCGATGACGAGAGATGCTTCATTTGCATTTGCACGTGAGCGGGTAGTTGGATAAGATCAATCGGGTTTTGAGTTTTATTTGAGAGTTTTCTTTGCCCATTCGATGGAGCTAGCCCGCCTATGCGGGCGTTGTATACTATTTGTTCATTCAGGACTGTATGGTCATGTATTTATATTTATTATTGTTTTGTTTATTCTGAGATTTTTCTTATTTTATTCATTTAGCCTTTCGTACGCGCGTCTCGTCGTGCGTACGTGACGGGATTAATCACCCCTAATCCGTTTTATTATTTCTGGGGTGTGACATCCAGGATGCAACAAATATAAATATGGATGAAATTGAGGATGCGATAAATGTCGAAGAAATAGTTAAAGAGTAACAAATGTATGTTCATTTCATCAATCAGGGAATGAAGCACCCATGTACACAATTTACTAATAATACGTCAATGTCGTATGCAGACGCTCTTATTTTCGCAAATCACCTAGAATTGATGAATAATTTGGTATCGTCTAGCAGTTCAGTACAAAATCAGAGTTGAAATTAAAAACCACTGATTTTCATGTTCAACGAAATATAAAATTGGAGGTAACAAATAGCACTAAATCAAAGTTATTGATGAAATATAAAGATTTTAATTATGCATGGAGGATGTATGCCACATCTAACATAACGAGTATTTAGGAGATCAGGACAAATCCGCTCAAACATTCTTATTTTGGTAGTGCTACTAGGGAAGACCACAGTCCGATGGCTTCTAGAATGATAGCAGATATTGTTAAGAATCGCTTGAGAGAGAACTTAGAAATGACAGTCAAAGAAGCAAGTGGTTTAGTTAAATAAAAGTTCTCCACGGTACAACCAAGTTATAATAAATTATGGAGAGGAAGGGAACTGGCAATTGTAAACTTTTTTGGTAGTTAGAACATATCTTACGAGATGTTTTCGTCTCTGCTAGCAACCATACAAAATTTCACATATGGCACGAGATACATCATAGAGACGACGTCCTCAATAAAGTTTGGTGTTGAAATTTTTTATCGTGTTGCATGAACATTTTGGTTCATGCATTGCAACATGACCTTGCTTACGGCTAGTCTTAACTATCGATACTGGATTTTGATCGAGTCGGTATGCCGATAAACTATTTATAACATATGATTATGATGCGGAGTAACAACTACTGTCACTTACATTTGTTGTTGTACCAGACGAGAAAAGTGTGGCAAACTAGGGTTGGTTTATGTAGTGATTGCGTAAAGAGATTGTCGGTCCTGGTAAAATTATCGTTATCTCATATTAACATTTAGGTATAAGGATAATATTTGAGAGACCAAAAGGAAGATACGTATTTCAATGGTTATGGATGAAAATAGAGGGTCATATCAAAAGACTACCAACTCGAGGTCGAGCTCATTCTAGCATAACATGATTTAGATTAGAACCGTATTTTATGTTTTATTATTATATTTATCAGAATAATTAGATTTTAGTTGTTGTTGTAATATTTTAGTTTGTTTGACACTATTTTAGAACGATGTTATATCATGCTTACATTTGACTTTATATAACTTTATTTTAATTTTTGCTGTAATATTTTAGAACAATTTACTATTGTATTTTATTTTTAATATAACATACAAACATAAAAAAAAACACCTGGAACCGAGTTTGAAACTCGATCCAGACATCTGAGACCGAGTTTCAAATTTGATCCAGGCTAGATGGGCATAAAATCGGAGCACTTTTATTAGTTTTCTATTTTTTTCATTTACCAAAATAAAAAAATATCTGAGAATATAAGATCTATTGTTTTTTGAATGGATATTTTTATCTCATGTGAATAATTTTTGGGCCGATTCGAATGAGAATAGAGGCTGCTACATGCCCTCTACCCAAAAAGATATTTAAAATGGATATTTTCATTTTTTTAATGATGATATTTTCATCTCTCGTGGCCAGTCATTTGTAATTGCCATGTGCTTCAAATACAAGAGGACAACATGCCAAAATGAATCAAAAGATGTGATTTCATTTGTAATTGATGGCTTTGATTTATTTATTATTAAATAACAATGTGGTTGCGGGATCAGAATGACAAGAAGAAATAAAAGTCAAGAACCCGAGTTAGAAAACAAAACCGGATTGGCCGTTAAAATAGAACGCGAATACTCTAGAGGTAGCAGAGTTCGATCCGATCCGAGAAATTTGTCTCACCCGATCTGAGAAATTTATCCGACCCGACTCGAGAAATTCGTTCGACCCGTCCGGATCTGAACCCGATCTAACCCAAATTTTTAAAAAAGTCAAACTGATCTAACCGATCCGGACCCGACCCGATCCGAGATCAAATGACCTTCAATCCAATCGAAATCTATCAACGATATGAAAAAACACAACATGTAAATTAACCCGACTCGACTCGACCCTGACCCGACCCAGTCGACCCGATTTCTTTCAAAAAGTCAAACTGACCCGACCTACCCGAGCCGAATCCGAACCCGACCTGCCCGACCATTGCCGATTGCCACCTCTAGCAAATATATAATATTTCAAACGGTCATGTGCAAGTGGTTATATTGTTTTTTTTTCAATTTGTAAAATCGTTGTTAGGATCGATACTTCAAACCCTACTAACTGCAATTAAGCCATTCAGCATGTTTGGATGAGAAGAATATCGCTTTTTTCATTTATTATTTTATGTTTGAATGAAAAAATAGCTTTTCAAAAATATTACGTTAGCTATTATTTTATTAAATATCTAGAACAGTTCAAATCATTATATTAGATTTTTCTCTTTTTTATATAAACTGTTAGCCAAATTAGTATCCCTGCATCTTTAATGGCCTTTTACAATAAATTCAAGATAATAAGATAACATCCACATCAAATCTCTCTTCATTCAAATTGGCAATTTTGTCGAGTTTGGAATAAATAAAAATGATCTCCATGGATGACCCTTTTATAGGTACCTTTTTAAATAAATTGCAATAAAATTCATTTGGTGTGTAACTATATATATAATCATGGTTCATATCATACAAGTGGTAAATAATAACAAAAGATCTATTGCTTTTCTAAATGCTTATTTGTAATCTTTTATGTGAAATTATAGGGGCGAAGCCAAATCGGAATAGAGGATGGCATTTGCCATGCATCTGACCAATAGCATGTTAAAAATTATGTCTATATAATTTTTTTCGCGAGTTTGTTAAATTAAACTTAGTGTCCAAAATAATTTTAATAATTTATGTAGTCTTTAGTATAATGGATGTTGATAGGGTCTCCCACTCGACATCATCTAATGAGCTCGAGTAGACCCACATACTAAACTTAGGGGCTTATACAAGCCCATAATTGTTCTTATCCGTCACGAAAGCCCAATCTCGAAATAAGGTGTATTGAATGCTCAATCGCGACATTAAGCGCCATCAAAGTCCATGCACGACGTGCCATGAATGCACATGCACGACATTAAGTGCTATGATTATCCTTCTGAAGACAACGACTAAAATTGTCCAACGATTATATGGCGCGAAATGAAGACTTTATAAGGCCTACCCCCAATATGCGGGGATGGACTTTTGAACACTAATTTATACACACGCACATGCACAAGACAATCTATAGAGAAGAGTAAAAAGCTATCAAACTCCTCTCTTGATGATCAGAAACAACCCGTATCAGATGCAAACAAAATTAATTCACGAATTTAACACTAAATTTATTGAATCATGAGCACAAAAGAATCAATTTCTTTTATGTGCAATCTCTATCCATTGAGATGGTACAACTAATCATTAAGGGTGTGTTTGGATGGTGAAAGGATTAGTGAAAGAATAACATTATTTGGGTTAGTAGTTGAGAATAGTGTGAGGTTAGTGATATGTCAGGAAATATGAGAACATTACTAATTTTTACTATTTCGGAGTTAGTAAAATATTATTTGGATGGTAACTTGAGAACGGTGGAGAGAATAGTTAAAATAATTAATTATTTTTTAGTATTTTATTTAATAATTATTATTATTTACTACTACTCCATACTAATATAAAAGATTTTTTTTATTATTTTCACTACCCTTATGGATGTTAATCTGCTAACCCAATATTTTTTATGGGTTAGCGGATTAGCACTGTTTTGTTGCTATTCTCAATTTTAATTTTGTATTTGAATAATTGCTAAACTGAGAACAATACTGCTATTTTCAAAACAATGTTATTATACACCATCAAAGTTCCAAACACACCCTAAACCTGTTTTAGCATATATTCGCATTCGCTACATGAATATATCACCCAGTCAACCAAAGACACCAAAGCATGACAAAAAGATGCGCAAATCTAAATGTAAGTCAATGGATGAGAGTAAAGTGTCGACAATGACCTATTTCAAAACAATAATATTAAATCCGATTAGGACTGTTTTGTTGTTATTCTCAATTTTAATTTTGTATTTAAATAATTGCTAAACTAAGAACAGTTCTGCTATTTTCAAAACAATACTATTATACACCATCCAAAGTTTCAAACACACCCTGGACCTGTTTTAGCATATATTCGCATTCGCTACATGAATATATTCAACCAAAGACATCAAAGCATGACAAAAAGACGCGCAAATCTAAATGTAAGTCAATGGATGAGAGTAAAGTGTCGACAATGACCTATTTCACAGGGGGTTAGATAATTGGATATTAAATCCGACATCTAGTATAAAGAGGACCTATAATTAAAAAGAAAAACAAACACCAATTTAAGATCTTAGAATAAATCGAAAATCTATTGATCTAAATTGATCTTGGTTTATTATCGGATAACAGATGTCTTGGATGACTAATTTACTAGAAATTTATTTCGACAATATTATTATATATTATCCAATTCAATTTTAGAAAATATTTATTTGAAAGACTATTTATATATTGAATACTTCTAGTTTAAATCTAGTACATCCAATATTCAAAATATTTTTCAAATATACATACTGTAAGATTTGAATACTTGGATACTTGGACGTGCCATAAAGTTTTGATGCTTGCTCGAAATAGTATTTAAAAATGTATTTATATATTAGTATTTCATTGAAAGAAATTACTCATTTGAATTTGGAACTTTTGTTTGTTTGAAACTGAATTATTAAGTCATTTAATATATATATTTTTTTAATTTGTACTATATAAATAAAAAAGATTTCTAAATTCTTCAGAAAAGGATATAAATTTGAAATTGAGAAGTTCTTAGTACCATGTGCGTACCAGTAAACCTAAACCTCCAATTCCTTATGAAGAAATAACACTTTGAAAAAAAGAATAAAAAAGTAAAATAGATATGGTGCATCATTTTTGCCGTACTTTAAAAAATTGAAATTTTCTTTTATATATCTGGGTGATAAAAATATGAACATGTCTCATTTTTCTTAACAATGACATCCTTTTCATTCTAATATTATATTTTTAGATAAAATAATTTTATTTTGGATATTTGAGATTAGATTTGTATGTTTATTTCTTATCTCGTTTCTGTTAAACAATTATATATTATAGTTTCAACTGTGTACGTAGTAATTGATTGCCAACTAAAATTGGGTGTACTTTAATCATTTTATTTTTATTAAAATTTTATATTAATAATTATTTTGTCGGCCTTGTTTATGGTAAAATATTAACTCCATCCCTGATAAATACAACTCAAACTCAAGAAAATCAAGAGATATGTAGCATGGTCACAGCTGAGGCTGAGAAGCTTATGGGTTTGCTTGTCTATATATATAGATGCTTTCGCTGGTGTTTTGTCTCCTTAGATCAACTCGCTCCTGTACTTTATTCAGCTGGATTCGGGTCCAAACAAATTCGATCACACGCCTTATCTTTCGATCGCATATGAATCAAATTTCACAAATACAAAGTTCTCTCCGACTTGTCAATTCGCACATGTCAAATCATCTAAAAACTTCCATGAAATGTCCCTACAAGAATTAAATGAATAGAAAAATCTCTCCATGACAAAATACAACATCCTTGAGATCGTAAGTTGGAAATTTAAATAATTTTTTTATGAACATTTATAAAAATTAAGAACTTGATTCTATCTTTCTTATAACAAAATCTCCATCAAGTTTATATATTAGTTCGGGAGCAGTTTAAGAGCCTTTCCCATTAAGCCAGGTCATCAGTTTATATATATTATTATTATTATTATTATTATTATTATTATAGGTGGGGATCCCTTGTCAACTAGTTATTTTGATAATCTTGATGATCAATTTCATATAAATTCATATAAAATTATAAATATATTTTTACACATATATTTTTACAAATATATTTTTACACATAAAGACGAGTTGTGTTTTAAATTTCATGCAATTTGAATATCATTTGATATTCCATGAAGAGCCATCAAATTATATGATAATTTTAACGGTTTAAATTTAGTGATTTTGATGGAGTATGATATGACATTCAAATTGTATGAAATTTGAAACACAATCAATCCAAAAGTCTAAAAGTATATTTATATTTTTTATTTTTAAGATTTTCTATAAATTTATATTAAGTTGGTTGTCAAAATAATCGGCTGTCAACTGATCCACACCCTATTATTATTATTATTATTATTATTATTGGTATGCCATCAGTATAAGTTTATACATTTGACTGTATTAGTGGTGGTATATATTTTAGCAGTCAATTCCCTCACTAGGAATGATTTATAATTATGAGGTGACATTTAGAAGTGCAGTCAGATGAAACGGACTTGAGGCCCAGTATATTCTTAGTCGTGACTGGTAACTGGCTGGTCCAGTGGTCCACCATTATCTCTGGATCCCGTGGTGCTGCCTGTTTCTACAACCAGCTCCATAAAATCAATTTTAGAAAGAAATCACAGATTCAGATATGAGATTACACGGTAGTGGTATCTTATGTCATGCATGCCTGTAATTTTTGGTTTATTGGAGATGTTCCATACCATCTCTTTTGACTCTTCACCACAATTTGGAGGGTTGAAAAGGACCCGTGGCTTGTTCTTTTGTGGCACGTTCTTTTGATGAATGTAACTTACAATTAATTTAGAGGTGACAAAATCCGATTCGATTTGAAAAATTCGTCCGATTTATTCTAATTTAATTTGATCTGATTTTAAAAAAATCAAACTGATTCGATCTGATTCAATCCGAACCCGACATGATCCGACCCGATCCGAAATCAAATGATCTTTAATCTAATCAAAATCTATCAACGATCTGAAAAACACATGTAAATTAACCCGATCCGATTTCTTCCAACAGATCACCCGATCCGATCCGAACCCAAATCCGACGCCGACCCGCCCGATTACCACCTCTCCAATTGATGGAGGTTTGTATACAGTTTTCAACTTTTCATAGATCCAATTCATGAAAATAAAAAATTTCATGGCAGTTATAAACAATATCTTATATTCGGATATACATACGTGCCATGTTCGGATGTACCAGTTCAGTGATTCTAGTCTCTTCTTATCTTAAAATTTAAAAGCATTTATATTAAAGTAGTAGGTGATAATCGCACGGGTCGAATTAGGTCTGTTTGATTTAAAAAAAAAATTTGATCTGATTGGATCAGATTAAAGTCCGATTGTGTTGAATTAATTTATTTGTTAATTTTTTTAAGTCTTAGTTTGATTTTGATTAGATTATAAATTATTTGATTTTGAGTTGAGTCATATCAGGTCAGATTTGAGTTAGATCGAGTCAGTTTGATTTTTAGAAACTAAATTGATTTCGATTCAGATTTAAACAAATCAAACGAGTTTTTCAAATCGATTAGATTTATCCATCTCTAATCTTATTTTAAGCATATGAAATTGGACTTTAGCACTATGCTCTAGTATTTATATTATTTTTGAGGTGGTGAGTCGTTACTACTTTAACAACATACTAATAATTCAGAGCTAATCATCTCTATTATCATAATAAGAACTGTAATTTGAATTTTGCCTCAACAATATAGTACTCAAATAAATAATTAATAATATAAATTTTTTAATATATTTAATAAATTTTCACATTAAAAAAAATTTAGACATAATATTTTTAAATATTAAATAATAATGATAATTATAATAATAAACATTATAAATAGATACATAATAATTTATAAATGATCATATAAAAAATTAGATTATTTTAAGAATTAAATTTTACCTTAAATATTATTTTAAATGAGGAGAGAGAAATTATTTTATACAAACTCTGGATTGAAAAAGATAAAAAGATTTAAACAATGATGAAAAAAATAATGATGTGACATATTTAAAAAAATAAAAAATTTAATTCTATTTATATATTAAATTAAAAATTTACTATAATATATTATCCAGTTGGGAGAGGTAAGTTCGCACCCTTTTGAATCTAAAATTTGATTTGAAAGGTGCACGAGCCGTTGATTTTGAATCGAAATTCGTACATTTAACAGATCTCAAATTTAGAGATTCATATTTTTCATGATGATTACCAATCTCATGCAAAATTAATAGGACGCGCATCTTTCGAATTAAATTTTAAATTCGAAGGGGGTATGAACATACCCTGGGTCCTATCCAGTTTAGGTCAGGAGGAACAGAGTATCATGCAGTCTCCAATTTGGCTGTTATTAAACCCCTGCTTGTGTCCACAGACTCTCTTCCCACACCGACGAACGCCTATAGTAACACCATTCCTGGCCTGGCCCCTCTCTCTCGCAGGTCGCAGCCCTCGGGAAAGCAAGCAGCTTTGTCTTTTTTCGCTTTTCGCGGTTAGCGATTCGGCCTCAGTCACCTCACTACTAAGTACTGCGACTCCCGAGGCATTGCAAAATATCCCCACAAACAAATCTCACGGTTGCCCTTTTACTGTCCTGGTGGCCACGTGGACAATTGGAACTTTCGCGAAGAGATGTATATTCGGTCAATGTGGAAAACACCACGTGCATTTAATGAAAAGGAACTAATCAAATTTGCCACCATAAGCTTCCCTCCTCCACACTGATTTTAGGCACTAAATACATCTAAATGTCACTCTTTTCTTCTTTCTTTTTCATTACCAAGAGCTTCTCTCTCTCTCTCTCTCTCTGGTGAGTCCTGACCACCACCTTGGCACCTGTCGCATTCTGACAAGCTGCTTTAAGCATCCTTTTCGCTTTTGGTCGCTAATTAGACGAAACTGCCTTCGTATATTATACACTCCTTATCCAGCTATTCGATTCAATTACGATTCTACAAAAATAACCACCACCAAATAAGGCAATATATTCCTTCTAAGTTCTAATTCTTTGCCCTTCCGACCAAAAGGGGAATCGAAAAAGGTCGGAATCGAGAATTCTGATTCCTATTTTCAGATTACAAGGTTTCTGAAATTTGAATTTCAAATCGATTGAAATGGAGTTCTGGCCGGAGTTCTTGGCAAGCAGCTGCGGACGCGAGTTCGTGGCAGGTGGGGTCGGAGGCATGGCAGGGGTCTTAGCGGGTCATCCATTAGATACCCTCAGGATCCGGCTCCAGCAACCGAGTCCTGACCCGGCCAGGGCAATTAGTGCTGGTCCCGGTCAAAGAGCCAGTGCCACATCAGCAATCGGCTTGCTTAGGGGAATTCTCAGATCAGAGGGTCCATCTGCACTTTATCGGGGTATGGGCGCCCCGCTAGCTAGTATCACATTTCAGGTTTGTGTTTTTTTGTTTAGGCAAAAATTTTTAAGCCAGCTGACGAAATGCCAACCGAAAATTTCATTAATTAAACACAAGTTTTACATCACAGAACACAAGTATATGCAGAGATATAAAGCTATCTAACAAAATTAGGCCATATGCGAATCTCTTGCTCCACAGCAGATCCTAACTCGTGCTGGGCTTTGATCAGAGAAGACTCTTCTGTTGCGCTCAATTTGTATTCTTTATCAATAAAACTGGGTCTCAATTAACATTCCTTTTCATTACTGCACAAAATTTATGTACCATTCACTATTGTATCATTCTGCAATTAATTAATGGTTAATAAGCATCAGTTGTGAAGCATTATACAGTTGCATTTTATGTCAGTTTTTTCTTCTGTGGTGCAGAATGCAGTAGTGTTTCAAATCTATGCAAGTCTTTCGAAATCTCTCAACACAACAAAAGAGGATGAGCCTCCTTCTTACACAAATGTCACCTTAGCTGGCGTCGGTGCTGGTTCCATACAAACCCTTCTTCTCTGCCCAGTTGAACTATTAAAAATTCGCCTCCAGCTGACGAGCGGCCCCAACATTGGTCCTGTTACAATGGCCAAGGACATATTTAACAAAGAAGGGTTTCGTGGTATTTACCGTGGTCTCACCGTGACAATCCTGAGAGATGCGCCGTCTCATGGAGTCTATTTCTGGACGTACGAGTATACACGTGAATGGTTGCATCCTGGCTGTAGGAAGACTGGAGAGGAGAGTCTCTCCACTATGCTTTTCTCTGGTGGCCTTGCAGGTACTGTATCTCGTTCTCTATCTGGTTCTGTCGGGTATCTATTTGATCCAAGAAATTTTGACTCTGTTGTATACACTACTGGCACTTGTTGAAAGGTTGTCTCATGTCATTGTAAAAAGCTCTTGTTTTTAAATATTTGAAATTTTGCAAAAAATAACTTTCTTTGTTGAAAAGTTAAAAACATTCCTTACTGTAGTTGGCTTTGATAGTTAGTATTTCTATATGGCCGTGATCCTCTAACCCCTTCTAAAGATGGCTTAATCTTTTGAATTTTCTTAGATATTTCCGCCTACCTAGAGGACTTTTTATTGTTTTCTTGAAATAGTCCAATAATACCCCTAATCATATATAATATGTTACTTTGATCCATGCTGTCGATCTTTCAGAAAGACACAACCCCGTTGATCATCAGATTCGTTTAGCCTTTCAGAGATCTTCTCTAACCTGATGGAGCGATTGAGAGGACCGATACAGACAATTTCTTCTCTTCTGGAACTCTGTTTAGAGAGAGATGGATCTTTGTTGGGAAATGAAAGGGTGACAGAAAATGAAGAAATGAGAATGGTTTCGAAAACCAACAGTATCCCTATATATAATGGACATCCATATAGCTGAGAGCAATTATATCTTAACGGGTCCATATCGGATCTAAAACTCTCTTAACGGGTTTGTCGCTTAATCATAAAACTGTCTATGATTGTGTTCTCCAGAGATCAATAACATAATTGTATTATTATCAGACTTTATATAATTCAGACCATCACTGAATCATAAAGTCGTTAATACGCATTCTACATATTAAAAGGCCCATTTCTCATGACATATAATAAACCCGATACAGAATTTGATCACTTCATTACGTATATAATTTGACAGTTCCATTATATAATATATATTTATTACATATAAACCCATATATATTGTAATTAATAATAATTAATTCCAACAATGACAACTAAATTAGCCTGATGGTGTTTTTTGATAGCTACAAGGAAGAATATATCTGATAATATAATTATTTTGATCATTTCAATGTTGGTGTTATGCCAATTAATTTTTTCTGTGGCTTAATTACAATAAAATTTATTTTGTTAATATGAATTGTGCAAAATATCAACAAATGACAAGACTTATTATTGAATCTACCAGTAAACTATGAGCTTTTTTAAGTTTATAAAAAAAATGCTTTTGTACAATGTGCTGATAAGTGAAGACTGGAGGTGGGATCCTTTGTTAATTGCCTGTATGTTGCATAATATTGATTGTTATGACTTAAAGAGGTTGAGGTACTTATTGCTAAATATTGAGGCCTTCTCTATCTTTTCTGACACAGGTACTAGAACAGTTATATTGGGTTATTTAATTAGAAAATTTTAAATTTAGAGCATTTGTTGATTGCAGGGGTGGCTAGTTGGGTGTTTTGTTATCCACTAGATGTGGTCAAGTCACGACTTCAGGCCCAGTCGGGTGGTCATCTGACCAAACCAAGATACACTGGAATTGTTGATTGCTTCAAAAAAAGTGTAAGGGAAGAGGGCGTACCTGTGCTGTGGCGCGGTCTTGGCACTGCTGTGGCGCGTGCATTTGTTGTCAATGGTGCAATTTTCTCAGCATATGAGTTGGCCTTGAGATTCTTGAATGCAAATGGTAGTCAAAGGCTCGTTTTAGAGGAAAATTGAATTTCAGCTTAAACCTCGTGCTTTCAACCACCTGTTGATTTGCTTAAAATTCGTCTTGAATGGTGCTTACCAAAGGGTGGTTTGTGTTTTCCTATGTCAAGAAAGACAACATTTGGAGATCAGAGTTCTTCTGTATTTAACATGAAGGTATTGGTGCTTTTAATCAGATTTAAGTACAAGGAGAAGAGTTCCATTCCATTCTACTGATTGAATTACTTCTGAGAAATTGCAGTACAGATTTGTTTGTAAATATCCCTAAATGAACTTTCAGTTGTACTTGGAGATTTTAGTGCAACATATTATTGGCAATTTGGCATAAGTGGGATTAAGGGGGGGGGGGTATAATTACAACTAACAAAGCATTTTTCATTGTCTGAAACAGTTTTTTTATTATTATTATCAGCTGGGTTTCCTTATTAATATACATAATGAAACGTTTTGCTTAACCAATTTCCGGTCATAATTTTCTATATTAAAGCAAAATTGTGTGAACTAGAGCCAGCATAATTTAAATGGACCTAATAGTTATAAGCCCATTATTTTACATGGGCCTTTTATGCTACCGTGCAACTGGTAGCCCTGGTATAATCTAAGGTAAAGAAGACACCGGTGCTACTACAAACAACAGCCTTTCTTTATTTATGTTACAACACATGATACATCAGTACATGATTGTTTTTGCTGTTACATTAATTCCAATTACTAACCTTATCCACGCGTGGCACACCTAATTGCATCACTCAGACCCAGACAAACCTTGAAACTCAACACAACACAATATATTACACGCGTATGCAAACCCACAGAAGAGAGCAAGCTAGCTCCATTAATAATAAAATAGATATTGACACTCGTTCTTCATGCAAACTGATTGGACCTAAACCTTAGCCCAGAGGAGGTCATCCTGAGGAAGGAAGTGACAAACTGGTCCACTGCCGGGCTTCGCACCAAGCTTCTCGGCTTCCAAAAAAAACTCGTCCACGTCTAAGTGGCATACTGCCAATGCCCGAACCTTTGTCTCATCAGCACCAACCAATGACACGGTGTATGCTGATGCGGTTGTAGTGTGGCAGTGGAATACAGCGTACGCGTATCCTTGTGCATGGCAGGCCACAAGCTCAGATGCTTTTACCTGAAAATATGAATAAAAATGTTTGAAAGAGTGAAATTTAATCTATGAAGGTTATAGTTTTTGACACAACATTAAAGTTAATCTGAAGCAATAATTATCAGAATATATAAACACTGTTAAAACAGGAAATCATTTGTTTGTCTAATACAGCAATCACCTTGTTCAAACCGGTGATGGTGTATATCTGCTTAGGGGTTGCAGCCTTTGAAACAGAAGTAGACATGGCACGGATGTTGTTGGATTTGAGACCAGACATGGCAAAGTCAACCATCGACTCGAGTGATGTGGCACACCGCTTGACCTCACCGTGCAAAGCTTTGGCCTCACATTCAGCAAGGGTGTTCTTGATGGAGGCAGCCTTTTCAGAGTCTGGGTTGATGGAGAGACGGGAGAGGATTTCAGGTAGCTTGGACGAAGAGAACGGGATGGAGTCGGCAACCTGGCGGGGGAGTAGCGAGGAACCGGCAGTGACACATGTGAAGTGGAGTGTCATTGTTGAGTCCTGTTGGAGCTTATCTCCCAAGAAGAAGATGGAGCCGACGCTCTCCTCGTTAGCTGCAGGTGCGGCTGCCTTGTTGTCTGTGAACCGAATCCATAGATATTCAATATATTTTATGGAGCCAAATTTCAGATGAATGAAGTATTTGTAGGCCAAATAGGCTATGTATCAAATATCATTAATAAATGTAAAATATTACAAATTTTTGTATTATATGTGATTTTTTGATAGAAAGATTTTTATGAGTTATTCGGAAAATTTTGAGCATGATAAATAATAAAAAATTAAATAATTAGTATGTGGGGTCGAAAACTCAAAATACATGATGAAAGCCGCCAGTAAAGCTCTCTAACTTAATTATATTAGGGCTCTAGGATTTCGTACCGACAATATAGTCTTCAAATAAATAATTAATAATATAAAATTTTAAATATATTTAATAAAATTTTATATCAAAAAAATTTTAGACATAATATTTTTGAGTGCTAAGTAATAATGATATAATAATAATAATTATAATAATATATAATATAATTAAACACATAATAATCTATAAATGATCATATAAAAAAATTAGATCGTTTTAAGAGTTAAGTTTCACTTAAAATATATTACACACATTATTTTAAATGAGAAGAGAGAAATTATTTTATATGAATCCTTGGATTCAAAAAGATGTAAAGATTAAAATAAAATCAATGGTGGTGAAAAATGATGATGTGGCATGCTTGAACAACTTGGAAGTTTAATCCTCTTTATGTATAATAATAATTATATAATAAATAATATAATTAAACACATAATAATCTATAAATGATCATATAAAAAAATTGAATCATTTTAAGAATTAAGTTTCACCTTAAATATATTACACATATTATTTTAAATAAAGAGAGAGAATATTTTATATGAATTTTTGAATTCAAGAAGATAAAAAAATTAAAACAAAATCAATGATGAAGAAAAGTGATGATGCTGATATGCTTGAAAATGTTGAAAGTTTAACCTTCTATATATTATGAATTATAAAAAAAATTAAACATTTAGCATATCGGTTGAAATTAAACCGTCGGCATTATTTGGATTGAAGTTTCTTTTTGAAGTAGTTTGCTATATTTCAGTAATCCAATGAAAAATATTTCATTGGGTCTGCAAAGTAGTTTTTAATTCAGTGTGAATAATAACTCCCTAATTTAATTATAATATATATCAAACTGAAATATATTCTTATTTATTCTGAACTAACACAATATTCTTTAATATAAAATAAAAAAGTTCATAACTAATTAATTGGAGTCCCTAATAGGATGTATTTATTCCATTATATATCAAGTCGCATCGGTTGAATTGGCGCAAACTAGCTTAATTTCTTATTTGGTATATATGTATGTATAGAGTTAGGCTATGGTGTTATGTATAGTACGGATTATTTTCGTGTTATGAATCGATTTTTCGTCTTTAAAGTTTAAATGATCGATCTAACTGTACAAAATAATTTTCGTGTAAATATCTAGATATAGATCAAATTTTATATTTTTTTTTAGAATTTAATTATTATTTTTTAAGATACTTAGAAAATCACTTGATTTAGTTATTATGAGATATTCAAAAGAAGTAATTTTTTAACTATCCTAAAAATAATAAAAAATTTCTAAAAAATATAAAATTTGATCTACGTCTAGATATTCATATGAAAGTCATTTTGGTCCAACTATATATATATATATATATATGAGGATGATGATGATGATAATAATAATAATAGTAATAGTAATAATAATAGAGCACATTTTGTTGATAGTTTGTTGCAATGAAGAAGGGAAAACAGAAAAACTAACTGGAATAAATGAGATCACGGATGGCACCGGGTATTGGAGAGTGGGGGAAGACAGAGCGCCAGTAGGCCTCTGCTGATGAATCGGCACTTCCTCCCATTGCCAAAGCAACCTGAAAACAAAGATACAGTTCAATTGATCACTTTTTATAATACTTTTTATAACAGGAAATATCACACAAGATGGATACTTTTTATAACAGTGATGCAATAAATTAATAGTAATTTGTTAGACTGCAGTACAAACATATTGTAATAAACGCAATAAACAAGTCCTTTGACTAAATGTTAGTAATTTTTAGTATATTGAATTTCCCATATATTTATATTATGTAATTGTCTTGTGTATCAGTTTTTGAAAGTTTTATATTAAAAGGACGTTATAAGGCGGTGGTTGCCAGTTATGGTAATTTCTACATGATATATATTGCACCCACCATAAAGAAGGAAAGGAGTATGAGAAAACGAGCCATGCTAGGTGCAATTAAGAGAGAAGGGAAGATGTAAAAAATAATTGTGAAGGTTTTGTGGCGCATGACGAGAAATTACACTGGAATTTATAGAAGTGGAGGTACGGAGTAGGACAAAATATTGTGTGAATTGACCTAAATACCCTAATGTCTATTCTTTTGGATCGGAAGGAGACAATGAATCGTGGTAGCATAGAGGAAGGATTTGTTCATTTGATGCAATTGTCCTTAGTGGCATTAGACACTAAATTTCCGCCATTAAGTGATAATTCAGTTCACGGTTATTAGGATAAGAGAGTTGAGTGAGATAATTTTTGGAATACTTCTTGTACGTACAGTCATTTATTAATCAATATTACATGCAAGAGTATTTTGAAATTTTCATTATATATAGTTTTATTTTAATACAACCATTTAATTATTTACCTCAAAAAATACAATTAATAATTTATTCACTTTTCTCTTTAATTGTCTGCTAAATAATATTTCACCCTTCTCAACAGTAAAACTATAATACTGTTCTACTTACTCTTCAAAAATGCATTATTCTAATGACATTAGTCTCGTATTATTCTCTGATTTGCCAAATAGACCAAAAATTATATCCACATCTGGAAGAAAAAAATATCTTGAATTTACTTCTACTTATTCGGAAAAAAAATCCGCAATCTCTGAGCGAAAAAAAAATAATCATCAGTTCTCAAAGTATTTCAATCATTCCTCATGTGTTGGAGTTTTTAAGTTTTACATTCATACACGTCTAATATATACATAATACATGTACGGTGTTGTACCAAAAAACTGAACTGCTTACATGGCGACTAACATATTAAAAATATCATAAATTAACAATCATTTTAAGCTTTGTTACTTGCTCTAAATTATGCTTTATTTTTGTTTCTTTTAGTACAAATCACCATAGGAGAGATTCAAGAAGAATCACAAAGATAACAAAAAAGTCAATTGAGGCAGGCATATTATGAAGAACAGAATGTAAGAAAAATTGAAGAGACGAAAGCACTGAGCAATTAATTATCTTTTTCACTACTATCCTTCGCCAGAACTTCCAAAATATAACTAGGAGTCAATTGGCAGTGATATGAAGGCTTTATTGTATGATATTGAACTTGAATGTGTCATTCTTATGCATTTCAGTTTCAGAAGCTAATTAATGGTAGAGTTGTGTAGTTGTGTTTCCGAAAATTCAATAGGTTTTCAACGTAGATCCAAGATGTATAACCCTAAATAGTTCTTTGGATAGGCCTTGATAAGTATGTATAAGTCCATCAAATATTACACTCGAGACATCCTCGAGATAAAGTGTTTTCGAGTTCAAAAGTAGATAGAGTTATTACGTCTGAAATGCTTAGTAAGGTTACCATTAAACTTCACGATTGAACTAATAAATATTCATTAACTCACCTTAATGAACACCATTTATGTTTCGTCCTCTGTAAGGCATGCAAACACACACCCGATTTCTCACATAAAGCAGGAAGAGAATGAAGAATTGAAGAAAGAGAATTAGTCTTTAAAAATATTAATAATTACCATACATTACAATTACAATTAAAGGTTCAGATTTTTGTGGCATCATATATTCCGGCCACTAGAAGCAGTAGCACTCGGTACTTCCTCATTTACATGCCCGTAGCTTTCATTAGCAAATCATAGGGGTATTTTGAAAGATTAGAGCACAAACTGATAAAGATTCTTTTCCACATCAGACACAACAGACACGGAATTCATGAATGCGCCGCGCTGTCTATGGCTTATAATTTACCGGGGAACATAATAATAAAAGTATGTTATATGTTTGGATGGTGCCAAGAATAATATAAAAATAAAGAAATAAAAATAGAAAAAAATAGTAAAAAAATATTTTTTAGGTTAATGTGAGAATAGTAAACAAAGTTATATTATTTCAAATGTGTTAACAAATAATATTTAGGATTTGGTTTATTGGACCACAAATTTGTTTAGACAATTATTGTCATTGGCACATAATATAGAATTAGGGATAACGACTAGCTTCAAATAAAACAACACTTTCTAGCAGGGACGAGTCAGGATTTTAGATTGAGGTTTAGGGGGCGGGCTGGAGGAGTCAAATGTTTACTACAGAGAAAAAAATATTAAGGGGATCAGATATATAAAATTTTAAATTTTTTTCCGAAATTATACATATTTATCGGACATTTTTGAAAAATCAGGGGGCTAGCCCCGAACCCCTCTTGAATCCGCACCTGCTTTCTAGTACTAGAAATAGAAAGTTTACGTTAAGAAAGATATAATAACCATTGAAGATAGGAAGTTTACGTTAAGAAAGATACAATAACCATTGAAGACCATATATATATATATATATATATATATATATATGCATATCTGTTGTATCAATAAAAACAGAACTTGATCAATAAAATTCATTCATACATCAAATTTTATATTTCATTAAGTCCCAATATGGTATCAAAGCGGGTTTAACTCCTCATCATCTAACACAAGAAGGGCCATTCATTAACAGTTGACACCAGCCACAAAAAAATCCGACCAGGGAGACACTGTTCTTATCTGTCAATATCAGAAAAATACTACTAAGTTTTATTCTTATAAGAAAAATTGGTACAAAACGTTGAACCCCAAATCCTGTACCAGAACGCCCAATTCCACTAGCTAACATTGAAAACTCAAGAATCAGCAATGTCACATAACTCAAAACTGACCAATATAATGTTTAATGGCAACCAAAACTACATTCTTTGGTCCAAATCCATGTGAATAGGGCTTGGTGACAGAGGAAACCTCAACCATGTAAATGGACCAAATCCAAGCCAAAACCAGAAAATTCAGATGCTCCAACAGCGGAGGAAATCAAGAAAATACAAGAATGAGAGCAATCAGGCCTCTCGATGATGTCACTGTTAGAATATTTAATATTTTAATATTTAATGTGTGGCATACTACTAATAATTATGAACCAAGTTCGTTTATGAATAATTAATTAATGGGTGCATCTAAAAAGTGCATCTGGAGGGTGTATCTAAAAATGCATCTAGATACATCTGTATTTTTGATCAAAAAATTTAGTTGTCCAAATTTGTTGTACATGATCCCAAAAGTTACCTTAATGTTTATATATACTCAGTTCTATTTATTTGATCTGATTAATTCTCTTAAGATCTTTTTAATTCGTCCATTAAGAAAAGAACAGAAAATAAGAGGTTGAGTGGAAAAACGTCATAATTCATCATCATTAGAACTGAGAAAAACTTCTGAAGATCAGTATTCTTGCATCGCTTCCGCCTAAATATGCCTGCAATTCAGAATTATAAAATTTTTAATTATTATTTGTTATTTTATATGAATTACGTTATTTTAATAAAATATATTACGAATAAAATAACAAATAATCTGTGATTTTTAATAAAATATATTACGAATAAAACATATTTTCTATCACTACTCATCCAAACCATGAAAACAAAAACTGCTCGATTATGCATGCTTTTAAATTCATCCAAAGTCATTTGGGACAAAGTCAAAAACCTCTATGAGCGGTACAAAATTTTTGCTCACATATACAACCTCAAGTAGGAAATTACATCAAAATAATGATAATTAAATCCTTCTCATCTTTCAATTGTATCCATGGGCCATGACATTCCTCTACAACTCGTACGTATCTCTTCTTAGTTGCCTGATTTACAACTTGAAACAAAATTATAATTTGTTTAATCCGTATAATCAACAAAACTTGAATGGAAAAAAAAATAAGCCGGGTGAATTATGGAGGGTCTATTTGAAAAAAATCATTAATCTCGTATAATGATGGGTTGAAATTTTTTCTTGACAAATTCCATTCACGTAGGCCCTAATGGTTGTACACCTTAATATAAATATAATGGAATAAGTTGATTTTTTTGACAAATTCCGTTTAACTAGTGGCGGATCCAAGGTAGGCGCCAGCCGGCGCCCGGGCACCCCCTCGGTTCACTGAAAAATAAATATTGTATGGTAAAAAATAAAATTTCTTTTGACCCGAATATTCTATTTATTTGAACCGGGCACCCCCTATCGATCGTTTCTGGCTCCGCCCCTGTTAACTAGGGTTTGACGGGTTGGGTTGTGTACCTTAAATAATTACTAGGTGAGTTTGAGCAATTAATGATCCTGCTTAGAGAATCAAATATATGATCTATACATGCAGATCTATAAACAAAACTTTAAAATAATATTTGGACTAACCTTGTACACATAAAAAAAAAAAAACATCTAAAATAAGTAAATTGTTTGAATGATCCTTACATAGTCACATTACCCTCAATTACCGTTGACAAACGGACCTGCATGTAGATGAAGGTGAAGATGAGTGAAATGAGAGGTATTGCAAACAAATAATCTCACCAGTATTTCGTCCAAAAATAAAAAAAAATGATTGAACCTGTAGATGATAATCATTAAGTGGAGTATGAGTGAATTGAAGTGCACAAATTCTGGTCTTCATTTGAAAGAGACGGATCACAAAACCCCTTCTGTTATCCTTCTTCTCTGCCTCTCCTTTATTGATTACTTTTTAAAAATCGTCTCTTCATTTAATTTTTCATTAGTTTTTTATTTGTCATCCCTTTTGTTCTATAAGAGATAGTTTTTCTTCATTTGTTATATCATGAGTTACTCGAGATGTATTTTATCGAATACAACAAACTCAAACGATGATTCAAAAATTAAAGTCTTACAAAGTGCCAAAAAATAATACGATCCAGTAAAAATCAAAGGCGTTGGTATTTATCACAGTGGGAAACTTTAAGAAGTGATTTTTGTGATTATTTCAAAATTGTCTTTACATATATTGAAGACAATATTAAAATCGTTAAAGCTAATTTGATATTTTGCGTTACTTAATTTTGGATCCAAGTGTTTTTCTGTTATTATTTTCTATAGATATAATCATATTTTTAAAATAAAAATTAGTTATATATAGCGGTGCAAGAAAAATTCATAATTCATTTGATATTCAATTTGATTTAATTCATTCGGTTCAATAACTTTTTAATGAATTAATTTGAGTTCATTTTATAATAGTTTGATATGTAGTTATTTTATATATTTTTAATTATTCAGTCAATAATATATATAATAATATAATTATTTTATTATAAAATTAATAAGATATTATTAATTTATTATTCAATTAATCATTATTTTTTTTATTTTAACCTTTGACGTTAAAAAAAAATGTTCTTATTTTAAAGTTCTGATGCGACACGTACTATTTTTGTGTCTCCGTCTGTTTCTAATCGTCTCCATCTGTTTGTGAGGTATTCCGTCGGATTATTTGATGAATAATGATAGTGCATATTGTGTTATCTTGAGTAAAATGAAAGTCTAAATTATTTAATTTTTAATTAAATATCTATAAAATATCCGTCATCCATATTTTAAATCAGCGATTTTCTACAAAAAAAAATAATATTATCTTTGCCATTATATCATTCTCAGTGAATATTTATAAGTGTGGGTCTGGGGAAAAGCAGTAGGCAAAACACGGATCATTATTTTATTTTGTAAATAGCGCAATTTCTAGCTATATAAAAACCGTATCTTATTTTAATCATAATGTAAATCGAAATAATATAGAAAATATTTTTTTATATTAATAACTCCTGGGTTGGATTATTTGCTTCATATCGTATCAGAGATAATTTGTCCATCATATTTGCGAAGAAAATCATCCAATTCAATTTGAGTTGCAGTACTTTGAGCCATATATTAAATATTCCGAAAGAAATTTAAAATAAAGTCACATATGATATTATTGAGATTTGAAAGTATATAGTCCACGAATGATCTCTTGAAAACAACAGAATAAAATATAATATTCATCAATAATAAATATTTTTTGGGTACATTATTGTTGATCTTTCTTTATACCGAGTGCTTATGTAGAAGTAATCATTTCTAATTGAATACTTTGGGTCCTGAAAACGAAAGGTAAAATATAAATGTGATCAACGATGAAGTGGGGAAGTTTTGCTTTTTTTTTGGTCCAATTTAACATGCGGTTGAAATACTTTATGTAAACTCAATAATTAAAGAAAATTTCCTAGTGGACAATTTAATCCTATTTTCCTTTTGTAATCTAAATAGTACAAGCAACCTCCATAAAATATGATTATTTTAATAATAATAATAATAATATTTATTAGTTATTATTTTTACTACTATTATTTTTCGGACCTCCTGATCAAACTCAGATGAATGAAGCCCAATATGATACAAACATGCAATAATAAATAAGGCTAATTCTACTGTGGATCAGAGAAAATTATAAATAATTTATTATAATTAAGGTTGTAACTCGGGTTTCACCCGATAATACAGTCCTCAAATAAATACTAATAATATAAAATCTTAAATATATTTAATAAAATTTTACATTAAAGAAAATTTAGACACAATGTTTTTAAATATAATGATATTATAATAATTATTATAATAATAAAAAGTATAATTAGACACATAATAATTTATAAATAATCACATAAAAAGTTGGATCATTTATAGATTATTTTAAATGATGATAATAAATTATTTTATATAAACCCTTGGATTGAAAAAGATGAAAAGATATAAACAAAATCAATGATAAAAATAAGTGAGGATGTGATATACTTGAAAATTTTGAAGCCTTAACTTTTTTTGTATTAAGATTTTTTTATCAGTCTTTCTCTATTAATCACAACAAAATAATTATCTTAAACGGTCTAAAATTGTTTTGATGCATCACATAATCTGCCAATAAATAATCCTTTTAGACGGTTAGGCCGTTCAATCAAAACATAACGGATCAGCAGGAATGTGGGCCCCAGAGAAACCAGACGGATCCTGCATATCTAGGGCCCCTCAGCGCGGATTCTAATGAATTATATTTTTGTGAATAATTTATAAATAATATAAATTTTATTCATAACTAAATATTTTATAAATTAAATATCTATTTCAACCAACAATATAACGTAATTTATTTATTAAAATAATATTTTAGTGAATATTTTATAAATTAAAATATATTTTTAATTTATTAATAAAATAATATTTTAGTCATAAAAAATTTAATTTATGAATAAAATATATTATAAAAATTTAAAAATGATATTTATATTATATAAAATAAATTATTCTCAAATTATACTCATATTATATCGAAATCACAAATTATACTCATATTCCATCAGCTGCGGTGCACCTGATGGAAGTTTCGTTCTAGATCCGTAATCCATTGAGCCTACTCTCCGTAAGAAATCGTGACGCAACTCATTTTAGCATCTTCTAAGTTCTAAACCGTAAAAACAAGATTGGCGAATTTATTCGCCTATAATACGTATATGGGCTCTGAACGAATGAATCAACGTGTAAAATGGTGAATTATTCGGTTAATACATTTATTATCTGCAGATTTAATAAATTTGGCGAATCTTTTGTGTTTTTATTGCTTTCTATTTGTTCTATTTTGACAATGAGGTTTCAAATAAATTTCAAATAAATTTTAAAAATGAAAAAATATTATAGATATATCTTGAAGTCATAGATTGATAATATTTTAAATTTTAACGTAATTTAAATATCATTTATTAATATATTATAGATTATCAAATTTTATACAATTTGTAAATTGATCTATGAATTTAAAAAAGTCTATAAATATTTTTTTGCTATTTTAAAGAATTTTTAATTCAAAAATTGGGTCCGCCATTGCATGGAGACTATTTCTAATTTCTGAGCATGCAGTAGAAAAGGTGTACACGGTGAATGGTTGCATCCTTGCCGTAGAAAAGGTGTAATAAAAAAAATAACGTGAATGGTTGCATCTTGTTGTAGAAAAGGTGCTTAAAAAAACTCAAATATGATTCGTTCCCGAACGAAACAAACGAAATCAAAAGAAGAAAAATAAGTCAGGGATTTTTTAGAAAGCGGAATGTGTCTCAAGGGCTTGAGATCAAAATTAATTTTAAGTCTTATTTCATCCGTCGGATTAGTATTATTTCATCAATTTTGATGCAACTCATTTTCAATTTCACACTTTATTTTGATATCAATACTAATCCAACGGATGAAACAAGAATTGGGACCAACTTTGATCCCAAGTCCTTGAGACGCCCGATTCGATTTTCTATGATTTTCTCAACAAAAATATTTGTTCTATGAAGTAACAGCGGCGGCTTTACTCTCAACATTTGCGAATTGCGATTAAGATGGCATTCAATAGGTGATTTTTTTTTTTTTTTTTTTTAGCTTATGTCTGTTTTGAATTGATCCGTGTAGGTGAAGAGAACGATTAATATGGTTTATGAATTAAGGAGGGAATGTGGAATTAATTGACGAGATTGATTTTCTTATAGAGTTTATGAAGGAAGCTGCCATGTTCTTTTGTCTTGGCTTCTTCTCTCTCTTTAGGTTGCTAGTTTAATTTAGATTTTATTTATTTTACAAGTTAATAACTTCAAATGAAATGTCTACCAATCCCTGATTTATGATATTGTTGAATAGATTCTTTGCAGGGTTATTCCAAAAGCCCTCATGCCGATTGAGGTAATTTGATTTGAATATTTTGAAAATCATTGGTTTTCTTCTCTAATTATTCTCATGTTAAAAGTTAATAATTATGTTTTTTTCCCACTTTTCAGTCAATGCAAAATATATCGGGTGAGATTATTGGCGAAATATGAAAGTCATCGCAAATATGCATGAGAGACAATCTCAAATTGCTGGACAATCTGAAGCTTTTTTTTTTGTTGCCCTTCTTGATAAATTTCACTTCATTTGTATGATTTTCTGTATATGATAACATCAGGGAAAAAGTTGTTGAATTGTTAATATGCGAATTTTTAATACAGTTATCTGGTTATGGGACAATGGAGGAGACTAATTGGTCTCAGCTTTTATTATGTTTGTTGAAAAACAAGTTCGATGGGTTAGAGTTGGAGAAGACACACTTCCAGGGTATTTGTGAAAAAAATGGGTTTGTTAATAATTATTATTGTAATTTTTACTCATCACGTCTATTACTAAATGTGGAAGGTTTTCAACACGTTTATCACACACTACTGTTAGAGAAATAATTTATGCAGTTGATTTTTGTCAGAGAATTGCTAGAATGGAGGTTAATTTACAAATATATGTTCAAATGTTTAGGTAATAAGAAGATATCAAATCCACTATTGTTAGTTAATTCAGTATTCTTTTAGGGAGTGTTTGGCACTCAATGGTATAGTAAAAAGTTGGAATAGAATAGCTATTTCGACGAATTAATTTGCCAAACAAATTTTAGACTAAGTAGAAGAGTGCGGAATAATGTTAATCCGGTATACCAACTTATAAGTGGAATATTGGATTAGCTCTCGTCGGAATAGCGATTATTGTTTGATTATATTATATTATGATTATGATTATGATTTAGTATTATTATATTATTATATTATATTTATGATTATAATTTATTATTATATTAATATTATGATCATTATTAAATTATTATTATCATTATTGTTATTATATTATCGTTACCATTAGTATTATTATATTATTTATTATTATTATAAATATAATTTTAATATTATATTATTATATTATGAATATAAATATAATTATTTTATTATTATATTATTATGATCAAGATTGTTAATTATTATATTATGATTTTGATTATTATTACTTAGTATTATTTTATTATGTTGTATTATATTATTATATATTAATTATAGTGATGATTAATTTATTATTATATTATTATAATTATCATTATTTATCATTATTTTTATGATTATGATTATATTTTTATTATTATATTATTATGATTATGATTATTATATTATGATTATATTATTAAAATTATGATTACTTATTATTATATTATTATAATTATGATTGTAATTATAATTTATTATTATTATATTACTATATTATGATTATGTTTATATTTTTATTATATTACAATTATAATATTATTATTTATTATGATTATTTTTTATTACTTTATTATTATTTTATGATGTTGTATTATATAATTATATATTGATTATATTTATGATTAAATTATTATTATTATATTATTATATTATTATTATAATAATTATTTATAATTATTTTTATGATTATGATTATATTTTTATTATTATTTTATTATGATTAGGATTATGGTTATTTTATTATGATTATGACTATAATTATTATTATTATGATTATGATTATTATTGTAATTATAATTTATTATTATTATATTACTATATTATGATTATGTTTATATTTTTATTATATTACTATTATTATTTATTATTTATTATGATTATTTTTTATTACTTTATTATTATTATTATTATCTTACTATTATGATTATTATTTTACTATTATTATTATTATTATCATCATCATCATTAGTATCATAATTATTCATATTTGAACTATTTTGAGTAACAACTGTCAAACGATATTTCTGCTCTTCCAAATAGACAAAAACACCACTCTTTTACCAATCTTCCAAAAAAATACTATTCTATCACTTTTCCAAAATTACCACTCTTCCAAATCTATTCCTTAATTTGCCAAACGGACCCTTACACAAGTTCTGGTATCTTAGTGATAGGTGCCCATTTTATATAATATTTGCACAAGGTTTAATATAATAATTCACTCCATTTATCTGAATCATACTTATTTTAGCCTGTGTTTTATCTCTAGAATTTGTTACTGCCGTATTTTTTGGTTTTGGTAATTTTCAGAAATTCCTGGAGAAATCGTAGCGTAGATTTGGCTCGCTAAGACTCTCAGCGAGACTCTTGGCAGAGAGCAGCTACCAGATGCGAATTGAGCAAGGAAACAGCTGTACACGTGAAGGAAAATCTAGAGATCTCATCTATGATTTAGCAGAGATTAAATGCAGTAATTAAAGGAGATTAAAGAGAGAAAAGGAAAGAGATTTACCTCTTGGTTGGAAAGAGGAGGTGAGAGAGAGAATTAATTGCTGAAATTTAGGGAGAGAATCTAGGGGATTCCATAGGAGGCAAACCAAAGAAGGAAAATCTCTTACACTCTCTCTCTCACAGGGGGGAAAAAAAGGAAAAATACGGACCAGGAGGGGCCATCTCTCTCTCCAGGTTCGGTTTTGGAGTTCTCACAGCAAGGAGTTCTCACCAGAGAAGAAAGGAGACATTGGAGAACTTGGACTTCAATTGGGTTTTATCATTATTTTCTCTTTAACTCTCATTTATCCCCTGTGATGGATTCAAAACTGAACCTTTGTATTCTTAAAGCCATGCTTGGCTAAATAAATTTTCTTGGGATTAGGCATGTAACAAATTACTATGTTGTTGGTTTAATTTAATTGACATTATTACTTTTATTTGATCTTTGTTTGTCTTGTGATTTGAATTGCTAAACTACTTGTATGATATGAGTTGATTTAATTGAATAGCTTAGTCACACAAATGGTTTAAACTTAGGACTTGAATTGTTAGATCGAAAGATAATAATTTGAGACCCGATAACATAAGATAACGTAGGAATAGGCGAAGGACCGAAAGGAGAAACCCGTTCCTAATGGGGACACCTAAATTTGTTTGAATGATTTATTAAAGTACCGAAAGGAGAAAGTAAATTACTAAAATATGTTTAGGCTAATCATGAAACTTAATGGACTTAGTTTAGGAGAATGCGCCGCGAAAGCGGGTGTTTAAGTAAATTGAGTACGATACGAAGCCACGACGGTGGATAAATGCTACCATTGGATTAGAAACCCACAAAGAAAATATAAGAGTGTAACATCAATTAAATGAATACCAACAACCTCTAGTAATTTGTACGCCGAAATCCCAGGAATACCAAAAATATTCAATTTCTCGTATTTTATCTTTTCAATTAAGTCAATCTTAGAATCTAGTCTTTTATTTTCTGAAAATCTGAAATTGGTTGCTTAGCTAATTAAAAGAAATAAATTTGATATTTAAATCCCGTTCCTTGTGGATTCGACACCCGACAATATACTTAACAGTAGGTTGTGCGCTTGCAACCCGTCATTTAGTATCATTTTTAGGGTATTTATTAGCACTTGTGAAAACACATCAAGCTTTTTGGCGCTGTTGCCGGGGAACGGTGTATTTAATGTCAAAATTTATTTTGAGTCAATTAGACTAAGCATTTTTATTTTTATTTTTTTATTTTTATTTTTATTTTTCACCTTTTGTTTTGTCTCATTGTAGGATCTTGAGAGCTGGAGGAAAGAACAAGTTGGCTGGAGACAAGGTGCTACGAAGAAAGAATCACTAATTCAGAATCTCAATCCCCTGGCAGGAGTCTCAGTGAGAGTCTTGGCAGATTCGCAGCAGAAGAATTTTCAGCCAATTCTCAGCCTCTCCTTGACGAAAATCTTGCTACTGAGATGGCTCTTAACGGAGAAGATGATCTGAATCGACCTTTGAGGGATTTCATCATCCCAAAGGCGACCAACATGCGACCAAGTGTTGTTGCACCCGCCATTGCAGCGAATAACTTTGAACTGAAAGCCAATCTCATCACAATGGCGCAACAAAATCAATTTTCTGGGCTACCTAGCGATGACCCTCACTTGCATCTTGCGGTTTTTCTTGAAATTTGTGATACACATAAGAGTAATGGTGTTAGTGATGATGCCCTTAGGCTTAGATTGTTTCCATTTTCTCTTAGGGATAGGGCTAGAGCTTGGATACATTCTTTACCTGCTGGTTCTATAACCACTTGGGACCAATTAACCGAAGCATTTTTGACCAAATATTTTCCACCAAGTAAAACTGCTCAATTAAGAGGTCAAATTGTGAATTTTGGGCAAAAGGGGAATGAAAGTTTGTATGATGCTTGGGAAAGGTTTAAGGACTTGCTTAGGTTGTGTCCACATCATGGTCTTGCTAAACAATATATTGTGCAAATTTTTTATGATGGACTAATTAGCAATGACAAAAATTTTCTTGATGCCGCAGAAGGTGGTGCATTAACAAGCAAAAATGCGAATGAGGCATACAATTTGATTGAGACAATGGCGGTGAACCAACATCATTGGTCTCCTTCCGACCGCCATGCAACAAGGAGCACTCCGGGTATGCTTGAGTTAGATTCCTTGACTTTCATGAAAGCAAAACTCGAAGCAATTCAAAATCAAATCAGTCAATTGAGTTTCTCCAAGGTAAATCAAGTAACTCATTCTCCTTCTTGTGAAATTTGTGGTGTCATGGAACATACCGCACTTGAATGTCCATTGAGTGTTCCTCAAGAGAACCTAGAAAATATGAACATGTTGAATAATTTCAATAGGCCTCAAAACAACCCATACTCGCAATCTTACAATCCGGGTTGGAGGAATCACTCAAATTTTTCATACAAGAACAATCAAGGTACGGTGTCTCAAACACAAAACCGGCATCAACAAGGTTTTACACCAACTCAAAATGTGCCACAACAACAAAGTTTTGCTCCAAGGCAATTTGAACCTCAAACCCTACAAGAATCTAATTTGGAATTGATGGAGCAATTCATGAACCAACAAAAACAAGCAATGGATGAAATGAAAGAAACGATAAAACAACAATCCACACAAATAAAAATGTTAGAAAACCAAGTGGCACAACAAGCATCATCCTCTTTAAGGCAACCCGGCACTCTTCCGGGCAATCCCGAACTCAATCCGAGGGAGTATTGCAATGCTGTTATCTTGCGAAGTGGTTTTGAATATGAAAATCCAACCGTCACGTGAGATGGAGACTCAATTCCACCTCAGAACATTCTGCCAAGAGTCTCAGCGGAAGTCTTGACAGAGAAGGAGGCTCCAAGGGTAAGTGAAGAGGTAAGTCAACAAGAAGAAGAACCAAGGTATGATCCTCCACCTTACAAACCTCCAATCCCCTTCCCGCAAAGGTTAGCCAAGGTAAAGAAGGACAAGCAATTTGGTAAGTTTGTTGAACTCTTAAGTAAGTTGCACATCAAAATTCCATTTATTGAGACACTCACTCAAATGCCCTCATATGCTAAATTTTTGAAAGAAATATTGTCCAACAAAAATAAACTTGAGGAGTGTAAAACCGTAGCTCTAACGGTGGATTGTAGTGCACTACTTCTAAACCAACTACCATAAAAAATGAAAGATCCCGGTAGTTTTACCTTGCCATGCTCCATTGGTAATGTTAAATTCAAAAATGCTTTGTGTGATCCCGGTGCTAGTGTGAGTCTCATGCCTAAATCAATTTTTGACAAGTTAGGAATTGGAGACCTTAAGCCAACAAGAATTTCCTTGCAACTAGCCGATAGGTCCGTTAGATCTCCATTGGGTATAATTGAAGACATACCGGCCCAAGTTGGAAAATTCTTTGTACCCGGTGATTTTATTGTAATAGAAATGAAAGAAGATAACCAAGTTCCTATCATTTTAGGAAGACCCTTTCTTGCTACCGCTGGGGCAAATCTTGACATAAAAAATGGCATACTTTCATTGGCCATAGGGGATGAAAAGATTGAGTTTAATGTTACAAAATCCATGAAATACCCCTCTAATGATGATGTTTATTGTAGGGTTGAAACCATGGATACGCTGGCAGCAGAGGTTTTTAACATGCAAATCAACATGGGAGAAGAAAAGGTTCTTGGTGAAGCAAGAGAATTGCTGGAGAAAGAAAACGAACTCACTGCCAAGAGTCTCATCGAGAGTCTCGACAGTGCTGGAGACAGTGAAGAAAAAGCTGAAAGCAAAACACCTTAACTGAAATTAAAGCTCCTACCTCCCAACCTTCGCTATGAGTTCTTAGACCTCAACAAGACATACCCAGTTATTGTCGGTGCACACCTAGATGCAACACAAACCGTGAAACTCTTGCATGAATTAAGGTTACACAAGAAAGCAATCGGGTACTCAATAGAAGATCTTAAAGGACTGAACCCCTCTCTTTGCATGCATCGTATTTTGCTTGAGGAACACCACAAACCCTCACGAGAGCCGCAAAGGAGGTTGAATCCCAATCTTAGGGAGGTAGTGAAGAAAGAGGTGATCAAGTTACTAGAGCCGGCATTATATATCCAATCTCGGATAGTGAATGGGTTGAGAGACACGCTCATCTCTACACCGATCCTACAACCACCCGACTGGAATCTCCCGCTTGAGATCATGTGCGACGCTAGTGATTATGCCGTGGGAGCCGTCCTTGGACAAAAGAAGGATAAGAAACTATATGCCATATATTATGCGAGCAAGACCCTTGGCGTGACGTGAATAAGGGGTCAAGCTCAAGACCTTAAACAAGCGCTTCTTGGGAGGCAACCCAAGTTTTTGCATTTTTTAATTTAGTTTTTATAATTTTCCTTTATGCATTTTAATTTAGAATTTTGAATAATTATTGCTCACATAGTTCATTGGTGTAGGAAATTAGTTGAAGAGACTGGAGAAATTAAGAGGATCTTAAAATCTTGAGCAGATAGGTGGAGATGACACGAAAATTTGGCTAAGTACAAGAGATTGCAAGGGAAATACGTTCTGCCAAGACCCTCAGTGAGACCCTTGGCAGAAGCTAAAAAACTAAAATACTTAGAATTTTTGTCTCAACTTTCCAAACCCTTTCAAATATTTTCACATCCGAACTCCTTCCTACCGCCTCTACACAATTGACTATGTGAGCTCTCTCATTCTCTTTCTCACATTCTCATATTTCTTTTCTTACTTGGGGACAAGCAAAGTTTTAAGCTTGGGGGGGTGTGAAAAGAGAATTGTATCTGCATTCATAGCATGTAGTTTGCATTGTAATGTAGTGTAATTGCATGTAGCTTGCACGTTAATTCATGTAGTGTCATAAGTAAGTTAGGATTTTTGAGAAAAATTTATGAATTGATTGAAGTAAAAGAATTAAGAGAATTTATGGGATTTTGTTTGTTTTGAAAAATTGGGCAATATAACCTCATGGGCTAGTGTGTTGAAATCGAGAGTTAATTCTGTAGCGTCTAGTCCCTTAAATGATTTGAATTCTCAGAAATTACGACCCGAACCAGGTTGCTTAATATTATTGTTGCATATTTAGCCTCTTTACCTGAATTATTTCATGAATAATTGAATTGGATACCCACATGTCTAACTTGCCTTGTATGTTTTGAGTCTTATAAAAAAAAAAAATTCTGAAAAATCCAAAAATATAATAAAACATAGTCCGAGTTTGATCGGTACTCGCTTAGCCCTTTGTATATTATTGTTTTGAGGGCTATGAGTAGGGTGTGAAAACACGCCTTGTAATATCTGAGAAAGAATGGGTCCTGGCTCCTAAACATTGTTGAGTGACGAGCTTCTGACTCACGATAAAGCAAGGATGCTCACTCAGTTATTTAAAAAATATATATATTTGAGGCATACAAGGCACCTAATAGCTAAGTCGTGGTATCTGTTTGAGTAGTCATGAGACAAGTCAGGTAAGGGCGTTCAAATATGCGACAATTAGAGGGGCTAGGGTTCAAGATTTCAAAGTTTACTTATTTATGACTCAAGAGTCGCTCGTTTAACTTAGCTGCATTTCGACCTATGCCCTGTGAGGTGAAGAAGATTGCCCAAAAACATTCTTAAAAATAATCCCAAGTTGAACCTTGATCCTTTTGATTTGGTAAGTTCACAAGTTTTTCCTTTTAGGTATGGTTTCAAACAAGTTGAGTAAATTAAAATCCATCCACTTGACATTTCTGAGTTTAATTTGCTTAGGGACAAACAAAGTTTAAGCTTGGGGGATTTGATAGGTGCCCATTTTATATAATATTTGCACAAGGTTTAATATAATAATTCACTCCATTTATCTGAATCATACTTATTTTAGCCTGTGTTTTATCTCTAGAACTTGTTACTGCCGTATTTTTTGATTTTGGTAATTTTCAGAAATTCCTGGAGAAATCAGAGCAGAATTTGGCTCTGCCAAGACTCTCAACGAGACTCTTGAGAGCCTACGGATGCGAATTGAGCAAGGAAACAATTTGTACGTGAAGGAAAATCTAGAGATCTCATCTATGATTTAGCAGAGATTAAATGCAAAGCAATTAAAGGAGATTAAAGAGAGAAAAGGAAAGAGATTTACCTCTTGGTTGGAAAGAGGAGGTGAGAGAGAGAATTAATTGCTGAAATTTAGGGAGAGAATCTAGGGGATTCCATAGGAGGCAAACCAAAGAAGGAAAATCTCTTACACTCTCTCTCTCACAGGGGGGAAAAGAAGGAAAAATACGGACCAGGAGGGGCCATCTCTCTCTCCAGGTTCGGTTTTGGAGTTCTCACAGCAAGGAGTTCTCACCAGAGAAGAAATGAGACATTGGAGAACTTGGACTTCAATTGGGTTTTATCATTATTTTCTCTTTAACTCTCATTTATCCCCTGTGATGGATTCAAAACTGAACCTTTGTATTCTTAAAGCCATGCTTGGCTAAATAAATTTTCTTGGGATTAGGCATGTAACAAATTACTATGTTGTTGGTTTAATTTAATTGGCATTATTACTTTTATTTGATCTTTGTTTGTCTTGTGATTTGAATTGCTAAACTACTTGTATGATATGAGTTGATTTAATTGAATAGCTTAGTCACACAAATGGTTTAAACTTAGGACTTGAATTGTTAGATCGAAAGATAATAATTTGAGACCCGATAACATAAGATAACGTAGGAATAGGCGAAGGAAGGACCGAAAGGAGAAACCCGTTCCTAATGGGGACACCTAAATTTGTTTGAATGATTTATTGAAGTACCGAAAGGAGAAAGTAAATTACTAAAATATGTTTAGGCTAATCATGAAACTTAATGGACTTAGTTTAGGAGAATGCGCCGCGAAAGCGGGTGTTTAAGTAAATTGAGTACGGTACGAAGCCACGACGGTGGATAAATGCTACCATTGGATTAGAAACCCACAAAGAAAATATAAGAGTGTAACATCAATTAAATGAATACCAACAACCTCTAGTAATTTGTACGCCGAAATCCCAGGAATACCAAAAATATTCAATTTCTCGTATTTTATCTTTTCAATTAAGTCAATCTTAGAATCTAGTCTTTTATTTTCTGAAAATCTGAAATTGGTTGCTTAGCTAATTAAAAGAAATAAATTTGATATTTAAATTCCGTTCCTTGTGGATTCGACACCCGACAATATACTTAACGGTAGATTGTGCGCTTGTAACCCGTCATTTAGTATCATTTTTAGGGTATTTATTAGCACTTGTGAAAACACATCACTTAGACTCATGAGTATTCTGTTATCGTTGATACATGCATGTGGTGATTTGTTGTAGACATTTTTAATGTTAATTTTAATTAGACCCATTATTCTTTGGATTTGATATTGCACTATATCTGTACCAGTTAAATACAGAATGTATAAATTGACTGGTCTATAATGTTTTCTTAGTGTGATAATTTGAGAAATACTGGACATCTCATGAGTGGTGCCACGTACCAGTTGCGAGACACATCACACCTAAGCTACCCAGAGATGCCTTCGAGTTCATTTTTTTTAAAAAAAAATCATTTCTAATTGTCAGTTTTTGTATCTTCTTTATTACAAGTGAATAAGTGATCACCTGATAATTCATGCAAATGAACATTATTTTCTTTCCCATTTGGAAAGAGAGAAAAGGTCTCTCCTCGTGTATGCAGGGCGGAGCCAAGTGCTTTTAGGAGGGTTGAAAAATAGTGTTTTTCAGTAATACTTTCGATAATTTATCCCCCTGAAAATTTGTTTGTCCTCCTGAATTGTTTGATTATTTTGATTGACAAAAAAATATTTAATATCGTGTATAATGAAATAATTATGTAAAAATATCAAAATATAAAGTTTCATAAACGAAATTTTCTTTCATCAACTTGATTATCTATTACTTTGAGTTTTATTTTATTGTTATTTTAATATATAAAATGTTATTATTTTAATAAATTTTTTATTTGTTAATTATATATATTAAATTATTAATTTTTTATATAGTACCCGATTAGTTAATGGGTTTTCATATATTACTGTTTCACAAGTAAATGTTTCTATGTACTATGATTTTTGTTATAAGTGAAACATGTTCATGATGGTTGGTACAGATATAGGCGAGTTTATGCAAATATTTCACTGTTTGTAATGACCCTAGTTTTCTAAATATGCGAAAAGAAAGGGGTTTTAAGAAGGCCCGGATCAGGCCCATTCGAGACTTGGGAGGCCCGTTAGAATGTATGGGCCTTCTTTGATACTGTGCTGCGCCTTTTTATGCGTGGCAGATTCGGGCCCAGTCTATTAATATGTAGCCCTGTTGTAATCCAAGGACTAGGATTTACAAAACACAATTAATTACAACATGAAACAACTGTCTTGGTGCCTTTCATTATTTATGTTACAACATACATAATTAGTGTTTGTTGCACTTTAATTTCAATTATATACTAGCCTTATCCATACGTGGCACGGCCAATTGCATCACTCATACCATGACAGACGTTGAACTGAACACAGCACATGAAGACAACACATGCAAACCAAACCCACAGCAGATACGACGAGCAAGCTTGCTAATTAACCAGCTCCATTAATTATTAATGCATAACATACTTGTTCTTCATGCTAACTGATCGGACCTAATTAAACCCTGGTCCAGAGGAGGTCATCTTGAGGAAGGAAGTGGCAAACTGGCACACTGCCGGGCTTCACACCAAGCTTCTTGTATGCCTCCTCCACTCCAGAAGCTGCGTCCATGTGGCATGCCGCCAGTGCCTGGACCTTTGTGCCGTCAGTGCCGACCAAGGACACGGTGTATGCTGATGCAGTTGTGGTGTGGCAGTGGAATACAGAGTAGGCGTACCCTTGTGCATGGCAGGCAACCAGCTCAGATGCCTTTACCTGAAAGTACGTATAAAAAGTGTATGGAAGGAAGTATGAAATTTATTCTATGATGATTGTAATTTTTTACACAAAAATAAAGATAATCTGAATCAGCAATTACCATAATAAACACTGTTAAAATAGGAAATTAGTTATCTGATTACTTAATAACGTTCACCTTGTTCAAACCGGTGATGGTATATATCTGCTTAGGGGTTGCAGCCTTTGCGACAGAAGTAGACATGGCATGGATGTTGTTGGATTTGAGACCAGACACGGCAAACTCAACCATGGACTCGAGTGATGGGGCACACCGCTTGACCTCACCAGGTAAAGCTTCAGCCTCACACTCGGCAAGGGTCTTCTTGATAGAGGCAGCCTTTTCAGAGCTCGGGTCGATGGAGAAGCGGGAGAGGATTTCTGGCAGATTGGATGAAGAGAAAGGGACCGTGTCGGCAACTTGTCGGGGAAGGAGCCGGGAACCAGCAGTGGCACGCATAAAGTGGAGTGTCATTGTTGAGCCTGGTTGGAGGCTCTTCTCCAAGAAGAATATTGAGCCGACATTATCAACGTTAGCTGCCGGAACGACCGCCTTGCCTGTAAAGCGAGTCCATATATTAGAGAGAGGAAAAAAACAAGTACCTAAATCCACCAACTTGCTAGAAATTGTACAAAGATTTGCTGTTTGGATTTGTGGCGGTACTGGGACTGCTTTAATTATTTTATGATATATATTTTATCTGCTAATAGAGACTCTTCCCTTATTTTTCTTATAATTCCTCTACTAACCTATCACTTCATTATTCAAAGAAACTGAATTGTCAGTATATTTTGCGTTATGGACAGTATTTGTTCAAAAGCAGAGCCAGGTGTAACAATGTTAATTATACTTGTATTTCTATATTTCAACTGAAGCCCGAACTAACGTCAATATTCAGATTTTATTGTTAACAAATTGTTCTATATATAAGAATGGGAGAAGGAGAAATTAAATGGAATAGATGAGATCACGGATGGCACTGGCCACTGGGCATTGGAGAGTGGGGGAAGACAGAGCGCCAGTAGTCCTCTGCTGATGAATCAGCACTCACTCCCAATGCCAAACCAACCTGAAAACAAATTATATATATAACAGTTCAATTGGTCAAGGCATACTGATACAACTTTGACATCGAAATTTTTTATTTTATCAGTACAATAGTAGCAGCCAATCGACTGCTACTTTAAAAAGGTAAAAAGTGCTTTTATAGTGTCGCTTGTTTTGCCCCCTTTACATATTTTCACATACACACGGATTCAAGGGATGATATTTTTTACGGGACTCATTTGTCATATGTGATAGAAACAATACGGGACAGTATGTTGGGAGCATTCAAATATTTTTCAAAAAAATATAGTTTAATTAATCACCTGATAGAAAAATAACCTTTGATAAAATAAATAAATAATTGTATGGCAGTGATGAAATATATAATTAATTAAATATGTGTTTGTTAATTAATTAGAATGCAAACGTACTGTAAACTAAAACAATAAATAAAACAAGCTTCTCGAATAATGTAAATTAATAAACTTTATTAATATGTGTGTGTGTGTGTGTGTTTGTGATACTATTTCATTTATTCTCATATTTCATTTCTTGATAAATATATTGCACTCACCAAAAGGAAGGAAAGTAGGAGAAAACGAGCCATTTTGAGGAGTAATTAAGAGAGAAGGGAAGATGTACAAATTAAGTGTGAAGGTTTTGTAGTGAATGACAGGAGAAATTACAGTGGAATTTATAGAAGTGGAGGTACGAGTGAGGACAAACAATCGTTTGAAACTACTTTTATAAATTTGTTTTTATTTTTTGATAACATGCCCATGGCCATGGGCTTTCATTAGCACAGAAAATAAGCTTAGATGTTAATTTGAAGGATTGTAACATTAATGGTGGAGGGAAAGATTCCTTCTCTTTGGGTCAGTTGCAATGACTGTTTCCCCGTTATCTATTTCAGTTCTTTTCCGCTCGGAACATAACAAAAGAAGGTTGAGTCTCTGTCTTCCAATGTTTACTTTATGTCCATCATGATTTTTGAACTTATGCTATTAAAATTTTTGTATAAATATTAATATATAATTAATTTATATTAATATATAATAATTTTATATTGAAGGAATTAAGATTATTTATGAAGTCATATTACTAATTATATGATCTATTTTTCAATTTTTGACAAATATTTTTTTCATTTCAATAAATAAATGTTCCTTTTAATAATAAGAGGAATACTTTATTTTTTTTTCAGATATATACAGAATTATCTTGATAATATATATTTCAATATGCAATTCATAATAATTGGTGATTATTTAAAAATAGCATATAATTAATATTTTAATTTAATAAATATCTTTCATAATAGAATATATAATTACATAAATTTAGAGGTGGCAATCAAGTGGGTCCACACAGGTTTGGGTTTAGACGGGTCAAGTCAGATCAGTTTGATCTTTTGAAAGAAAATTTGTTCGGGTCACGGCTAGGACGGATTGAGTCAATTTATATATTGCTTTCTTTCAGATTTAGATTGATTTAGATTGAATTGCATGTTATTTAATTTCAGATTGGATCTGATTTGAATCCAAACAAATTAAATCTGTTTGATATTTTAAAAAATAAATTAGATCAGATTCATATTCGAATTAGTCAGATGGATTTATAGGATCCGATAATTTTTGTCACCTCCCATATTCATGTACAGCAATTACATTATCGAGATGAATACTGGATGAACAATCCAGCGATGAGCCGATGTAATTATTCATGTACTGGTCGTGCATTTGTATATTGAGTAGGGTATCAATTATTCATCCGATTCAATGGGTTGACCTGTTTTAATCTGAATCTGATCCGATCTAACATGATCTGAAAATAAATGGGTCGGGTATGAATTTAATATTTTTTATCCGAATCGGATCGGGTCGGGTTCGGATCAACCTGACCCGATTAATTATATTTTTTTTAAGTAGTTTTATAATTTAGTACTAATTAAAATTTAAATATACATTAATTATTAAGATTAATTATAAATTAATTAATATTTAATTGCTTAAAATTATGTAAAAATAATTAATAAATAATTAATTATTTTACACGGATTGAGTCAGGTCGATCCATGACCTGATCGGTTCAGGTATGGATCAAAATTTTTAGATTTGAATTTAAATGAATAGGGATCGGATCGGATCTCATAAAAAATAATAATAAAATAATATGACCCGAACTGAATCCGACCCATTAACACCCTCTAATATTCAGGATGGGCAAAAACATTACTCAAAGCACCATGATTAGAAATAGATCGTTTTTATCAGTGCTAGTGTAATTATCTTTTTTAGAGTAAAAATCTTAATTTCTTTTATAAATAGGTGAGGATCTGGTTTTCAAAATTTTCATTAAAGCTATAATTTCTAACTATATAAACCCGTAGTTGATGTATATTGTTTTTCTATGTTTATTTCTTTACATTTTTTTTAAATAGGACTCCCATTATGTATTATTTTTTTAATATTTTTTTTCGGAACTTGAATTAACGCCGTGTAATCTAAAATAAAAATATTAAAATTGTCATATATTACATGCGTCGTATAGCGTGAGCCGTGAGGGATGGTTTGTCAATCATATATGTGATATATGTGAAAAACTAATATAAACATCCAACTGTAATATGAGAATATTGTATAGTTATGGACCGTATAGTTGAATATTCACAAATAAATATATTTATTTAAAGTCACATTTTTTTGTGAGACTCGAAGCCGAAGGTATACAATATCAGTAAAATAATGATCTCTTGAACACAATATTAATATGAAATTAAAAAATGTATCGAGTACATACCAGGGTATTTGGAATTAGTATGCAGTTTTTCCTTATGGCAACATAGTATTATAGGCGCAGCAGTAATTTTTAATTGGTTCTTTCCAGTATGAAAGCTAAAATATGGATGTATTTCATGGAAAGGTGACAAACAAATACCAAAACCGATAATTTAAATTAATATAGAGTTTACTATTAACATGAAATGAGTTATTATTTATATTAATATTTTCATTGTGCAACTTACAAAAAATTAATTATTATTTATTAAATGAGTTATTATTCATATTAATGATACCTAAATTAAATAAAAGAAGCACAATATAAAATAATTTAAATAATAAAATTAATAATATAACAATAATAAAGTCCATACAATTTTGATATCTCGAAAGTATTCCTCATATTTTATGTGCTGGATGCTTGGATGCATGATGCATCAGTACTCAGCGTCTCAGCCAAGGAAATCGGGCCCCGCCTCAACTGGACGGGCGTTGCATAATATCTGCTGCGGCGGCTCCTCAGCGCCGACAATAGGCCGATTATAATTTATAACTCAAGTGACAAGTTTATGATTCGAGAAATATTTGATAAGGTTAAAAATTCAACGTTCGGATATAATACAGATATAATTCAAAAATAGTTAGTTTCATATAATATAAATAAAATATATATTATAATGATAAAATATTAAAAATATATTAAAAACTATAAAATTTCATATAAAATAATATATAATGCGTTTTTTTGCCGAATAATTCATGAATAAAACGTTTTTTTATCAAAAAAAAAATATAATGTATATTAAACTGATGAATTATTTGTGAAACATTCAACTATGATTAAAAAATAAATTATTTATGAATAATTTGCGAATTTTATTACTATGTCAACAACTTTTGAAAAATGTGAATAATTCACAAATCTTGTTAGTTCGTCAACAACTTCTGAAAAATGTGTTAAAAGGTAGATAACACGAACGTTTCATAATCATCTAAACAGAGAATCATAGCTGCAGGTCCACAGAGACAGAGACACTGATAGAAGTTTTTGTCATACATATATAATCTGAAAAATGACAAAAATGAAAAGAGCAATGATATTTCGCTTTCCATCTCGCCTGTGTATCCCTACTCCGGAAAAAAAGGGGTAGAGTATATAGCCACCATTAAAATACTGCTTATTTTATAGAAATTATATCTTATGAATTTTATTTGTAGTATATTCTAATTTGTTTGAGAATAAAGACTTTCAAGAAGTATATATAAAGTTCGAAAATGTTACTTTCCATCATTATCTAAAAAAAAAACATAAAAATAAGTTATGAACTTTGTACGGCCATAACAAATTAATAACAAATGCATATCAGACTTCAGCTTCCATATTCTGTAACCATAGATTGAATTTATCTGATTAGAAATAAAGCGATTTAGATATATTGATAATCGTACCCTTAATTTGAAGACTGATTAGAATATAAAATTCAATAATGAAATACAAATAATATTGTTCACATTCTAATAATAAAAAGTAATTAAATATTTGTCAAACAACGCAGAGGCGTTATCATGTGTGATATGTTTATAAACATTAGCAGATAAATTCCCTAGAAATAATGACTAATGAGCAATCCTAATTAAGGCTTTTTTTAATTTGCAACAAGGATCTCCATTTATTTTGGATTACTTCTTTTCAGATACTTATTAATTTTTGATCTCTTAATAGAAGGTTTTTGTACTGTGGCAATGTCTATTGCTATTTGTGCTATAAAAGTATAGAATATTGGATATCAAGGAAGGATAAAATCATAAAAGATTTGTTTCAAAAAGAGAGGGTAATTATGAACAACCTACTAATTTTCCACGTGGCGAAATCCACACCGACAGTAGACCATATGTCCATATAGCTATTAAAATATTTTTCTCTGTCTATGATTGAATGGCCAGTACCCTACGAAATAGGAATTATGAGAAGGGCCCATGATATTCTGTCCATTTGTTAAATAATTTCTGCTCTTCTCCACAAATATGGGCTACTAAATTTGCAAAAAGAAAATAAAAATAATGATGGCCGTTGATGCATCCATACGTCTATTCAGGCTCTTCTCTGGGCCCCCATTGCGGGTGCCAAGTTGCTCTTAATTCCCATTTTAGAGCGCAGTGAAGTCCGTTCTAGTCTTCAACATAGTGGTGTGCAATTAGTTCAAACCGAAATAACTAAATAAATAAATATATATATATATATATAATTTTATTTGATTTATCAAATTAAAAATTTAATAAAGTTTATAAAACATCAACTGAATAAATCAAAGTTTAATTTAATTTATTCAGTAAATCAAAATTATATTAGTTAAAGAGGAATGCAATTTATCGATAGTTGTAAAAAAATAATAGAAGAAATAAACATTTTAAATAAACATAATATATAACTAAATAAAATATATAAAAAAATAAATTTACTTGATAAATTTTAAATTAAGCAGTTTTTTCGGTTTATCCGAATTAGAAAAATATAAAACAAACCAAAAAGTAAAAATCGAATTAAATAAAATTTTTAATCAAAAATAAAAAAAATGTCCAAAAGTTAACGGTTCATTTCAAAACTAATTAAAACTGATCTGTTTGCATACCCCTACTTCTTGACCCCTCAACATGCTATTTTTTTTTACAATGATAACTTGTCAGGGCTATCAGAAAAAAAATATAGCTTGTAGATCACTCGTGACTTGTTTGTGATCGACTCAAATTTGACTTGCTCATTAAACTCATTAAGTTATAAGCATAATTTGAGTTAGGTCTGACTCGGCTTACTAAGCTCATTAAAATTTTAATATTTATTATTTATATTATTATTATAAATTTTTAGTGTATTATATTAATTATAAAACTCTATTGTCATTGATTGTTGTTATTTTTTTAAAATTTTGATATAAAGTATTTATATAAAATATTATTAACTATTAAAAAAGCTGCTAATGAGCCAACTCGGCTCACTTGTTAATTTAACGAGTCAATCCCAAGCTAACATTTTGAGTTGGTAAGTTAATGAGCCGATATCAAGCTTGATTTGACTCGACTACAATCCTATAACTTGTTCGTTTATAATTAATGACATATATGGTATAAATATTTTTGGTAAAAATAAAGCATCAGGTTTGCAATAAGGATCTGGTTATCACATTTCTATGATTAGGATAAAAAAAAAAGATTCATATTTTATATATTTAACTTGGTGTAGAGTTACAATTTCATAAGTTTTGTTTGTCACAAAATGCCATCAATTTATTTTTTAATTTATATTTTAAAATTTAAAACTCAAATTTTAAATTCAAACTATTCACCTAATTAATTTTTATGGTAGATGTAGGGGTGTCAATTCTTGACCCGACCCAACAGGTTAACCCGATCCGACTCAACACGACCCGAAAATAAATAGGTCGGGTATGAGTTCAATTGTTTGACTCGAATCGGATCAGGTCGGGTTCGGGTTAACCTAACTTGACCCGATTAATAATATTTTTCGAAGTAATTTTATGATTTAGTACTAATTAAATCTTAACTATACAGTAATTAAGATTAATTAATATTTAATTGCTTAAAATTATATAAAAATAATTAATAAATATTTAATTATTTTACACGGGTCGGGTATGGGTCAAAATATTTTGACCCGAATTTAATCAGGTCGGGTTCGGGTCGGGTCAAAAAAATAATAACATAATATGACCCGACCCGACTCGACCAATTAACTATATTTGTTTTTTTAATATGTAAAACATACATTTTAATGGTATTTAATATTTTGGAAGAAATTTATATATTTTTAATTTTTATATGTAATTATGTCTAACACTGGATGAAATCCTAGATCTGCCACTGCTGTGTGCAAATAATTGCAAATAAGATGTGCACACTTGGATCGATGGAGAGGCGAGAGAAGATTTCAGCTTGGATGAAGAAAAAGGGTTGAAGTCAGCAACCTAACGGTCATTGATGGGGGAGGAGCGAGGTACGAGTAATGGCACGTGTGAAGTGTCATTGTTGAACCTAGTTGAAGGTTCATCTTTCCTCAAAAAAAGTTGAAGGTTCTTCTCCAAAAGTTTATGTATCCTACATTGTCTGAACTATTAGTAGCATTTATAGAGCATAGGCTGAGTCAGAAATTTTTTATATGGGGTTCACTAATTTTTAATAATTAAATAATATTATAAAAATATTTGAATACATAAATATTATAAAATATTAAAAAAATAAAATAAATATATTAAAATAAATAACATTATAAACTATTCAAAAATATTATAAATAACATGACTTGAGATGTTGATAATTCTCTTTCAACCGCCGTCTTTTGCGAAAATTTTCCATATATAATTTATGATCAAAATATCAAGATAAAAAAGTTAATATATATAATTTCTCAAAGCAAACTTTATACGATAGGTGACATGCCCATCTTGGCTCTCAAATACAGTCCTTATAAAGAAATCCAACGACGATTGGAGGATGTGCATCGATTTCATAGACCTCAACAAGACATATCCGATGGATCCTTTTCCTTTGCCGAAAATAGACCAGTTGATAGACTCCACGTCGGGATTCACATTCTTTAGTTTTATGGATGTATTTTCTAGATATAATCAAATATAGATGCACCCTACCGATGAAGAAAAAACAACATTCATAATAGACCAAGGATTATTTTGCTACAAAGTCATGCCTTTTAGTTTTAACATACGAAATATCAGCGCCACCTATCAGAGAATGGTCAATATAGTATTTGAAAAGCAAATAGGGCGCAATATTGAAGCCTACGTCGACGTCATGTTGGTAAAAAGCATGACTGATCAGGGACTTATCAACGACCTCAACGAGACTTTCAAAACTATGCGAAAAGTCGGGATGAAACTCAACCCAAAGAAGAGCTTCTTTGGCCTAACCAGTGGGAAATTTCTTGGTTTCGTGGTGTCTATGAGGGGCATCAAGATATACCCTTCAAAATCAAAGGCTATCCTCGAAATGATACCACCAAAAAATCTCAAGGAGTTGCAATCCCTAACCGGATGATTAGCGGCATTGAACATATTCATAGCAAAATCCGGAGAAGTATGCCTAACATTTTTTAAAGCTATGAAAAAAATCAGCCAAACACTTGGCTGACCCTCCCTACTTAACGAGACCAACAGCTGGCGAGACCCTACTTATTGTACATAGCGTCGGGTGATCAAGCAGTCAGTGCGGCGTTGGTTCGAGAAGAAGGATGTGAACAAAGACTAATTTATTTTGTGTCGCATGTATTATGAGATGTCAAAATCAGATATTCACCATTGGAAAAGATGACTTTCACTCTAATAATAGTGGTAAAAAAGTTAAGACGTTACTTTCAAGTCCACCCCATCAAGATCTTAATAAGCTATCCACTAAAAAAAATAATGACAAATTATAACGCCTCAGGCAAATTACTTGCATGGGCCTTGGAATTATCTAAATTCGTCATTTTTTTCCACCCGAGAACCATCTTGAAGTCACAGATCTTAGCAGACTTCATAGCCGAATACTCTGATCCCGACAGAAGTAAAGAAGATGAATGGGTACTTTATGTGGATGAAGCTTTCTCGCAACAAGGATTAGGAGAATATGTCGCCATGACCAACCCATAAAAAGATGTGCTAAACTACGCCTTACACTTGATGTTTTCAGTTACCAACAATATTGCCGAATATGAAGTAATGATTGTCGGCATTAAACTTATAAAAGAATTGAGAGCCAGAGAAGTGCACATATGCAGTGATTCTTAGTTGGCAGTTCGACAAATCAATGAAGAAACAAGGGTCATTGATGAGAATATAAGGATCACTTATCCCGCATAAAGGAGGTGTTTGACAAGGTAGACATCTTACATATATGTCAAAGTCATAACAGTCAAGTTGATGCCCTATCTAAATTAGCAGCCTCAGGGAATCTCGACAAAGATCGACCCATCATTGTCATGGAAATACCGAAACCAAACATCAACATACCTCTCATCGAGATATTTCCAATAGAAGAAGAAAAAGAAACCCCATTTTGGTTCACTCTCATATGGAAATATTTGACAAGGGGCATTCTTTCGGGTGACGTACTACATACAAGAAAAATTAAAAGAATTTTTCCGATGTACGTAATTCTCAATAAACAATTAAACAAAAGGGGATATATGAAACCATGGCTTAAATGTGTTCGAGAATAAAAAGCCAAGGAGTTGCTGATAGAGATACATGAGGAAATTTTAAGTCACCAAGGAGCAAAAATTATGGCAAAAATTTTAAGTCATCAAGATGCAACATTCCTGGTAAGAAAATATGAAAATCGCCAAATTAACAACAGGTTAACCTTTGTCCCGCTGACTAGGATGATCACAATAGTGGGAGCTTGTTCATTCCACTTTTGTGGAATCAATATCCTTGGACCCTTCCCAATAGCGACATGACAAAGAAGGTTTATCCTAGTGACAGTCGAGTACTTTATAAAATGGGTAGAAGCTGAAACTTTGACATCAATTACATCCCAATCTATCGAGAAGTTCATATGAAGAAACATCATTTATCGTTTTGGCTTACCACACGCCATCATCTCCAATAATGAAACACAATTCGCTTCTTGACAGACTATAAGTTTTCTATCGGACTAGGTATTCACAACAACTTCACCTCTATCTATAACCTTGTTAGTAATGGACTTGCCGAAGTGACTAACAAAATAATCATGAATGGCTTAAAAAAGAAAGTGTAAGAAAATTAGAAGGATTGCCCCAACATGCTCGAAGAAATACTTTGGGCATATCGTATAATCCCTTGAGAATCAACTTAGCAATCACCTTATTCATTGGTCTATGATATGGAGGGTGTCATCCCCCTCAAATTAGTCACCCCTTCATTCCGAAAAGATGTATATGATGAAAAACACAATGATGAAGTACAAGTGATAGACCTCGAACTAGTTCTAGAAAATTGAGAAAAGGCCCAACTCCGAGTGATGGAATACTAGAGAAGATTTAAGAAAGCCTTTGATAGAATTATTGCGCCAACCCACTTTCAACAAGGTGATTTTGTTCTGCATAAAGTTGAGGCCACATGGAAGAAAATTGGAAAATTAGATGTCATATGAGAAGCGTTCATTGAAAATTATAAAGTAGATGATCTCAAAAGAGTTTACCGAAAATATATAGGCGCTCAAGTTAAGAGTTCTTCAAAAATTATAAAGTAGACGAGCTCGAAAGAGTTCACCGAAAATATATAGGTGCTCAAGTTAAGAGTTCGTCGAAAATTATAAAGTAGACGCTCTCGAAGAGTTCACCCAAAATATGTAGGCGCTCAAGTTAAAATTTCGTCGGAAATTACAAAGTAGACATTATCGAAAGAGATCGTCAAAAACATAAGATAAGCATCTCAAATAATATTAAAGGTTCATCGAAAATGATGAAGTAGTCGTTCTCAAAATAGACTTGCTGAAAATATAACGAAATAGGTACAACTAATGACAATTGTATCTATCAAAAAGTTGATTGATAATAAAAAATATCCATCTGAGGGAATGACTTGCTTGCATATAACTACGAAAGAGTGCCCTCCGAAAAATGCCTTATTCAAGCAAACTCCCTCAGTACACTCTTTCAAAGAAGTATGCAAGTAAGACTGCCCACAAAATAGATATTTGGTGGGGAGTGAAGAACGAATGTTATTTAAATACCCAACACTTCCCAACATAACTATTTTGGGACTAATAGTTTTAGTTCGGAACAAATAAGGTACACGTGCACTCTACAAATATGCACGTACATACTGCCACATGTAATGCCACAATCACGCGCATTATACGATGAAATTAATGAATGTCATAATGAAGAGCAATTAATGCCAATTAATAACATTTAATTGTGCCGTCATTTATGACAAAAATCATCCCGATTGATACTAAAATTTATAAATGGTATTTAAATGTCGCATTGCAGACCTCAAAACCATACTAGGAAATATTGCATTGCAAACCTAAGGTCGCATTGCAGATCTCGAAATAAATGAAATCAAAATAAATCATATAGTATGATATAGAACAATAAAAAGACAACTCGAGAAAGGTCGTGTTGTAGACCTCAAAATAAATGAAGTCGAAATAAATCATATACGACAACAAAAAGATAGATAAAAATTCTTTCCATTAAATTTTAACGAAAAGAGATATTTCCACAAGTCGGGAAGATGGCTCGAAATAAAAATGTACAATCTATATAAAAAAAGAAGCCAGTCTTCCTTGAAGGTCCACCTCGAAAGCTCACCGATCAAGGCTCAGTCTTTGGGTTTTCATATAAGAAATAAAATATTAGTTCAACAATTATCTCGAGAACTATGAAATTTGAGAATATTCAAGATATTATACCTCAGCGATTTTTGGATTATCTACAAACACAACTGTTGGAGTAGCGGCAGCCTCGACCTCCTCATCTTTAGAAGAAAAAGAGTAAAGGTCTTTTGGTCACCTTGTCGAATCCTAACGATGAACAACACCTCTAAGGTCGTGATTATGGATTTTTGGCTTTTTCTCGAGAGGTGCTCCCCCTTCGTCAAACATCTCGTCCTTATTTTCATCCTAAGTATAGGATGACATGTCAGAAGGAACAGTTGTAACCTGATCAATCGCGGGGAAGCCCATCTGTTCGGGACAGAAGGGATATAGTTTCACTAATTTTGAGAGTTCTAGTAGATTGTGTATTTCATCAAGTCTCTAACCGCAAACTGGGCAGCATTTTTAAAAGAATTGCTACCCAAAAACCTTTTAATCGAGTTTGAAGAAGTCTTGGAGAGTCACCTTCAATCCCTCTGAAACTTCCTTCTCGGCCGCAAGGTTTCTCTCCACCTGAGCGAGCTTAACCTTCACCTTAGCAATCGCAACTTTTGCTTCAGCTGCTCAAGCTTCAGCTACAGCGGCTAGCCGAAGTGCCACCTCGAGGGCTTTTACCGCGCCTCTCCGGCTTCTTTATCTTTCTGGGCCTCTCTTTTATTCGACGATTTTCCTCCCTAAGCAAACCCAAATCCCACCTCAGGCTGGACACCTGACCCCTCTAGTGGTCCCTCTCGATGATGGCCTTTGAGAGATCATTCGATTAGATCCGAGAGAATGAGACTTTCCCCTCGCGAGCCGTGTAGTCATCTCATACGCGACCCATTAAAGATAGGTGTTGTTGAAAGCATAATAGATACCATTTCAAGAATAAAGGTTCTTTCTTGAAATCTTTCTTACAAACCCTCAAGTAATTAACTTGAGGTTTCAGGGGGTTTATGATGGGGTCTCCTACTCGACACAACCTAATAGGCTTGAGTAGTTTCATAGGCCGAACTCAGGGGCTTCTACAAGCTCAGAATTCTTTTTATTCGCCACGACGGCCCAAACTCGAAGTAACGTGCCATGAATACTCATGCACGACATAATGCGCCATAAATGCCCACGCGTGACATAAAGCGTCATATTGTCTCGTTCTGAATATGACGACTGAAACCACCCAATGGTCGAGTGGCGCGACTAGGAGCCTATATAATGTCAAATCCCCGATATGTCGGAGAGACGTTTTTTCATATTTAGAGACAAACTATGGGGAAGAGTAAAAGTTTGTCGATATTCTCATCTCGGCGATCGGTACATTCCGCCTAGCCGGAGATAAAGACTGTAATTTGTTTCGTATCTTGAAGGTTTTGCTGATTAATTCCAAGTATCTTTGGTCCACTATTTATATTGTTTGGAAGTTTGGATTTGGGAATTGGAAGCATACTCAGCATATTTGATTGGACCGAAGCATACTCAGCATAGAAGATGGTAATGGATTGGGGCCAACCAGTGTGGATATCAGCACCAAATAATTTTTTTCTTGCATGCTCTTTTTCTATAATTAGTCTTGCGTCAGCAGCATCAGTAATATATAGAACTAAAATTTCCAGTTGTCAGCCACCTAATCTACCAGTATAACCGGTTTCCATTCTGAATCGAGGTCAAGTGGTCTCCTCTAACAAACTACTTTTGACATGAATAAACCAGATGTAAATACAGGTTACAAATACAATCTTTCATTTTTGCAAGTTGCACATGGAAGTTAATTACTGAAATTTGAAAAAGGAATTCCAGATTATAATCCATGGATGGATTTATTTTCGTATGAATAAGTTCCAACAATGATTACAGTCACCCAACAATGCCTGAAATAATGTTCTTTGTTAACTGAGGGATTCTTATGATTTTTCTTAAAATATTACCTGATTTTCCTGAAATAGTAATTTGGTACTCCTCAGACGCTCTCAGTAGAAACACGGTCAATCAGTCAATGACTGAAGTAATCAAATGACTGGTACGAAGCAAAAAGGTTTCAACAGTCAATCAGTTGCTTCTCTTGTGATTTTACGAGATATGCTTCAAATAAATCAATCGTCCTTACTCCTTGACAGATATATGTGGGTCGTATTTTGGGCCATAAGCTAGGTTAAACCGAGGAAATGTGAAATAAAGCCCAGCACACTGTAATCAAATGTAAAACACAGTTTCGACCGCAACCATGCTAATGTGCGATAAGTCAACTAAAAACGGGTTGATATGAAGCAAAAAAGGTTTTGTTGCAAACGAACTGGCTTTTCACAAATTACAAAGCAATCACAGTGCAGTATGTGGGTATGTCCTGTTATTGCCACTAAGACTGTGCTCCCGAGTTGCCAATAAAGAGTGACATGAGGGGAGCAGAGGAGAAAGCGGAGAACGAAGGGTGTTCACCCCGTTCCCATGTTGGTATTGAAGCGGGGAGACGCTTATGTTTACTTTTTGCCTTCCATTCCATCTCCTTGCTCTTCATCGCAACTCGAGAGCACTACCTAAGAGAGCCTTGCAACAACAACAACAAATCTTTAATCTCAAATAAATTGGGGTAAGCTAGAAATGAAATCCAATTGAAAAACATAAAATCAAAGATCTTAAATATCAATAATAATAATGAATATGATGAAATAAAAAGAAAATAAATAAATAAATAATAATAATAATAATAATAATAATAATATATAAATAAAGATGATAATGATAATGATAATATGCTAACAATAGTAGCAATAATAACAATAATAATAATAGTACAATAAATTTTTATTATAAAATCTATTTTTAAATTCTAAAATTCTATTTTAAAACCTAATTCTAAATTCTAAATCCTAAAATCCTATCTAAACCTCTATTTCTGAAATATATTTCTAAATTCTAAATCCTAAAATCCTAAAAAATCTAAGAATATGAAGTCTATAACTCTACTATTAGACTCTAACTCCTAAATCATGGTTCAAGTACATAAATCGCTATCTTCCATGCACTCGTATTCAAAGCAAGCTCTTTGGATATAAATGAATAAATTTGAAAGGATAACTCAGAATAAATTTACCAATAGATGATGTAAAACTGCTCCGAACAAACAGTTACTTGGTCTAACGACAGCTGAGTCACGTGTTGGGTTGAATTAGTCTCAGTATAGTGCAACAATAGGATATAGGCCGATATCGGACATCGGCCCAATATTTTGGATGGGCCTTCAAGTAGCATTAAGATAGTGTGTGCACAAGGCACAAGCTACAAGTGCATTGTTAAAAACTTAAAATAACGATAATTTTCTTTTTCTCAAAAAATATAATGGTAATTGTCATTTGTCAATATAGTACTAACCATGAAATCACAATATAGAAGCCTTTACAGTTGATTTCCGGAGACGCAAATTTATTGTTTTTATCGTTTTTTAAGACCAGTTTGTCAAAATGCAGGGGTCTTTTATGACATCTTTGTCTAAAAAAAATGATCAGTGTTTGAATTTTCTGGAATAATCAGGTTCTATATTCTAATAATTATTTTTTGTTATACTGTTAATAATATAAAATATAACAGAATAAATAAAATTATAATAACTTGTTCCCTATCTTAAACTCCTGTTTGACAAAGGGATGGGGATTAGTGATCGATAAAGTTATCATTTGTAGGATGCAGCGATAAGATTATCTCTGAAATATATCCCTTCCAAACAAAATCTAAGAGTTATTATGAATTTTATTTTAATAATAAATATTGTGCATCTGGATTCTGGCACCAACAATCACATCATTAGTGTGTTGAAGCCTCCCCAAGCCCCAGTCAATCATGTACCGGTACCAACCTGCCCGAAGATTCAGCCTCCACTAAAAAAAGATACTCAATTTCCATTCTGCAGTGTGGCAATCTGCACCGGTCATAATGCAGTTGCCTGCTATTTAGTAATTAATCAGCGATTATACATTTCAGGACGAGAAACAAACGAAATCTCAATTTATTATAATGACATAAGTAACTGATTATATTCAGATATTTATTTTAAAAAATCAGTTTAGATTATGGTACTTTTATGCAAGGATTTAAGACTTTACAATTTGCTTCTGAATCAGAGTCAATATGTTAAATTCTTGTATTTGCTGATTTTCATCACATTGTTTATTAAAAAAACATTGCTTCACCCCTAACATCTTGTTAATTTCTATCAGAAGGATCATCCAATTCTGATTAAAAAAAAGTTTCTGGTATTACTGTCACATGAATGACCACACCATAACAATGGCAAGAAATCAAGCTGGTACGCACCTGTTGACTTGCGCAGACAATAACCGACTGCCTCCATTGAAGAGACTCGCAGTGCATAATTAACCTGGCCATATAAAATGAACAAGAGTGTGCCTCATGCTCTGCAGGGTCTCATGGTTACAGTGCTCAGTCATCTCTGTCCCCTAAGCATTTAAATGCTCATAAAAAGTTCAGACCATGTGATTATGTTCATCTTTGCTATGGATTACACCTGTTGGCGACTAACTCATCATCGTGTATCTTCACAGATAGTTGATGTTACTTGATTGGTGGTAGTTCTTGCACCGGATCACTAAGAACTGAATATTCCTTCCAATTTGGTGTCACAGTTTAACTTTTTACCTGGCATGAAAGATTTTCAATTCGATTTGTCGGATTAGAAATTTGTTAAATTGGTCTAGTTATAAATTAAATAATCAATACAAGATTTTATTTAAAAAAAAATACTTCTGGAGTCTAGACAGACACAGAAGTAATGATTATTTAGATTGATATCTAGACAAAGAGACAGAAGTTCTATCGACCAAAGTGTACTTAGTGTGTGCAAAATCTTCACAAATTCTGAACCTAAATTTCTAGTGTCCGCACCAATGAACTTAAATGATGATTAATTTCATTGCTATATTTTTCTTTTCGTAGAAAAGCAATTTTACAATTGTCATGCGCAAACTAATGTCATGTCATACATAGGTGATGTAGTACAAAAATATGCAGCAACTTACTGAGGAAGGGACAAGGCATGCTGTAAAAGGGTGCCTATGGATTTTATTCCAGAGAGGCAACTTGCAAAAGTAATATTCAGGACTGACTGGTACATGCGCAATTGGTTCTGAAAAAGTTTAAAGATCCAACACCTGGAGTGGAAAATCTTTGACAGTAAGATTCCATTCTTTCAAGTATCAAATCATATAGTCTAATGCACCGAGAGACTTAGATTCCTCTCACTAGCTCCATATGGCTAGGAATTTGGTTCCTTTTAACCGAAATTCCAACAAAATTGCATCATGTGAGTGTTGACTACCGATTTGGTAAGCACGATTTGTTGTCTGCCTATAAACGGGCCTCAAGGAATATCGACAAAAGGAAAGAAAACTATATGGTTGTTAACATGAAATAATAAAATTAGGAAGGGTGGGGATTTTTTGACAATGGACTCTTAAATAAATATAAAAAAAAACTTAAGTTTTTTTTTATAGATATATATTTTTATTTATAAATTTATAGTGCTTCAAAGTTCATGCAATTTCAATATTATTTGATAGTTCATCAAAGACTATTAAATTACATCCGTTGTAAATTATGTAAATTTTTGATAGTCTTTATGGATTACCGAAAGATAATAAAATTTAAAACACTATCAATCTACAAGTGACAAAATTTATTTATAAAAAAAATTTATTTTTAAGATTTTTTTGTATTTATTTAAGAGTTCATTGTCAAGATTGTCGAAATAACTCATTGTCAAGTGATTCCCTCCCATAAAATTAATGTGACAAGTCACTTAACGAAGTAGAAATATATATATTTTTGAAATAGAGGCTCTTTGTATAACTCTTCGTACCAAATGTTTTACATGGAAATTGAACCCATTTCTCTTCATAAAGAGATGAACCAATATTAATCACCACACGTTATGTTCTGCCTTCTATCTAAATTGTTTAGAATTTCAAACCATTGATTATCAAATATGCAAGTTATTCAAAATTAAGGGAGATCACTAGAGAACAGTTTATTTTGACATTTGTGGTATGTAATTTTGAATCAATCTAAAACTTATGAAGTTACAGATATGTTCTTGGATATGTAGATCGGTAGAACCATAAACTTTAGGTGACTTCTAGGTGTTGCTTGGTATTACTTCGTGTCCTTAATTCCAAATTTTTTTGAACAATTCAAATCGCTTAATGGGTTTTAGAGATGCAACAAATCACATAATGGTATAGATATCATATATCTGCAACAGATTATGCCTGTAATTTTTTTATTTCACATTATTTGTATATTTTTTTAGAATTGTCAAGATTGCCGAAATAAGAAATAATTGTCAATTTCACCCTATTTAGTGACGAATTATATCCCTTGACAATATTAATATTTTGTCAATCGTGCAATATATTTTCCAAATTAAGTTTTAAAAGTTAAAAAATAACAATAAATATAGAAATATGTTGCAATACTTGTGGATGATTGTATATTAAATTATTCTGTCATTTGATATTTTCTATTAAACATGTATAGACGATTGCAAGCTTCAAGTTATTTGGTTAAGGATAAAGTTGCGTCAAAGTTGTATCACTTTTGATGTGCATACGTATAGTAGATCTAATCTGAAGGCTTGGATTTAAATATACAAGTTAACTTTCTTTTAATTTTTTTTTTCACAAATGTCAAGTTTGATAATTCTGCCCAATGTTTTTGGGATTAAAGACTGTTGTTCGGTTGTTGGGTCAAGATTGATAATCCTAATCGGTACAATCCCTTGTAATTGGAGAGAAAAAATAAGTAATTTGACAGAGGGATATATGAATCACCGGCTAGCCAATGGAATTGCTCCGAATGGAAGTGATGCTTTGGTACATGCTGAATGATGGGCCAACCGCTAGAGAAATTGTATCCGTCCATCGGTGGCATCATGGCATCATGGCATGACATGCAGTAGCAATGCATTGCACTTTTTGAGAGCTATGCCTATGAAGTGATGCTTTCATCTTGGCCCATACATACAAGCGCACGAGTAATGTATGATCACACAATGAGAAAGAGAAAAAGTGAGAGAGTATGTGCTCTGCTTTGAGGATACAGCTAACTACTACTAGTTAGGTTGCAACCACGCAGGGAGCGAGTGAATATCACTGTTGATATTGCGATTTGCTATGAACTTCCAACCATATACGCCAATATTTATTCCTATTGAAAAAGGACCACTATATGCTTCTGTGTCAATCTATGTGCATGCCTCATAGCCAAAGTTTTTTTTTTTTTTTTTTTTGCAATGTTAATATGTCCAGACTTGCAATTGGCATATAAATATATCCAGGGCATATGTGATTACACGAGTGGAATGCTAATTGCCATACTAAAATGAATTGAATGCTAAGCTAGTAAAGAGTTGTTAGATATGTGACCCTCCACAATAGAAATTGTAAATACATATATTGAGTAGCAGGAGTATAACAGCAAGGATTCTTGTCCGAACAGGGGAGGCCTCTGTTGCTGGTGCCAATTGCCATATTAATTCTCTATTAAATAAAAATTAGAAAGAACGGACCTCATCTAAATAAAATCCTTCAAATAATCATGAGATAACGACATCTTCCTTAGTTATACTCATTTTAAATCTGATCTTGTTGTTAGTCACACAGACGTACTTCATGCATATGTAGCTTGTTAGCCAACTCTGCTTCAAAGTATAAAGTGCATATATATTCAACATAATTGGGAGTCGTTTGCTCAGGTATTTTGCCTTGGATGTGGACACATGTCAAGGATCTACAGAAGGGGACCCACTAAACATTTTGCCCTTTCAGGAAGCCCAAAACAAAAGTTCCCTTTATTTGGTAAATTAAACTTATTACATGTTTTGCCTTTTGCATCCCCACAGGATTAGTGTGCATGGGTCTTCTGTGGCACATGTTGTGCATATATAGGAATTATTTTGATGGCAATATTTTGCAGTATTCTATAGTGATTTTCTTGAGTTAAACTGGTAATTCCATCTTAAAATCTGACTGTTCAAGATGACTCTAATTGAGTCGGATAATTGCTACTGAATAAAGACACACCGCATCAACTTAATAAAATTTACCAGTTAGATCAGTATTTTCAAAAGGATAGCAGCACAGGCAGTTGATATTTACCTAGGGTCATAATTAGTGCTTGTAACTGCCAATTATTTATTTTTTATTATGCATTTGTAAATAATCATGTTTTCGGCTTTTCTTTCTCATAATGTAAAATATTATAGGCATTCTTTTTTGTCACTATTGAAAATGAGGTCACTATAAGTTAATTATTACTTTTTTAGGTACAGATAACTACATTTAGGTTAATATTATAAGAGGTTCGAGACCAGAAGGTCCAGAACAAAGTGGCAGCCACCTATTATTAAATTAAGGAGGCAAAAGTGCCATAGGAAAATAGTTGATGCAGAATTTGGGTGCGAGTTTTACCAGAAAATAAATTAAAATGTAAAAAAGAATCATCATGGGTAGATCTCAGATCCTGTATGGATTCCTCTATACCTCTGTGTGGGTTGCATAACGGTAGCAGGAAATATGCTATTAATAGTGCTAGAAATGTCAGGACTCAGAAGCAAGAGAAAAAGTAAAATATATAAAACTATATCAAATAATTAATGAAAGTAACATCAACGACAATGATATTAGAAAGAAATGGACTGATTTCTTTTTATCAAATCAGTGACATTATTGTTGATTAATTACTATAGGTATTGTTGTCATCACTAATCCTGAAAATTGTGTGTTACGGTTTCCCCTATCGGGAAGCATTTATGGCACATCATATATTTTATTGATGTTCTTCTTCTGCTGATTTATAAATCTAGAAAGGTTTTATAAATAATAGATTCCTCCATATCTTAAAAATGGAAAACTATTGCTTTAGTTCAATTCTTTTTATGTCGATTCGATAAGCTCTGGCAACATGAACATGAAAATCATGTATAGTAATTAGGAGATGATTATGGGAAAATAGGTATAGTAATTAGAAAAAGGAGAGAGAGACACAAAGTAAAAACTATCCCATTTACACAACTTGACCATGGGGTGTGTGTGTATCCAATTTTTGAACCTTATCTAAATTAGAAAAAAGCAATGAAGCGGCTGGAGACGATTGCATGTTCCATGGAATCTTAATGGTACACAACAGGAATAGCTCCAGTCATTGGTTCTCGTGAGGACCACTCACAACTAGAGGCGTGAAATTTTATAAAAGGTTATTGCTTGAACTAAAACTATTTTAGTTAATATAAAAACAAAAAGTTATGGGGTGACAATTGGTAAGCAATGATACGCGGTGAAAGTGACCTTGACAAACATCCAACTTCTCTTTGCTCTACAAATCATTTATGAAATGTGAATAAAGAAAAAAAAAATCTATGGTAATGGACCACATAATGTGGTCCTGCACTTCAATGAAACAAAGGTAATTGTGTGTGTTTGTGTGTGTGTGTGTGTGTATATATATATATATATACAAAATTCTCTATATGTACATAATATTCCACTCAAATCCATTTGCGTGTGCACATATTACATCCAGAGTCCGAGATGGTGCATACATGGGAACATGAGCTCTGGCCCATACATTCTCCACCCTTCTATATATTGTGGTCGTTGTTTTAATTAGTGATTAAACATTTTCATACAGTTCTGTATGTTTAATCAAGACAAAATTAATTACACAACGAAGACATGACGACGGTAAACAAAATAAGAAATCTGACAGATACACAATATACAAAACATCCGCCGCACAACAAATTGTCAGCTATCAATCCTACTTTTATATTCTATTCAAAAGTTTTCTTCAATTTCTCCTAATGCGTATTATATGTGCCCCTGCATATAATGCTCTTTTTTTATTAATCAATTGTTTTGGAATGAAAGCAGAGTATCCTTCCCCGTTTGTTCATGAGTAAATTTTATTATAACCAACTTTAATAAAGTAAAGGTTGCAATCCTTAGGGATACTGTCCTGAACTACACCTAGTATACACATATCCTTGGATTTGATTTTTTGAAAAGTACTGTGGGCTTATCTGGTTCAAATTGCCTATGCTACCAGGAGAGCTCCGTATCGAATTAGGGCTTCTGAAAAGAACTCAAAAAGAAAAGCCGTCTTCGTTTGTAGTGAAATTATTTATGGTCCTATACTCAGTTGTTTTTTCCCCTGCAAGAAGATCAGATGATGAAATCTTTTGATAACTGTTGTTTTGAAGAATAAAACGATTATACTTCTTTTAATAAAAAATATGACAACATTGTACAATCATTATGATTACTATAGCACAGAATCTGTATCATTCATTATGTCTATCTTAATTCTTAACATGATAAATATTATATAATTGGCTAATATATTTGTACCTTTTATCTTATTCATTCTTCATGATTTATCTTAATTTATTTATTTTGATGCAGAAAAAAATATAACTATGATGTGAAAAACAACTTCATATCCAATATGTTTGTGGTTTTCAAAAAGTTTTAATATTTATCTTTCTCATAGACGCACAATTAGAACTTCAATAATAAAGTAGACTATTTTGATCATTATGATCTTTATTTTTATAAAGGGTATATCTGACCTTTCACATATAAACACTAAATAAATGAATGTCTTCAGTACATATGATCTTTATAATATAGTATAGATATATAAATTTTTGTTATGAAAATTTTAATAGAAAAATCTAAAAGTATGAAAATATATTGGAAGTAATGGTGGAAGGAAAAGTAATATTAAGCTAATGGGACTCGCAAAGATATATATATTTTTTAAGCTGCAATGGTAGTTTAATTGAACTTTTCTATGCTAAAGGCAACTTGTAAAAATCTTCTGTTGAGACTTGAGAGTCACTACTTAGGGGACTTTGTTTTTTTTATTAAATTAAGATATTTCTTAAGAGTCTTTGTATTGTTGTTGTGCTGTTTCTGTTTATGTACATGTATAGTACCTATACTATTTCAAAGAAAATATTGAGCACATATTATTATTAGTATTGCTATTGATGAACTCTTTTATTTAGTTGAGTTATTATATATGCTAATGAATTATTATATTATTTATCTTGTACATTATTTTTTTAACTTAATATCAATAATTGAATAATAACTCATTTAAGCAGAATAGTAAAATGGATTAAAAAAATTATGAATGATAAAATCATTATTATGAATAATAACTAATCTAAATAAGGCAATTCCCTATCAATAACGATATTAATAACAATTGATGTATAAATTGGCCCCCCATTTCTAATATGAAAACACTTACCATGAATATATAATTGTTCCATTATCATTATAAACTTTTCAGCAACGTTTCATTTCGAATACACACGGCTTCCTATCAGGGGCGGATCCATATAAACTATGAATTTTAAAAAATAGCGCTTTAATGTTAAGACTTTGCTAATTTGATCTCTTAGATCTAATTTCCTATCAGGGGTGGTATTAATTTTTTATTTAGTACATAATTAGTTAATCTAATAAGTTATTGCAATCCGATTATTGACTCCACGGATAAAATTCTACATCCGCCCCTGCAAGACTATTTAAATGATAGCCCTAACTTGCAATGTGCCAAATTGTTATTTTTTATGTAACGTTGTGAGCACGATATTTTTCTTAAGTATTTAATTATGTGGGACATACATAATTAACACCATCATCTAAAAAACGCATATAATATCAAAGAGATGAGATCCATTGTAAACAGGGCAACTGGCAACTAAGTTGTTGTACGAACTGCTATATTTATGTTATCAAACTACAAGTGTTTCAATATTTAATTTAAGACTTCCCATCAAAAAAGGAAAAGAAAAATGATACGACTTTATATGAACCCACACATCTATTTTAATTGTAAGAATGACAATGCATGTATAATAGTAATTCGGTCTGATTAATTTTTATATGTTGCAATCTTTAAACAATGGGCAGTGCATCTTCTAGTTGGTATAAAAGTATAAAACCAATGCTATCGTGCATAAATTGAAAATGATATCCCCTCTTAGAATCTCCATCTTTATCTCTCCTCTCTTTTTTTTTTTCACTTTAATTTGGCTGGCAAATTAAACCAATTTGGATATTCATCTCCTCGAATGTTGGCCGGAATTTTGGTGACCTTTTTTAATTAATAATAAATTCAGAGTAATTAATTGTCATCCCATTATCAACTAAAAATAATATTAAATTTTGTGGTTGAACATGAACACAGTTTGATCTTGCATTAAAAAAATTGGATGTCAATAATATCCATATAACTATAATTGTACTGTTCAAGTGACGGCTGGACCCTACTTGCATGATGGCATGATATTACTTAGTATTGTATATATATATATAGAAGACTAAAGTACTTAACTGCATTTCATAATACTCGACACAAATGCTAGAACAAGCTAGGCTGACATAGGACTAGAACTAGAGCAACAAGTTTTAACACAATTAATTACGAGAAAGGTGTACGACGCCCAAAAAAAGTCCTCAACCCTTACCATTATTAGAATGCAGTACAAAGTAATTGTGAAATTAAAGAGATCATGCAGCACAACCATCTTAATTTATTGATTAGTCCACCGTGGTTTGCACCAGAAGTAACACCGCGTGGATATATATGAATTACAGACTCCTTCGACTAATAATTGGCCAGACAAATTTAGGTTAGAAATTAAATAACAGCTTAACATGCTAATTTAGGTTAGAAATAAATGTTTAAGAACCAACAATTAACTAATTACGTATGTAAATTGCACGATTTGTATGAAATTGCGTGATTAATGTGATACTGTTAACATTTGTTAGGGATGTTTTATAATTGGTTTATGGTTTTCTGAAATTTTTTTATTGATTTTGATATATAAATTAAATTGAACAACATAAATTGACCATTATACGAAAAAACATAATATTGAAATGTTAATAGTATTGTGATAAAAAAACATAATTAAACCCCATATATAAATTTAAGAGATATTTATTTTATAATGTAATGCTCTTGTATACAAGTATTCAAAATCATATTTTGAAACAATTAATATTTACGATGCATAGAAATTTTGATAAAATATCAGATCTTCTATAGAAAAAATTCTTTGACAAAAAGAAATACAAGCATATAATTTACTTTTAAAATAAATTATTTTTATATCATGTTTGTATAAAGGTCTATATTAGACTTTGGACTGGCCAACTATCTGAACTCATAGAATACTTAATTTCATTAGCGAACATATGTTATTTGAACTAGTGTTTGAGAAAAATCTAGTAATATTTTCCCTCAGCTTTCCAAGTATGTATATATGTACTTGTTGAAACAATAGAAAAAAATTATAGTCGATCCGACCGATCAAAATATTTTTCATATGAAAATTTAGTTTGGGACCAAATTTTATATTTTTTTAAATTTTTTTACTATTTTTTAAGATAGCTAGAAAATTATTTAATTTAATTATTATGAATCATTCAAAAGGAGTCATTTCTAGCTATCTTAAAAAATAATAAAAAAATTCTAAAAAATATAAAATTTGGTCCCCAACTAGATTTTCATATGAAAAATATTTTGACAAGTCGGATCGACTATTTAAACTTTGAAGACGGAGAAACGGTCCGTAGCACACGGATCATCCGTGCTACGCGTAGCACCGTAGCCAAACTATATATATATATATATATATATATATATATATATATATATATATATATATATTTCGCTCCGTGCTATGGATTAATTCTTCGTTATCAAAGTGTAAATGATCAATCCAATCGTACAAAATAATTTTCGTATGAATATCTCAAAGTAGACCAAATTTTATATATATTTTTTAAATTTTTTATTATTTTTTTAATATAGTTAAAAATTAGCTCTTTTGAATGGCTCATAATAACTAAATCAAGTGATTTTCTAACTATTTTAAAAATAGTAAAAAAATTCTAAAAAAATATAAAATTTAGTCTACAATGAGATATTCATATGAAAATCATTTTGTATAGTTCGAATCGACCATTTAAACTTTAAAAATGAAGAATCAATCCATAGCACATGGGCGATCCGTGCTATGCATAGCATCATAACCTAACTCTCTCTCTCTCTCTCTCTCTCTCTCTCTCTCTCTATATATATATATATATATATATATATATATATAAACCCTAAACCCTAAATATAAGTAAGATGCATTAAAAATTGCTGTTTAAATATGTTGTTTTATCTTTCCAAATTTTTGGCCGCATAACTGCACATAATTTCATATAAATTAATATAATTACTCCTAATTATGTCTGTTATAAGATTTTTTAATTGGCATTTTGATGTGAATATTTTAGGGTTTAGGGTTTAGCTCTTCTCTCTCTCTCTCTCTATATATATATATATATATATATATAATTAGGCTATAGTGCTTTGCAAAGTACAAAAGCGTTGTGTGCTTTGCGCTCTATTTTTAATTTTAAATAAAAAATGATCGATCCAAACCGCTCAATCTAATATTCATGTCAAAATCTATTAGTAAACCAAATTTTCTATTTTTTTGATAGGGGGAAAACCATCATTTTTGGATGAACCAGAATTCTCAGATCAAGTCATTTTTCTCCTCATCAGAAAAAATATCAACAAAATTCTAAAAAAATATAAATTTTGGTTTACTAATAGATTTTTATATGAAGATTAGATTGAACAGTTCGGATCGATTATTTCTGACTTGAAATTAAAAATAGAACGCAAAGCACACAACGCCTCCGTGTTTTGTAAAGCACCATAGTCAGACTCTCTCTCTCTCTCTCTATATATATATATATATATATATATATGAAGTCTAAAATACAATATGTTGTATGGATGCGTTCATGTACCACGTCAAATCTTAAATTTTAAATTAAAAAAAGACCGATCCAAACCGTTCAATTTATTCTCTATATCAAACTCTTGTAAAAAATCAAATTTTATATTTTTTTTAAATTTTTTTTTCTATTTTTTTGGGCCAAGAGAAAGTTGTTTGATTTAAAGATTTTGGATCGTTCAATAGTGATGATTTTTTTCCTACCCAAAATATAGCAAAAAATCTAAATTATTTTTTCATAAGAGTTTGATATGGACAATGAATTAAATGGATCAGATCAATCATTTTTAACTTAAAATTTATTATTTTAACGTGGTGTGCGAACGCATCCGTACAAAGCGTTGCATTTTAAACTTGCTCTCTCTCTCTCTCTATATATATATATAATCCATTTATCCAATACTATTGAATAATTTTATATTTTTGTATGAACAAATAATAAATAAATTAAAGGTTCAAAGAGATTAACCTCAGAATAATAAGAGTCAGAAGAGAAGAGAAATAGCAGGCAAGAGTATCTTAGAGAAGAGAAGGGATAGGAGCTGGAGCATTGAGCTTGGTATTTAACAGGAGAATCTGGAGAAAAGGAGGCAACTACTCGAGCTAGAATGAACCCAATGAGAATCATATATATAAAAAATCATTATGTTAGAATATTTAAATATTATAATTTTAATGTATGACTTAGTTATGAGTTATGTTCATTTATAAATAATTAATTAAATAGTACATCTAAAGAGTGCATATAAAGAGTGTGTCCGTATTTTGATGAAAAAATAAAGATGTCCAAATTAGTTATATTAGTCCTCAGGGGTTGCCTCAGTCTTTATAAAAGGGCTCATATTCTGTAGTTCTGGAGATTTACTTAAAAATATTTCATCCACTAAAGAAACAGAAAAAAGAGCAAAGCGAAAGAAAACGTCTAATTAAGTCATCATCATGTCTGAGAAAAATCCTTGAAGATCAATACTTTCGATTCCGCTAGTTTTTACTTCTGCTATTTTTTGCTTCAAGATATACGCTTTTCAGAATTGTGAGTTCTAATTTATATTTTATTATTTTATATGATTTATGTGTTTTATGCTTTAATTTGAATAATAAAATATATTATATTTAATCATATTTTATTATATTTTAATCACACTAAATCCTTATAATTTGTTTTGGAATATGCATTTGTTTCTATTTCTCATCTTCTCGACCGGTTAATTAATTAAAATGATTATATAAAAATGCTCCATAGAAAAGCACAAGAAAGACAGTATAATAAAGAACGTTATATATTCATCACATGCTAATAAAATAATGGGTCCAACTCCAACCCGATGTTTGAACAGTCAGAAATAAGCTGTAAATTGAAACGTTAATCCAATTTATACAGTAATGGATTTGGTCTCTCTTCGGAATGATATCAGTCAGTGATGGATGCATATTTATTCAATGGGGGTCAATGTCCCCCGTTTAATCATCAAATACTATCGCTTTTTATATTTTTTTTATTATATATAGTTAATTTTTTAATGTCCATTTAAATGAACCCCATTAAAAATTATCTATTATTAATGAACCCCCATTATCTCATAATTTTGTGAAATTTTATTTGAGAACATTTAGTATTTTTTTTATCTTAGAATAATACATGAAAATAATGAATAATTGTATGATGGCAAAACTAACTTCCCATTATCCCATAGGCCATATTCCACTGCTTCTCCTCTATTTCATTGAAAAAAAAAAGAGAAGTCTTTTCACCTTCTGCTCAAGGACCAATGAAATCATTCAATTTACAAGCAAGTACTACAAGATAAAAAAAATCGCAACATCTAATCTTCTAAACAAGCCCTTCTCAATTCTTTGATCGCCGAATGAACTCGTCCTGCATTCTGACTGAATCTTTCTCAATTCTTTGATCCTCGATTTGATATTGTACTCTTTGCCCTTTCATCAGGTTTGTTCTCTCTCGCAATGAAAATTATGATTATACTAACAGTGAATTTTAACACAATTTCCCATTAATTCACCATAAAGTATTTTACAATCTAGGTGATTATTATTATTATACCTTTTCGGGCATCATAACTGAAGTTTGAACTCAAAAGTTTAGGACCAAAATATCAACAAATAGAAAGAATGCCAATAATAATAAAAAAAGAGTGAAAATGAAACTCTTGTTCAAGAAATAATCCTAGAAATCTTGTACCAGTTTCGCTTTTCAATTAAAAATAAATTAATGGAATTGGTTCCACAATAAGTCTCGAGTTGTCTAAGAAAATTAATATTTCTCTTTTAAATAACAGATTTATTATGGAGAACCCTCGACATCTGAATTAACTAAGTAGGTTCAACTTAATTCTAAGGTATCTGATCCAGCAAAACACAAGAAGATTTTTTTAGTACCATCCCAATGATTGAGATGAATTAGAAGAATTCACTTAAATAAAGGTCCAGGGGACTATAACTGGGTAAGATGATATTTTTGCTGGGTTTGTATAGAATCTTTATTCTATTTTTTGGGATGTAATTTTTCAAGTTGGTACTTCTTTTATGTTATAATCTTGATTCATATTCTGTTTTATTTACCTAAAATTCGTTCTATATGCTAAACGGCCCAATAAAATTTTATTATATATAATTTGTGTTACTGTAAATCAATTTGCTTTAAATATTTAATTATTATAATTTTACAAATATTAAGTATAACTGCCATTTTATTAACAAAAAATATATTTTACATTATATTTTATGTTCAATAAATTATTAGTCAATTTTACCAACTTTAATTGTCAGTATAATTTATTAAATTTATTATGTCCTATAGTTCTATTTATTTCTGCCCAACAATGATATGAATTGATTTTATTTATGGACCAACTATTATGTTAGAACTAAAATATTATTAGGCTTTTATTATTTATTTCAGATTGATTAATTATTGTTACCCCTTTATAGTTGATCTAATTTTATTATATTTTGTGGATATTTAATTGATAATTGTAAGCAATTTATTTTTTCTGAATTTAATGCAGTATTAAATAATGTAGTGTTTAAAATTTTAAAATAATACCATTGAATGTAACTAATTTCTTGACTTGGAAAGAGTAAATTGAGATTTGCCTTGGTGTTCTGCAAATTGACCAGACGTTACGTGTAGACAAATCCACTGTTTTAACAAATTAAAGCAATACTAATGATAAGGCTAATTTTGCTAAATGGGAGCGTTTTAATCGCATGTCTCTCATGATTATGAAAAATACTATTACATCTGCAATAAGAGAGAGTATTCCTGAGAAGGATGCATAAAGTAATCCTTTCACTGCTAAAGAATATTTAGTTTCTATTGAAGAGCAATTTAAGAGTACTTTTACGGCTAATGCAAGTGCTCTCATAATAAAAATACTCACTTTCAAGTATAATGGGATAAATGATGTACGTGAACATATCATGATGATGAATGATATGACCGTAAAATTAAAAGGCATGAATATGATAATTTCTGAAAGATTTTTAGTTCATTTCATTATGAATTTTCTTCTTGCACATTTTGGTCATTTTAAGATCAAATATAACACACAGAATGAGAAGTGAAAAATGAGCGAATTAATTATCATGTGTCATCACTATAACAAAGTAAATATGCATGGTATAAAATATACTCCTAAGTGTCATCACTGTAACAAACGTGGACACGTGAAGAATGATTATAAGAAGTTTAAATATTAGCTCGCTAAGAAGGGTAATAATTTTAATTCCATGAATTGTGAATATCTTTTTGTTGATATTACCTTAAATACGTTGTGGGTTAACACTGGTGCCTCCGTGCACATTAGAAACTCATTGAAGGTAATCCTTTTTGTGAGGATGCTTCAAAAGGGAGAAAGGAAGCTCAACGTAGCTAATGGATTTGAGACTGAAGTCGAGGCTATTGGAACTCTTCGTTTGATTTTGAAGAATGATTTTATCCTCAATTTGCATGATATAGTATATATTCCTAGCATTATTAGGAATTTAATTTCTATTTCTAGACTTGATGCGTGTGGTTTTATGTTTTAGTTTAAAAATAATAAGTTGAGACTATATAATAACTCTAAGTATATTGGTTCTGAATTGTTATGTAATAATCTATATAACTTATGTTTGGATTATTTATTTTTTGAATCCATATTATTCTTGAATATTATTAATGTTAAACATGAAATTAAGAGAAATCGTGATGGTGGATATTTTTCAAAATTATGATATTGCAGGTTGGGTCATATTTCAAGAGATAGAATATAACATATCATTAAAAATGAAAGTCTCCCAACATTAGATTTTTTTTATTTTGATAATTGAATTGAAAGCATTAAAGAAATGTTTATTAAGAGAAATAAGAAATGAGCCATTCGAAATGGGGGATTATTGAAAATAATTCACATAGATATATGTGGTCCTTTTTCTACAGGCATGCTTATGTATGCTTACTTTTATTGATGATTATTCTTGGTATATTTATGTATATCTAATTTCTGAAAAATCTGAAGCACTTGATTTTAAGGTTGAAGTTTAAAATCAACATAATCTAAAAAATAAAGTTGTTAGATCAGATAGATGAGGTGAGTATTATGGTAGACACACTGATTTAGGTCAAAGTACAAACATATTTGCTTTGTTTCTTCAAGAAAATGATATTGTACATCAGTTTTTTATATCAGGAGATCCTTGACAAAATGAAGTAGCTGAAAGGCATAATCATACATTACTGAATATGGTACGTAGTATGATACATAATACTACTTTGTCAGAATATTACGGTCCACAACTTTAAAAACAGCCACACATGTGCTAAATCGAGTTCCTAGTAAATTTATTCCAAAAACACCTTGTGAATTATGAACTGACAGAAAACCACAATTAGGATACTTGCATGTGTGGAGTTGTCCCGCTAAAGCAAAAGTGTACAATCCACATATTAAGAAAATTGATTTAAAAACCGTTACTTATTATTTTATAGGTTATCTAGAGAGATCTAAATATTTTTATTTTATTGTCCCTCGTATACCACTAGAATAGTTGAGACTAGATATGCAGTATTTTTTAAAAATATCAATTTTAGTGAGAGTAATGAAAAATGAATTGTAAACCTACAAGAAGAAGATCAAATTTATATTCGAACATTTGTCTTTACAAAGTTATAAGTTCTTCTCCTTTTAACATAATTGATGGTACTAATGTTAATAATATTTTGAACATTGATGAAGTACCTATGCCGCCACAAGAACTTTTACGTAAATTGTAAAGAGTAAGAAAATCTATAATAACTGATGATTATATTGTATATCTTACTGAAGAGGGTTGTGATTTAGGTCATGGAGATGATTCAATATCCTTTAAGCAAACTATTTTGAGTAGAAATTCATCTCAATAGTTGGAAGTCATGAATGATGAGATGAAATCTATAAAAATTAATGAAGTATGAGACCTTGTTGAGTTACCTATTGGAATTAGACCTATAGAAAGATATAAGACCCTACTAGTTGCTAAAGGGTTTATACAATAAGAAGGAATATATTATGATAATATATTTTCATCAGCCTCAAAGAAAGATTCATTACGAGTTATTTTAGTTTTTATAGCGCATTATGATTTAGAATTGCATCAGATGGACATAAAAAATATATTTCTTAATGGTGACTTGTATGAAGAAATTCATATAAAATAACCTGAAGGTTTTGTTGTTAAAGATAAAGAACATATGGGATGTCGGTTGAAACGATCAATTTATCGGTTAAAATAAGTTTCAAGACATTGATATCTTAAGTTTGATCAGGTTATAACCGAGTTTGGATTTAAGAAAAATACTATTGATCAATACATATATCTCAAGGTTAGGGGAGCAAATTTATCATTCTTATTTTATATATGAATGATATTTTATTAGCAAGTAGTGATTTAAATATGACGGTCGACATAAAATGTTTTCTATTAAAAAAATTGATACGAAGGATATTGGTGAAGCCACTTATGTTATAGACATTGACATTCAACGAGATCGATCTCGTAGGATCTTAGGTTTATCTCATAAAACATATATTAAAAAAATACTTAAACTTTATAACATATAAAATTGCTCTTCAAGTGTTGCTCCTATTGTCAAGGATGACAAATTCAGCAAGTATCAATGTCCTAAAAATAATTTAGAACATGCACAAATGAATCAAATCCCTTATGCTTCAGTAATAGAGGGTTTAATATATGCTCAAGTTTGTATGCATTCTGATATTACGTTTATTATTGGCATGCTTGGCCGATATCAAACAGATCCGGAATGAACCATTAGGAAGTTGCTAAGAAAGTTTTACGCTATTTATAAGAGATTAAAAACTATATGCTTACTTTCAAGAAGTCGGATAATCTTGACATTATTGGTTATTCCGATTCTGACTTTTCTGATTGCGTTGACTGTAAGAAATCCACATCAGGTTATATATTCATGCTTGCTGGGGGACCAATTTTGTGAAGAGTGCTAAGCAGTAAATAATATCATCTTGCACTATACAAGTAGAATTTGTGTCATGTTATGAAGCTACTAGTCAAGAAATTTGGTTGAAAAATTTCATACCTAGATTTCAAATGATAAATAGTATTGCGATGCCACTTACCTTACTTTCTGATAACGAGGCTGTTATTTTCTTCTCTAAAACTAACAAATCAAGTTGTGTTTCTAAATGGAATGACATTAAATATAAGATGTGACAATCGGGCGGGTCAGGCCGGGTTCGAGTTCGGACGGTTCCCGTCGGGTAAGTTTGACCGAAAAAATTATCAGATCACGTGTCGAATTCGGGTCAACCTGATCCAGGTCGGGTCGGGTTTTGAGTCGAACATTATCAGATTTTTTTGAGTTATGGGTCATTTAGGATCCGGTCGGGTTGGGTTTTGGGTTCTTAGTAGGTCAGGTCATCTCGAGTTTTGTATCATTCGGGTTCGGGTAGGGTCAAATTTTAGGTCATCTGATATCAGATAGTCTTGAATTTCAGGTTATTTTGGGTTGGGCCGGACCGAGTCGGGTTCTTCTTTGTGATGTTTTATTTTGGGTGAGGTTGGATTTCGGGTCGTCAGACTTAATTTTTTTTCAGAAAATTCATTTTAGATAATGTTACGTCTAGATTATCAATTATGCCATGATCAATTTGACTTTTTAAATAATATAGATATGATTAATTAATTTGGGTCTAGTCAGATCAGTTCCAGATTAATGTTAGGTCTAGATTAACAAACTGAAGACATGCTATTTATGATAATTTTGACTTATAGACATTATTGTTATGATTTGAATTTTTTTTATTTCGGTATAAATTCTGAATATATATATATATATATATAGTAAATCTAGCGTGCTCCTAGGAGCACAGAGCCCCTCCATGATCCTAGCTCAAAAAATATAGCAAATGATCTCCAAATTTTGATTTATCATTCTCATTAAATTTTTCATATTAAAATCTTATGGGGTACATAAATTTGGGGTATTTCGAGTTTTCTAAGTCGCTCTTTTCAATTTTTGAAAATAATATACAAACATTGAATATATTATTCTTATTTTTAGAGTTGATTTTCAAAAATTAAAAAGAGCGACATAAAAAACTCGAAACACCCCAAATTTTTGCACACCATAAGATTTCAATATGAAAAATTTAATGAGAATGATAAATCAAAATTTAGAGATTATTTGTTATATTTTTTTAGTTAGGATCACTGAGGGGCTTTGTGCTCCTAGGAGCACGCTAGCTATATACATATATATATATATATATATATATATATATATATATATATATATATATATATATATATATATATATATATATATATATATATATATATATATATATATGTAGGTAATTTCTTAATTAAAATTATCATAATAATCAGGTGTTTAACCCAACCTCTTTCAAAATAAACTAGCAGTCAAGTACAAGTAGAATTTATAAAGAGAAGTTTAATATTTATACGATAGCACGAGTTGGGTCGGGTCGGGTTTCAGGTTATCTAATTTCAGGTCATCTCGGGTTTTGGGTCAATCGGGTTTAGATCAGGTTGGGTTTTGAGTCATTTGATCTCGGGTCATCTCAGGTTTTGGGTCATTCGAGTTTGAATCAGGTCGGGTTTCAAATTGTCTGATCTCGGGTCATCTCGAGTTTTTGGGTCGTTCGAGTTCGGATCGGGTCGAGTTTTGGGTTGTCTGATCTCGAGTCATCTCGGATTTCGGGTCGTTCGGGTCTGAGTCGGGTCAAGTTCGGGTCAGTTTGACTTTCTAAAAAAATTAGATCGGGCTGGGTTCGGGTCCGAACGAGTTGGGTGGGTTTCTCATGTCGGGTCGGGTTTTGCCACCTCTAGCAAATATTTTATTGTTAGAGATAAATTCAAAGATGGTACCATTGTCATACAACCTATTAATACAAGGGCTATGTTAACTGATTCACTAACAAAGGCGTTACCACCTAATCTTTATAAAAGAGCGTGTTGCTGGTATGGATATGGTAAATGAGTTATGATGTTGTAGTAATATACAATATTTAGTTTATGTATTGAATCTTCATTTATGTATATTGACTTTGAATTTATAATATTTATTTATTTTTTATGTTGTGCATTATTATTATTTTATTAAATTTAAGCAAATTTTAACTTATGAGGATCGAATGAATTTTATTAACCATTTGATGGAAAAAAAATCACTACTACAATTAATGGGGATCAAATAACGATAATAGTTATTTTAATTGTATTAGTTTGGTTTGATATTTCTAACTGAATAATGTTTGTGATAATGATATTATATTGGCCAATTTTGAATGTGTGCTTCATTATAATGTTAAAATTTAGACCAAGTGGGAGAATATTAGAATATTTAAATATTGTCCAGTACTAATAGTTATGAGCCACGTTCATTTATAAATAATTAATTAAATGGTGCATCTGAAGAGTGCATCTGAAGGGTTCATCTAAAGAATACATCTGAAGAGTGTATATGAAGAGTGTGTATGTATTTTGATGAAAAATTAAGATGTCCAAATTCATTGTATTAGATTTCAGAAGTTGTCTCAATCTTTATAAAAGAACTCATATTCTATAGTTCTCAAAATTTACTCAAAAAAATTTCCTACGGTAAAGAAAAACAAAAAAAAAAGAGCAGAGCGGAAAAAAATGCCTAATTAAGCCATCATCACATCTGAGGAAAATCCTTAAAGATCGGTACTTCTACTAGTTTTTGCTTCCGTTGAATTCTATTTCAAGATGTCTGCTCTTCAGAACTATGAGTTCTAATTTTATATTTTGTTATTTTATATGGTTTACATATTTTTGGACTTTAATTTAATAATAATATATATTATATTTATTCATATTTTATTACATTTTAATCACAATAAAATCCTTATAATTTGTTTTGAAATATGCATTTGTTTCTATTTCTCATCTTCTCAACCGGTTAATTACTTAAAATGATTAATTATATAAAAATGATCCATATAAAAGCACAAGAAAGACACTATAATTAAGAACGTTCACCATGTATACTAATGAATTTATATATTCATCTTAATGAGGGACTCCACCAGGGGCGCAGCGATAAGCAAAGAGCTCACTCGACCTGGGAGGAAGTTTAATTCCTTCCTGTTCTGAGTTTGAGCTAGGAGATGGGACAATACGCTGTTAGATCAGGTCAACCTGAGATTTGACGCCGGGTTTACCAGATCGAAACACAATCTAATAAATTTATCAAAAGGCTATCAACCTCATCCTTAATATATTTAACTTGGTTGAAGTCTCTTATCTTCCTTTCTCGAAGTTTAGCCATCTTGTATACATCATTTTCGTCTCTTTCGTATCTAATTTTCAATACAGCTCCGTGTATGTCTGACCCTTGCTTCGCTCACACCTTTCTTTACGTTTCTTCTAGCTTCTTTGTACTTCTGTATGTTTTCATCACTCCTGTTGTGATGTAAACGTTTATAATATTCTTTCTTCTCATTTATAGTCTTTTATACATCATCATTTCACCACCAAGTGTCTTTAGATTCACGTTTATTTCTTCTAGTTACTCCAAACACCTCTATAGCCACCTTCCGAATGTGAGTCGCCATCACCTTCCACATATCATCTGCATCCTCACATTCGTTCCACGGTCCTTCTGCAATAACTCTATTCTTAAACACCTGAGAAACGTCCCTTTTGAGCTTCCACCACCTCGTTCTCGTTATTTTCATGCCTCTATCTCGCCGAACGCATACCTGAAAATAAAAATCAGCCACCAAAAGTTTATGTTGTGTGATAACACACTCGCCAGGTATAACCTTACAATCCATGCAGTTTGGTCTCTCCTCCTTTCTAGTTAGGACAAAATCGATCTGGCTCGAGTGCTGGCCACTACTAAAAGTAATTAAACGTGATTTTTTATTTCTAAAGAAATTGTTTGATACCATGAGGTCGTAAGCTATAACGAATTTCAAGATGTCTTCTCCCTCTTGATTCTGTTCGCCATATCTAAAACCCCCATGTACTTTCTCAAACCCCCCTCTAACTGTGCCAACATGACCATTAAGATCTTCTCTAATGAAGAATTTTTCACTGCTACACACTCCTCTAACCATGTCCTCTAAGTCTTCCCAGAATCGTCTCTTGACATCATCGCTCAAAACTACTTGTGGGGCATACACACTGATGACGTTCAAGACCCAATCTTCAAAAATTAATTTGATCATGATGATCATGTACCCTTGTCTCCTAACTGTGACAACTTCATTCTTGAGGCTCTTATCAATTAAGATGCCTACACCATTTCTACTTCATTTTTTTTCCTGTGTACCACAATTTGAAGCTCGTATTCTCCACCTCCTTAGCCTTCTGACCCGTCCATTTAGTCTCCTGAACACATAAGATATTAACGCGTCTCCTAATCGCAGTATCAACTAACTCTCTTTGCTTACCTGTTAAGGACCTTACATTCCAACTACCTAAACAAATTTTACTTTCCCCGACTAGCTTCCTTGCCCCTCGCACTCGTTGAGTCAAGTGCGAAGACCCCTGTTCATTTGACACTACATTCGAGCGCCGATGCAGAGCGTCACTAAGGTGATGACGATCCGGTCCTCGCTCACTTGTCACCATATCCGGGTTTCAATATGGCGCACCACTAAGGCGGTGATGACCCGGCCCTTGTTCTCTTATCGCCATATCCAGGTTCCAATATGGCGCGTCGCTAAGAGGGTGACGCCCCAACGAAAATTGACTGGGTTTCATTTCCATAAAATTCGGTTGTTTTAGTACAGGGCTCGCCACACCCACCGCAACCCTCCTCCTTTATCCTAGCTTGAGACAGACTGTGCAGAAACTAGTCCACACAGGCGGAGTTAAGCCGCGCAAAAACCATAAGTATATTTTCTTCTTGCTCTCTCCTGCTGCACCGCACAAATCAAAGACCAAAGCTACCATTTTAATTAAAGCAAAATTGAACAAGGTCCTCTTAATAACACCAAAATTGAACTTTTATGGTTCGTTTTGGAAGAGTTATAATTTTGAAAGAGTGATAAAATAATATTTTTTGGAAGAATGATAGAATAGTAGTTTTTTTAATATTCAGAAGATTGAAAATATCATTTGACAGTTGTTAATCAGAATAATTAAAATATGAATAATTATGATACTAACAATGATGATGATGATGATGATGATAATAGTAAAATAATAATAATAATAGTAATAATAATGATGATAATATAATAATAAAAAAATAATCTTCATAATCCATAATCATAATCATAAAAAAAATAATATTCATAGTTATAATCATAATAATATAATAAAATATAAACATAACCATAGTACAATAATACAATAATAAAAAATTATAATTATAATCATAATAATAATTCTAAAAATATAATCATAATATAATAATATAATACATCATAATAAAATAATAATAATAAAATAATAATAAAATAATAATCATAATCATAATCATGATAAGAATAATCATAGTTGTAATCATAATAATATAACCATAATCATAATATAATAATATAATAAAAAATAATCATAATCTTAATATAATAATAATAATTTTATTCCTATTTTTTACTATTCCATGGAGTGCCAAACAAACCCAGTTTAGCTTGTTTTGCTAAACTTTAAGGTTTGTAGAGGATTCGGTGTTTGTATCATTAGTGGTATTTTGGAGAGCTTGAATATTTGATGTTCTTGATTTATTTAGCTTCGGTGATTTGATTAATTGGATATTTGTTAATTGGTATTTTGTGGCTTTGGAGATGAAGTTTAAATATGTGCGACAAATATTTGATTTTAGAATTGGCTGAAGGTTAAAAAGGATAATTTTACGAGATTTGTTCAGCTTCAAGAATTTAAAAATTTTATGTTGTTTTTGGAGGTACTTAAAGTTGGTGTTGGCATGGTGATGGTTATGATGTATGATAGATGTTCCGTGTTTGATGAGAGTGAAGCATCTCTCAGATTTGATGAAGAAATTGATATGTATTTGGGTATTTTTGAATATGTCGACATTTATTTTTGAAAGACAAATAAGGTTATTTAACAAGGTCATTTTTATTGGTGATTCTACCTCAAATTAAGCATCATATTATTTCCTTCCCAAGTTGGTGTACACTACTTGGCTCGCCTCAAAGTTTCGTGTCTCATGTGAGTTGACTCTCACTTTTAATTTGAATGGTCGGTATTCATGTTCTATGATTACAGATTTCAGATCATTTAATGAGATTTATATGACTAGTTTTTCTGAATTGGTTGTAATGTTTTATCGAATTAGCCATTGATGAATCATATATTGGTGTTTTATGTTACTTAAGGTATGTGATGACAATTGTGATTGGAGCATATTTTATTTTTGGATGGACTTTCAGATAGTCTTTTTGTAGCATAATTGAAATCTTATTTATGAGTGTGCCTTGTCGATTTCATATTTATGCTCTTTTATGAAACCAAATATTTATCATCATAGGGCTTGAGTGATTATGATCAACATTTATTGGATTGGTAATTAAGACATAAGTTTGTGTATTTTAGCCAACCATTAAGGAGTTGAGACAATCAACAAGAATGTGACATTGTATTGGTTTGACTTATATGTTATGAGAGTTTGAAATCATTTACTCTTTTGTTTACATATTTAAATATTGATTGTGACCTTCATTTCAATTTTGAATGGGTGATGCTTGGTATGGGTCAAATGTTTCAGCTTGATATAGTCTTAATTAGTGTCTTGATGCAGTCTTAATTAGTATGTTTGATGATATTTTTGTTGTCTTGATTTTAGTATGTGGATGCTCCAAGAGATTTGGAGTAGTGTCATTGTTGTTCTGAATTGGAGATGTGTGTACTTCATGTGATTTTAAATTTTTATTACCTAATGTATTGTATGGATACAAGTATTGTATCTTAAGACTATATTATTGTCACTCAGGAGGTTATACAATTTATATTTTTAATATTTTATTCATCGTTAATCATTCACCGAGTTTGAGTTTGTGATAATTAATTGAGACTATAAATGTGTTGAGTCTCGCTCGGATTGCATAAAGACACTACTCATTTTTTGGTATTATGTTCGTTGTGTTTGATCTAGCAATGTTTGCTTGGAGCATGTGGATGATTGGTGATTGGCTTAGCAATGCTTGTTTAGAGTATAATTTCAACTAAGGTAGAGCTTACTCGGATTATTGTTGTGTTTGATTCTAATCTTGTGCTAACTTTTATTGCTAGCTTTATGCTAGTTATATGTTTATGTCTTTAGCATTTTATTTAGATTAATTTTTATAGTTAGTTTATTTTAGACACAATTCGGCTCAAGATGAAAATTGTTAGAACATAATCTGAATTATTTTGTTACCCGTTGAAATTACATCTTTATTTCTATATATACTCTATTTATAATTTCCATAAAAATCAGCTATTTTAGTGTAGAGTTTGCCACAACAACCGCAACTCTCCTTCTTTATCTTGACTTGAAACATGTTGTGCAGAAACTAGTTAACACATACAAAGTTATAAACTATTTTGTAATAAACAAGAAAACAAATGAGGTAATAATTTTTTATCTATTGCCTCTTGTTTTCTTTTTAGAAAATTACGAGATCTGTTGGGAGACTGTGCGGCCTCCCCGGGCTTTATGAGAGCTGTATTAACTTAAAAAAAAACTGTAAATTAGTTGGGATAAGCAAATGTCCAAATTCCATCATTTTCTTATTGAGCTAGATGATTGAGAAATCCATTCTTAAATTTAAAATTAAAGCCCGTTATTCGTGTGTAAGAAATAATTAAGACAGGTCACTGTATATAACGAATTAATGATCGACATGGAATAGAAGATCTCCAAGCCTCCCGGTCCATGTTTTGTTGTGCTAGCTGTGGACTCCGGTATAGGCATATAGAGCGCTGATCAAAAGAGAGAGGGATTGAGACTGTGACACAGTGTGTGTTGTCAGCGTAGTCAGGACCGCCACTTACAAGTTGCCCATGCCGAGATCGCCTTCTCTCCTCTCAATCATTTGGGACTAGTTGTGATTCTCTTGCACATGTGGCAGTGGCAGCTGATTCCATATACAGTGCACGCACCGTGCAGCTGGCTGGTCAAGGTACGGCTCTCATCTTTTGATTGATCCTCATTTTAATTTTATTAATTTCATTTCTCAGCTGCAGGTCTAACATACATATAGGGATGTCAAACTTATGTAATGATCATAAAAATGATGTTTTGTGTTAACCGTTTCGTTTAAGAAATGATTAAATTTTTTTATGTTAACTGTTGCGTTGAGAAAACGCAAATTAATTTTATTGCGTTAACTGTTTCGTTGATTGAAATGAAAGAAACGATTAAGATTTTATGATCATTTCGTTGAGGAGACGCAAAAAATTGTTGCGCTAACTGTTTACTGTATGAAAACGGAAAGAACGATCATAATTCTGATTGTTTTAACATACAACCCATTACCATACTTGCATATTATAAATAACCGTTTTTAAACTTGCATATTACAACCAATAGCTTCAGATTATAGTATTGAATAACAACCCAGATTACAAACCAGAATATACAAACTTGCATATTATCATTCTAAATAGTCAAAATATACTAAATAATGTTGACCTCAACCTACATGTCAAGCTTATTTCTCAGTCATAATATGAATCTCAGCCATATTATCAATCTCAGCCAATAGCTAAATATGCAAATTATAATCTCTATCATAATTGAAAATCAAAGGCGGAGCTCTTAAGGGGCCAAGTTGGGCTCTAGCCCCCCTTGACGTTTTGAAAATTAGTATATCTGTCAAAAATTTATTTTTTATATTATAATTATGATTTTTTTTTAATTTCAGCCCCTCAAAATTTGAACGTAGTGTCTAATGTGTTTACAAAAAAAATTTAGCCCCCTCTAAAATTGAGTTCAAGCTCCGTCATTGTTGAAAATTATTGCTTGAGATCTAGGGAGACAAAGAGAAATTGACACTCTAGACTACCATGCAACAAAATAACAAGCATGCCAAATAACAAGCTAGCAAGTAACAAGCTGGAAAGGCAATAATTAACAAGCAAACAAGGCATCAAGGTAACAAATCAGTAAGACATCAACCAACAAACTAGAAAATAACTAACAAGCCAACAAGACATCAAGGCAAAAAGGCTAGCAACTAACAAATTGGAAGACAATAACTAACAAGTTAAGTAACAATATAAAATAGTATTATTGACAGAGTGACATACCGATAGATCCTCAAATCTTCATATTAGCATAATTTCAGGTTTCACCATCATCATGTGGTGTCGTTTCATCACTAGGCCATAGTGTATCACTAAAATCTCCATCATTTTCTGTCACAGACAAGACAACATACATAATCAGGTTTTGTGTAGTTCAAATGCCATAGATAACAATCAATAAAATGCTAAAAATGTAAGTAACAATGATTAAAAAAATATACCGATAACCGAAGCACGCAACCAATCCTAACCAAAAATAAGAGCTTCTATACTTTCATCATTCAAAGAGCTCCTGACTCGGGTTTAGTGTCCTACCATTGATAATAAAGGTTGATTATGAGATCACTGTTGAAATTGGGATAGTCAGGATGTCCCGTATTAATCGAGCAAGAATAGAATATTATGGGGCCTTTAGTTTCCATCATGTTAGGATGTCAAATTTATCATTCAAACTGGCTTCATAAAAAATATCAAGTTCAGAAATAACAAAATCTGAATCAGTCATTCTTACACAACAAATATCAAGCTCAAAAATAACAAAGTTTGAATTAGCCATTCTTACACAACAAAGACAGCTGTAGCAACACCTACAAGTAAAGACAGTAAGAGCAAAGAAAAAAAAATCAAAATCAGAGAAATGAGTGAAATAAAAAAAATCAAAGAAATTGTTGTTAAAAATAAAATCGACAAAAGTACCTATGTCTGTCTCTCTTTCTCTCTTTTTCTTTCTTTCCTTTCGCACTTTTTTAAAAATAAAATCAATCACCTTGTGCTAGTCTGGTGGCGATGAGACTTCCATCGATGATTTATGGCCTGTCTCTCAGCTTAGCTACAATGTAGATCTATTCTGTCACTAATCTCTGAGCCATTAGCTTTATAGAAGTGAAAACTAGGCCAACAGATCCTCGAGTGGCGATCACGATAACCTCACAGTCACAAGACAAGGCAATGATAGGGTCGATCGGTGATCTGACTCATCTCTTAGCGAGCGAGCGAAATAGAGAGAGGAGATCGGTTAAGCGAGATGAGAGTGGGATAAAGTGTGAGAGAGGAGATCGGCTGATCGAGACAGAGGTTCGAGAGAGTGTGAGAGATGAGAGCGGCTGAGTGAGACAAATTAGAGTTTAGTTTGTCTACGAGAGAGAGAGAAGAGAGCAGCGGAAAAGACGAGCGACTAAGACGAGAGTCAAATAGAATTTATTATCGCCTGTAATATTATTATAGCATATGTATAGAATTTATAACGAAACAACCATCGAAATAAAATGAAACAGATGACACTACAAAAGAAAGGACCTTTACTAATGGTTTTTCATAAAAACAGTTAGTAACATTGGACGGTGTCATTTTAAAAAATAAGTTTAACTATTCTATAACGGTTTTGAAGAAGAAACCATTAGAAAAACGTGTCACAAAATATAAAATTTTTGTCAGAAAGCTTTGCTAACAGTTATTTATTAAAAACCATTAGCAAAAACCCAGCGCAAAACCTTTGCTAACAATTTTTAATAAATAACCATTAACAAATATTTTGCACTCACATTTGTTAATGGTTATTCATAAAAAACCGTTAGCAAATCTTTTTGCGTGGGTTTTTGCTAACGGTTTTTAATAAATAACCGTTAGCAAAGGTTCATGTGCAAAAAATCTAATATATCCCATCTCACCAATAACATTTGCTCTCATGGATTGCCCATCTCACCGTTCGTTCATCCCAATTTAACGATCCAAAATCAAAATTCAAAAATAGAAATCCACATATTATCAACCCCTTTTCATCTGTTTTCATATATAAAAAAAGAGATGAGAGACAGAGAGAGAAAGAAGAAAGAAAGAAGAGATCAGATATAAGAAATAAAAATCGAAATCCGACCATCTCAACTTCAAACGGCCATAATTTTTGGTAGGAAACTCCAATTGAGGCATGCTACACGGCCACGAAAAGTTTACGACGAGATCTATAAGGTTAACCGCTATTGCTATTATCATCATTTTCAGGGCCTAAAAATATCATCTTGAACCTCAAAAACGCATTTGAAATTTTTAGTTCAGTTTTTTTTTTAGAAATTATATAGGTTTTCATATTATTGCGTAATCGAGATGTATTGTTCGGTAAATATTTTTTCATTGTATGAATAATATGATGTATGTCATAATACTTATCATTTATCATCTGTTCTTATATAATTTTCTGTTTTTTTTATCTGTATAGAAAGTTAAATTTACAAAAAAAAACCTTTGCTAACGGTTTATTAGAAAAAAACCGTTAACAAAAATTCAAAAATAAAATAAAAACTCTTTACTAACGATTTATTAGCAAAATTCAAGCAAAACTGAAAAAAAAATTCGCAGCACCCTTTTGTAACGATTTTTAGCTAAAAACAGTTAGCAATTGTCCGTCTAACGCTCCACTTTTTCTAACGCCCCCCATTACTAAAGGTTGCAAAACCGTTAATAAATTACTTTAAAAACCGTTAATAAAGTCCAGTTCTGCTGTAGTGTGAGTTTCGTTAACCGTTTCGTTATTAAAACAAAATAAAATTTATTTGCGCAGACTGTTTCATTATTGAAACATAGTAGAATATATTGATCGTTTCGTTTCGTTTGCGCCGAAATAAAATGGCGAAACGGTCAAACGATCGTTAGTTGACACCCTGTACATACATACATATATACACGTACTTCTGAATTTCATTAATTAATCACTTGTTTTTTTTTTTGTTTTAGATCTGATCTGTCGGTGAGTTGACTGAGTGAAATTAGTAATTAAATAAAGGGAAAGGAATCAGTTGCACGAGCTCTCCATCTCTATTTTAGCTTCTAGTTCAAGGCCAACTGCTTGTCTTCATGCCTTTCCAAAGATTCCAGATATATTGGTTATTTGTTATTGCCAGAATGCCAGCACTACTGATCCTATGTGCCATGACGCCTGCCAACTGCTGCTATTGCAGATTAATTAATTTATTGATACTTACTAATTAATTAATTCGTGTATTTCTTCTTTGACTTGGTTTATATCCGGTCAATTCTGACCCTTGAAGATTTCGCTTTCCAAACCGTATATTTTCGATCGGCGGTATTAAGCTGACTATAAATTTGACAATGTAATAGTAAATTAGGCATGCAAACTATAATTCCTTTGTACTAGGTAGAGTATGGTCCACCATGGTCCAAATTAATTAGAAATTATATTATATGCCGTATAGGGAAGGATCTATATACAGCTAATATGACACTGACAAGTAGTCTACTGAATAGTAAATTGGTTTTATATATGACACATAAAATAGCTGCAACTACACTATTAATTGTAAATTTATTATACTTTATATATATATATATATATATATATATATATAGAGTTTGTATAGCATGTTTCTGTTAGCATTTCAACCGAAATATTAATGAGTCAAATTTTAATTTTTCATGCTCAAAATTTTAATTTAAGTAGTTCAATAAAATATTTATATCATAATTTTGTAGAATATTAATTTTCATCATGTTTCGAGTTAGTTTACTATACTTAATGATTTTTAAAAGATAGCTTTGAAATAATAAAAAAATAATAAAAATTATAAGTCAAAAAAGCTTACTTTTTAAAAATCATTAAGTCTAGTAAACTAATTACAAACATGATGAAAATTAGTATACCATAAGATTATGATATAAAGATTTTATTGAGCTAGTTAAATTAAAATTTCGAGCATGAAAAATTAAAATTTGACTCATTAGCATTTCAAATTGAAATGCTAACGGAACTTTGCTAGACAAACTATATTTATATATATAGAGAGAGAGAGGGGGAGAGAAAATTTGTCTATTGTGCTTTCAGTAGCACTTCGACCGAAACGCTATCAGTTCAAATTTTTATTTTTCTTGCTTAAAATTTTAATTTAAATAGCTCAAAAAAATATTTATATCATAATTTTATAGAATACTAATTTTTATCGTGTTTGAAATTAATTTACTATAGTTAATGATTTTTGTATGTCAAAATTAATAAAATTTGTATGTCAAAAATACTTACTTTCTAAAAACAATTAAGTATAGTAAACTAACTCCAAACACGATAAAAATTAGTTTTCTATAAGATTATGATATAAGTATTTTATTGAGCTACTTAAATTAAAATTTTGAGTATGAAAAATTAAAATTTGACCGATAGTTTTCTATTAAGTGCTACTTTGGAAGCACAATAGACAAACTATATATATATATATATATATATATATGTATATATATATATATATGTATATATATATGTACATGTATATATATATAGGAGATTTGGATACGGTGATTCCATAAGTATTTCGAGCTGAAATGCTTTCAGCTCAAATTTTAAAATCTCGTGCTTAAAATTTTAATTTAAATATCTCAAAAAATTGTTCATATTATGACCTTGTAAATTATTATTTTTCATCAAATTTAGAGTTAGTGTACTATACTTAATAATTATTGAAAGATGGCTCTAAAAATAATTAAAAATACCCATTAAAAATACGCATTTTTATCAAGCCCTTCATGTCTTAAGGGCTCGATAAGGGATGGGTAAGAATTGAATTTGAAAGGGATTTTATCATTTTTAAATTATTTTTTATTTTTTCTGATTTTTTTAAATATAACTGAATAACTATAAATATATCAAAATAATATTTTTCATTTTTTTAATTTTTTAAATTTTTTAAATATAATTAGAACATAAGAATTTAAAAATGATCGGATTTGGAATAAAGACAGAATTTGATAAGGATTGGATTTAATAATGATTCGTTTCTTCGGGTTAGATCGATCCTTATCAAATCTGATCCTTTTATAGCGATTTAAATTTTATATAATTTCATTATTATTTTATAGTCCATTGGAACCATTAAATTTCAATAATTATAAATTGTATAACATTTTGATAGTCTTTAATGAACTATCAAATGATAATAAAATTATATAAAATTTGATACACTATCAATCTATAATTATAACTAGAAGTACATATCTATAAATTTTTTTATTTTTTATTTTTTCATATTTTTTTCATATTTTTTGAAGCTCCATTGTCACATTGTCAGAATTATCAACATAACCCATTGCTCTTCCCTATTCTATATTGGTCTTTTCTGCCCGGCTTGGGTTCGTTCGACCTAAATGGCTAAATGCATGCTTTGTGGTTGCATCATGTGGTGCTTATGTACCTCCTTACATCAGTGCATAATTAAAAAAATATAAAATTTATTTACAGGCGAAAAGAAAACAAATTTAGAATGTACAGTAGTATAGACGGATTAGGTTTAATTATTTTACTTCAGAAAATAATGAATTACAGATCAGCACAGAATCAAGTCGTTCAATTTTCTTTATTTTGGTTTTCTGTCACTTTAACCTCTGGGAATCATATCAGATTTCTGGTCGGTTGAAAATTGATTATTTTGATACTTTTCAAAATAATAATTAAAAAAAATTTAAAATAAAACGAACCAATCCTTACCGTATTTCTTACTGGCGCTCTGTGGTCAGCATACTTAGTTGCTTGGTGACCGAAGAAATTTTATTACTTACCGAAATCGCCGGTAAGGAATAGTATTTGATGACAGGCCTCATATTTATTACTTACCGAACGCGCCCGTAAGGATTGTGATTTCTCTAAGTTAACAGTATAATTAGGAGATGATTTCGCTAATTTTAAGCTTACCGCTATTTAAAGAAACCGTTTTTTTTATATTTGCTACTTTATATTTCAGACAAAAATAGAAAATCATATTAACTGTCCACTGCTTTATTTTTTATTTCTGATATAAATAAATTATATTTTTAACTGTCCACTGTATATATATTTTTTATTTCATACATAAATATAAAATTATAATTTTTATTTCAGATTTTTTTAACTGCCCACTATTTCTTCATTTACGTAGAAAAGTAAGCCTTAGATTTATATTTCCAAAATTAAATCTCATCTACCCATATATAAACGTTTATAAGTTTAGAATTTGTAATAGTTTATTTCAGAATAATAATTTTGTACATGCTAAGTATTTTCATAGATTCATATTTTATTTCTATATGTATGTACTAAGAGTTGTCTTTTGAAAAAAAAATTAGATATTGTGTATTAAGATTCTGTTTGATTTTGAAATTTATGAAACATGATGTCATGCTAATTTATTTTATTTTATTTATTTTTCAGGTATTATCTATCTTGAAAATTGATATATTAATTTGTTTGAAATTTATTCAGGAAAAGTTTGAACATGAGCCATTTTCATTTCATTTTGCTAGAATTAGAATTTTATAATATGATTTCATAATTTCATATATTGTTTATTGTAATGTTGATTTCATGAATTTCCTCTAACTGTAATTTAAGGAAATAATTTTTTTTAATTTTAAGTTAACTGCAATTTAAGAAAATATTTTTTTTAATTCCATGTATGCAAGGTATGCTCATAGCTTTATATTTTATTTAATTTCTATATGTCAATTTATTTTATTTATCTTTCAGATATAATTTGTTTATAAAATTGATATTTTAATTTGTATGAAATCTGTTGAGAAAATTAAGGTTTGAGCATAACATATTCATTATTTATTTTTCTTTTAGCCGTGCTAATAATATAGCTGTGCTAATGGGTCGGGTCGGGTCGAGCATGTTCTTAATTCGCGAAATCAGAAATCGATACCTTATAGTAATTTGATTTACTGCACGACTATCCATGCACATGCGAAAGCTTTCATCCTTCTTTGGAACCAAGAGAGCTGGCACAGCACAAGGACTTATATTTTTCCGCACAAAGCCTTTATCAAGTAACTCTCGAACTTGATACTTCAACTCTTCATGTTATTGTGGAGTCATGCCGTAGTGAACCTTATTGGGAAGACTAGCACCTATTATCAAGTCAATTTGGTGTTGGATATCGTGAAGTGAAGTGGGGGTAGTCCATCAGAAAGTTCATTTGAAAGTATATGCTTGAATTCGGCCGGTAGGGATTGCACTTCTTCTGGTATTTCTTGATCGGTTTTAGTTTTTGTGAAATCACTTGAGGTGAGTGGAAAATAAATATCGGCACCTTCTAGTTCCTTCTCAAAAATTTTTTGAGTAACACAAAACACCGTGTTGGAGTCATGCCGTATTGTATTTATACATACTTTTTTCACACCAACTTGAATGATATATGTGTGCTTTCTTCCATCATAGACGACTCGATTGTCGTACTGCCATGGTTGACCGAGAATCAAATGTGAGGCATCCATTGAAACCAAATCAACGTAAATAGTGGCAGTGTATTGCGGCCTGAGTATGAATTGAAAGTGATACCTTTTGTTGACATGAATTTCATCATCTTTGTTCACCCACCTGAGTTTGTATGAATTTGTATGATTTATGATGTTAAGCTGAAATTTTCGAACCGCCTCTTCTGAAATTACATTCTCCTAACTTCCCGAATCGATTATTACTACACTTCTTATTCTCAATAATACACATAATTTTGAAAATGGCATGCCACTTCCAATCTTTCATTGTTTTCGATCCTAAGCAAAGTCTTATCATGACTAAGTTTTCCGCCTCAAGGTCTTAAGGATTCACCTCATGTATTTCTTCCTCTTCTTCAATATTTTCATACCACTCTTCCTCTTTTTTAGCACCATCGTTAGCATATAAATGAGGTTGAGGCTTCAGGCATTCTCTTGCATAGTGGCCCATTTCACAATAATTGTGACAACGAATGTTAGCCTTGGAGCTTCCTAGGGCATTTTGGTTCAATTTAGGAGGATGAGGGAGTTGTTGATTTTAGTTGGAGTTTGTAGAGTTATTTGGAGTTGGGCGAAAATGAGAAGAGTTAGAGTTGATTGAAGAAAAATTATTATGGTTGAGGTGTTAATTGAAGAAGAATTATTATGGTTGAGGTTGTGGTTTCTTGCAAGCTATTTTTCTATGGCTTTTACTTTAGCTTGAGCTTCAGCCACATTGTCGAAAGTGTGCGTCACAAGTATATCTTGAATAGCCATTCGAAGGTCGTGCAAATATCACATGATATTTAAATCTTCTGTCTCATTGAGTTGGTTTCGAGCCTCAAGTATATAGAACTCGAGAGTATATTCCTCCACGCTTTTTCACACCTTATGAGAGGGATTGAAGTTCTTGGAATAATATTTGTCGATAGTTAAGAGGGAGAAACTCACGGTTCATTTCACGCTTCAAATCAAGCCAGTTATTGAGAGGTGGAAGGCCATCGAGATAGCGGCGATATTTATATGATTGTCACCATGATGCCGCCCTATCTTGTAACCGTATTATTACTAATATCACTTGCTTGTCTTTCAGGACTTCCTTGAGCTCAAAAATCTCTTCAAATTTGTTTGTCCAGTCAAGATATTCTTCAGGATCTAAACTCTCGGAAAAATCTGAAATTTCAACTCGTAGGCCTCCATCCCACCTTGGTTCTCAATTTTGTGGTCGTTCATTGCGAGATGGTGGTTCATAGTTATTATTTGGTGGATTTTGGGGATTATTTTGATTGTTGGGGGAGCAAGGAGCTCAATTAGAGTGGTGAGGAGTTGTATTGTTTCGGTATGATTTTGTTGTATTCGGTCAAGGACAGCGATGAGGTTGGGATCGGCCATGAGATTGGTTATGCTTGTAGTAGTTGGAAAGAGTGTGATGTTTGTCGATGGAGATGGTGGATGAATTTGGGTGTTGTCGAAGATACAACTTCGCGCAAATGCGAAGGTGGTTGTCGAAGCTCGCTCTGATACTAATTGACGCAAGTCGATCCTTATATGGTATTGCTCGTTAAGATCACATGCTCGATTTTATAGTAATAGAGAAGAGTTGAGAATCACAAAAAACACAAAAAAATAAACATAATTTTTCTATTCAATAATACAATACTTAAACAACAGAATACTACTCCTTTTATAGAGCTAACAAAACAGAAGAAAACTCTAGAATTTTTTTTGATATTAATTATTGAATGAATAATATATAATAATATTTATTCTTATATAATCAATATGACTCCATATTCATTGTTTACTGTTAATCAATATCAATATCAATATGTATCTTACATTTTAAAGAAAGTTAAATTTAAAAATTAAAATTAAAAAAAAAATAAAAAAATACCTTTAGCAACGTTTTAACTAATAACCGTTGCTAAAGGGTCCTTTAGCAATGATTATTAGTTAAAATTGTTGCAAAAGGTATTTTTTTTTTATTTTTATTTTTAAGGTACCCTTTAATAATGATTTTTATTTTAAAAACCATTGTTAAAAGATCATTTAATAACTATTTTTATTTAAAAACCATTATTATTGGACCATTTAATAACGGTTTTTAAATAAAAACCATTGTTAAATGTCTTCCTGACACCTCCTTTACAACACGTTTTTAACAACAGTTTCTAATACTTTTCTTGACACCCCCTTTACTAACGGTTCCATAACTGTTGTTAAACTTGGTCAACAACCGTTGTCAAATATATTTTCTCTCATAGGGTATACAAATCAAAACAATGGTTAAAACTTCATTTACCTAAACGATGCAGCAAATACAGATATTATTTCAGAATAGAAAACATTGTTACAATTATATAGGCGGATTTAAGCATTGAAAATGGGTGCAACCTCCCCCATTTTTTTTTAAAGAAAAATCAAATATGTTTGCGTAGTACTTTTATGATTTACAAGTATTTTTCTTAATAAAATTATTTGAACCCATAAAAATGAAAACATTTCTATTATTGACGCTATAATTACAATTTAAGATTTTAATATATTCATCACATTGTCATATTGATGATAGTATCTAATATGCATATATAGTGTTTGAGTCCAACGACACTCATTTTCAATGGTCTAACTTTGATGACCTTCATAATAATTTTTCAAATAAATTGATAAAAAATCTAAAAAATATATATTGATTGTGTTACAAGTTTCATGAAATTCGTGTATCATTTGATATTACATTGAAGCTCAATTAAATTTAGATTGTTGTAAATGTCATTTAATTTGCCAATTTGGATGATATTTAATTGTGAATCAAATGATACTGAAATTATATATATGAAATTTCGAACACAATCAATCAATAAGTTTTATACTATATTTTTTTTAAAATCTATTTTTAGATTTTTTATAAATAAATTTAAAAAGTTTGATTATCAAAGTTATGGTGGTCAAGGGATCTCTTCCTTAAATGAATTTCTGACTTCGCCATACAGACCCACGTAGCTGGAAACTGGCAAACTGCCATGGTGCAAAACTAAATAGTGATCTCCAAATTCCATATTGTTATGGTTACATAAGACCAAGTTCAAACTATATATAAAAAGGGGATGACATTAAAAAGCTGCATGATGGGCTACTCATGGAAAAAGCAGAGGAGCAGCCAAGTCGACCGTTGCACGCGCCAAGTTATAAACTCAAGAATATGCCTTGTAGCTAGAAAGCTCGAGTACATAGCACAGCATCAATTGCATGTATATAAAGATTGCACATATGATGTAGACGACTTGACCATGTGTTAGCAGTACTTCAATCTTATCTCCTTTTAATTATTTTGAAGGAAGTTGATTCTCTGCTTTTGTGTGTATCAACCACACACACAAGTGGTGGGTGGTCCTGTTAGCCTTTGACATACATATTAAAAGTATTTGTTCAAGTTTATCGCCTACAGAGGTTGCATGGAACATATATGGATTTTTATGAATATATATATATATATATATATATATATATATATATATATATATATATATATATATTTGTTGGTATTTTCAACACCTTGATATTTACTTGTGGTGGGGAAAGATCTATTTGTCGTTGAATTGACGGCATGGAGCTTTTCATGCAAGAGAATAAATGGGTTGACAATTACTAAACAATAATAATGTTTCCTTGCTCAAATTGTTTTGCTTGATAGGTTTATCTCCTTCCTGATAGCAACATGTAGGAGAATCAACGAATTTACAAATTATAACGAATAATAATACGAACAACCTCAGAAAGCATTTTTTATCTTGTTGCTAAGATCATATCCTTTTTTGGGTGATCTTATTAATATAAAAAAAAAATTGATAAGTTGGAGAACCATTCCAACATTAAAAAAATATCTCAAGAAAAAAATAATATGAATAGTTCAGTAGTTGATAATATAAACTAAAAACTTCAAAAATAATTATGACATTGCTAGCTTTAAAATCGACTAAGTTTAATTTTAATTTGTATAAGAAATAGACTACTGTGAAAATATTTGGATTCTAGGTGCACATGCAAACACCTCAAAATATATTTTATCATCATCAAAATTAATTATGTAGCTCAATAAAAATTTTTATAAAAAATATTGAAGGATACAAATTTTTTCTTCTATTAGGTTTCTCTAAGAACTTGTGGATTTTTTTTAAAACAACTATAAACATTATTATAATAATAAATATTTGCATATTTAAATAGATTATTTTTGAAAATCTGAAACAAATACTTAGAAAACTCTAAAAATAATTTTTTTATTTCCCATAATATAAAGAATTTTTTGGCAACATAAATCAATTTTTTTGGACATGACAATGTATATTTTGAGATTTGAAATGTATATTTTCACAATAGTGTATTTCTAATTTATCTAATAACTATAATTATTCTATAGTATATATTTTTCTTTATATATAGAGAGAGAGAGAGAGTTGTATAGTGTTATGCATAGTATAGATTGCTCAAAATATTTTATATATAACTACTACATTGAATTTTATTATTTTTGGAATTTTTTAGCTTTTTTAGATAATTAGAAAATTACTCTTTGGAACGGCTCATATTAATAAAATTAAGTGATTTTCTCACTAGTTAAGATAGTAAAAAAAATAAAAAAATGGTCCCCAACTAGATTTCTTATGAAGTCATTTTGAACCGTTTGTATTGATCATTTAGGTCTTGAAAATGAAAAAAATATGATCCATAGTATGATGATAATTTGTGTTATGCATAGCATCATAAACTAACTTAGGTTACGGATGGCTAATATACTATGGATCATTTTTTTATTTTTAAAGTTCAAATGGGTGATTCGGCTGCTAAAAGAATTTTCATCTGAAAATCTAACTGTAGATCAAATTTTATATTTTTTTAGATAGTTAGAACACACACTCTTTTTTAATGGGCCATAATAATTAATTCAAGTGATTTTCTAACTATCTAAAAAAAATTGATCTATAACTAGATTTTCACAAGAAAATCATTTTGAGCGGTCGGATTAGCCATTTGAACTTTAAAAATAAAGAAACGATCTATAACACATTGTCATATGTACTACGCATAACACCATAGCGAAACATTCTAACATACACTCTCTCTATATATATAGAGATAGAGAGAGAGAGAGAGTTGGGCTATGGTGCTATGAATAGCACGGATTATTTTCGTAATATGAATCAATTCTTCGTTCTCAAAGTCTAAATTGTCAATTCAAACAGCTCAAAATAATTTTCATATGAATATTGAGTTATATACCAAATTTTATATTTTTTATAATTTTAACTATTTTTTAGATGGTTAGAAAATCACTTGATTTAATTATTATGAGCCATTTAAAAGAAGTGATTTTTTAACCTTTTAAAAAAGTAGTTAAAAAATTTAAAAAATATAAAATTTGGTCTATAACTATCTATTTATATGAAAATCATTTTGAGTGTTTCGGATCGACCATTTAGATTTTAAAAATGAATAACCAATCCATAGCACAAAGACGATCCGTGTTATGCATAACATCATAACCAAACTCTTTGTCTCTCACTCTCTCTCTCTCTCTCTCTCTCTCTCTCTCTCTATATATATGTCTTTTTAAATTTTGTCATTGCTATGTTTTTACTTACCCCATTTGTTAGAACTTAGGAAAATCTTTATAAGAGAAATACATTAAGAATATCAAAATATGCATGTATGCCGTAGTCATATTCATATCCCTTTGTCAAATTTTCATATTTTTTTCGTTTCTGTTTTCATATCATACAAAGTACAGCCTTAATTGACCACATATAGGGAATAAAACTCCAAAGACCTCATATATTTGTTCAATGAGTATCCCAAAACAAAAATCTCCAAAGCCCACCACATGCAGTTGAAAACAACAAACAAATCTTTCGATATCTAGTCTTGCACTTTCTGTCTTACAACAATCTCTCCCTCTCCCTTTCTTTCCTGTCAGTCAAATCAAATTAGAAAACCGCTGACAATATACACCATATACAAACGACTAGTATTTAAACTAAAACAGTTGATTGTTGTGTAGTTCAAGGGAGGTCCCAGGCATCATGTCATGTGGATGGCCTATACAAGATACAAGGGATGATTTAGTTGTTTGGCCGTATCTTGCCAGCATTGGTCTATATCATGAGCAATCCTTGTTGCATCCATTGATGCACCCAACAAACCCTTTTTTGTGAATCCAACTGCGTATAGACCGTGTTTGCCTTTCCATCCGTTTGGAAATGGCCTTCTTGGATACCCATCTTTCTCAGAGAAGAGTTCTGTCTCCTGCATGACATATTATTCATATATATTAGATTAAAAGTATATTATGCTGAATAACTACTGTCATTTCAAGTTTTAAATTCAAGATAATTATCCATTGATTCACAGCCTCTTGATAAGTTTTTCAGACAATTGACTTTCCCTATACTAGTAAATGATGAATTCAGAATGCACTTGGCCCATATATATCCCATATTGAGTAAGCAAGTGGGCTTAAACTCGTGATATCTGAGAAATCTTTCTAGTAACTTACTACTTGAGTTACATTTAAGTCAACTTGGAATTTGGCAAAAATGTCTTATTTTTCTGTTCAAAAATAAGTTTTCTATCGTTTTTCAATTTTTTTAATTTTTCTATGCTTATCATTTTCTAAGATGATACAATGTCAGACTCAATAATATATATATTACAACCTCACATACTAAAATTATATACCAGCTGGATTCAAACAATTAAGAATATTGGTTTGAATTACAAAATAATTTTAGATAATTTATATGGATCATTCTTCACCATGTAGGTAAAAATCTGCAGGAACTCTTCTTTTTTTAGCATGAAGCTGCTTAACTAATTGTCCACTTATAATATTCTAAAGTGTAAATTACCAATTTATTAGTCTTGTATGAACGAATGTTTTAAACATCGTCATGAGGGGAATAACGTTTTAAAGAGCCATATTTGGGACCCATTCTATGTAAGGAATTCGTATCATATATATAATTGTAATTGGTTTTTCAGTATTGTGACAGGAACATATACCTTAAGCCAAGAAGGCACATTACTCCTATAACCAGTGGCCAAAACTACTGCATCAAAGTCTTCCATTTGACCATCGATGAACTCTGCACCATGCTTGTTCAAACTCTTTATCGCCGGAAAAACCTATTATTAATATATATAATAAAGTTCAGAACATATGTATATATAGTAATTACCAATATGCCGTGTGATATGTATCAAGTTTATGTCAATTACCTTTATATCTCCTGATTTTATTTTTTCCAATGTACCGACATCAAGTACGGGGGTCTTGCCTGACACCGACTTGAGCTCCATTGGACCCAAATGTGGCCGTTCGAGTCCGAATTGTGATGTGTCACCTAACATAAGTCGTGCCATTATAAGAAGAAACCTATCGACGGTTCGGATCGACAGCCATTTTAAGAGCCACATGGAGAGGCCAAAAGTTGAGCTCCAAAACATTTCTCTAGGCAATATGTGCACCTGCAGAGAAAATAAAAATTGAATAAACTGAGGTTACAGCCATTGAAATAAATGCCGAAAGATGAGGAATGATGAGTTGTAGGGGGGCATGGATTCGTCATAAGTTTTGAGGTAGGGCCCATACACTAAACCTTGCTTTATGGCATATAACTTATAGCAAGGCACTTTGTTTTTGAGATCTACAACTTGGTGCAGCCTCCACATAACATAACATAAAGTGCATAGGAGTTATCACTTATAAAACCCATACCCTCTCTCTAATTACTACTATTGCCCCATAACACAATTTCTTAGTAATTTTTCTAAAGCATGCGTAAGTGCCATACTGCATTAAATGATATTATGCACCTGGTATACAAACTATTACATGAAAAATGAAAGTAAAAAAGAAAAAAAACTTTATGAGTCCATATCCTCTGTAATTGCTGATAACTCTTTAGTCACTATTGAAAATTCTTAACAAAAAAGCTAATTGCAAATGTATATTTCTGACCTCTTACGTACTGTCGTATTAAAAATAAACGTTTCGAACCTATATGTAGCTTATCTAATAAGTCGCTCTATTATGTGGGGAAAAATGTTCTAAGAAGCAAGATATGATGGTGCTGGGGCCAAGCAGTTGGATTTTCTTGCTAAATGTTGGTGTTTCAAATGACAGTTTGCGGATCTGTTTTATTTCGCGATTAGGACACTTTGATCTCGGTGCAATATCTCGCGTGCTATTTTGCTCAGCTTTTGATCCAAACAACCCCAAACAAAAAAAAAATCAAATAGGGAATTATATATTCCCAAGAAAAAGAAAGAAGATTCGGACAGATAACGACTTCCAACGGAGAACCATCCCGCCCTCTTTCTTCGCATGCCTCGGTTATGTATCTTTAATTTTGTTCCATAATATATTTTCAATTCATGGGTAGTTTTAAAAAGAATTTAAGCAACAAATACGAGGTGAATTGCACGTGAGTATATTCTATTTGGTGTACCTGACGATTTGTTCACTAACTCAAGATAGAATAAACAATGCACAAAAAAGTGAAAAAGAGAAGTTGCACTAATTAATAAAGTGTTAATATGTATCTAGGCTATTTATTTATAAATAGTCGATGTTATATAGTAGATTAACAAGTTCAATCCATATCCGTGTGGAACCAAACTTTATATACTTGTTTATAACAGAGCTAAGATTTCAATCATTGTGGAATCTCCAATTTATGCTTTATGTTGCCGGTACTTATTCTAAAGATAGAACACATAATAAGTTTGCTGTCATAAATTGTAGTGATATTTTTCTTTTCTATCCTAATTAATTATCTAGGATATAACTACCACAATTTCAGAAAAGATGATGACAATAATGATAAGATAAATTCTTCGACGTACCGCTTCTCTAACGACAATTGAAGGCATAGCGCCATGATTGCAGAGATCTAAGCACACCTCCATACCAGAGTTACCGCAACCCACGACAAGTACCCTTTTGCCTTGGTACATATCCCCACTCCGGTACACACTGGTATGTACCACTTTCCCCATATACCGCTCCAATCCCTCTATCTCTGGTAGCACTGCCTCAGCATTTTCTCCTGTTGCCACTACCAGCCACCTGCACAGATACTCCCTTCCTTCCTCTGTTGTCACTCTCCACATACTATCTTCATATGCAGCTGATACCACTGTCTGGTTGAACACTGGTTTTATGTCGTACTGTTTTGCGTATGCCTCTAAGTAGGCTATGAATTGTTGTTTAGTTGGGTATGTTGGGAAGCCAGGAGGATACGGCATGAGAGGCAGTTCGCAAAATTTTTTAGGCAAATGGAGGTGAAGGCGATCATAGGTTTTGAGCTGCCAGAGAGAGGCGATGCAGTGAGAGCGCTCGAGAATTAGGCTTGGTATACCTTTTTCTTTCAAGCATGCTGCCACAGCAAGCCCCGAGGGACCACCTCCAATTATCACTGGCTCATTTACAAGGATGCACTTGTCCTGTTTTGATGCAGGGAAGTTATAGTATAATGGATCATGTACCCGCTTCCCTTCGGCTTCAGTCCAAACTGCCATTGGGTAGCAGAGGAAGAGTGAGAGGGGTATATATTTATGTGGATATATAAGCAGAGGAATGAATGTTTATCCCGAAAAAAAAAAGGTTTAGTGAGACAGAGAAGAGGGGAGAGAACTTAGCTAGCTAACTCAGGGAGTAAAGAGAAGTGTAGTTAGGTGATGGAAACGAGTACAGGAGAGGAGACGAGGAGAAATGAGAGATGGAAGAGACATGAGTGGGGTTATATATAAATTTTTCACAGGCATTTCAAATATGCGCCTTACTATGTTTGTGCGAATATCTTCATAAAGCACAAAATTTTCCGTGCTTCGCGTGTGTATCTCGAATTTAAAAGTTCAAACGATCGATCTAAATCGTTGAATATGATCTTCATATTGAACTATCACGGGAGATTTTGTGTTTCGTGAAAATACCATAGCCTCACTATATATATATATATATAGAGAGAGAGAGAGAGAGAGAGTTAGGCTATGGTGCTATGCATAGCACGGATCGCTCTATGCTATGAATTCATTATTCATTTTCTATGTTTAAATAGTCGATCCGAACCATACAAAATGATTTTCATATAAATATCTCGATGTAGACTAAATTTTATATTTTTTTAAATTTTTTACCATTTTTTAAGATAGTTAGGAAATCATCTCTTTTGAATGGCTCATAATATCTAAATCAAGTGATTTTTTAATTATTTTAAAAAATAGTAAAAAAATCTAAAAAATATAAAATTTAGTCTACATCGAGATATTCATATAAAAATTATTTTGTATGGTTCGGATCGACTATTCAAACTTTAAAAATGAAGAACGGATCCATAATATGAGAGTGATCCATGTTACGCATAGCACCATAGTCCAACTCATATAGAGTTGGACTATATATATATATATATATATATATATATATATATATATATATATTAAAGTTACCGTGAGCTTAAGCTCACGGAGGTCTTCCGTAAACATAACTCAAAAAGTAAATCAAATCATCTTTAAATTTTAATTTATCATGTTCATTAAATTTTTTATATGAAAATCTTGTGGGATTCAAAAATTAGGAGTGTTTTGAGATTTTTAACCCACCGTTTTTAATTTTCTAAAATGATGTTTAAATATTAAATATTTTATTATTATTTTTAGAGATGATTTTGAAAAATTAAAAATCACGACTTAAAAAACTCAAAACACTCCAAAATTTTGCATCCCATGAGATTTTCATATAAAGAATTTAATTAGAATGATAAATTAAAATTTGAAAATGATTTGATATATTTTTTGAGTTAAGATCACAGAAAGTCTCCGTGAGCTCAAGCTCATGTTATCTTTACTATATATATGATTAGGATTCATTTTTCTTCGTAATGGCATCAAATAATTATTGCAAAGAAGCACAACTTTATCATCCATAGTCTTTGTTCATATTTGATCATGATTTAGACATGATATATATCTACATAGAATTTATGTACACTTCAACTAAAAGTGATTTACAATAGATCAAACTCTTAGCTATAATATATATGCACTAAATTGTGTACAATCTTTAATTATTAAATTAATGAGAAAATTATCTTTATGTCACTTCAAAACATTAAAATTGTCAAAATGTCACCCCAAATTTTGTCATTGCTCTAATATCACTTCAAAATTATTTTTATTATCAAAATATCATAAATAATTGATATTGACAATTATACCTATCCCACCACCAAATACCCCCACAAACCCCCACTGGATTATTGAAATCCATCCGCTCTATGAAATGGTGAAATAATTTGTGGCATTTTGACAATTGAAATAATTTTACAATGGCATTAAAGCAATGGTGAAATTTGAGGTGTATTTTAATAATTTTGAAATTTTAGAGTGGTATAGAGACAATTTCTCCAAAAATTAATTTCTTCTTTGAAGCACTACAATAGAAAAGACATTTACTAACATCTATTTACTAATGATTTATAATGAAAATCATTAGTAGAAATATCTAATGGCATTTTAGAAATATCACTGAATAATTTGGTAACGGTTGTGTAGAAATAACCATTAAAAAATGTTAGAAGCGTCAAAAAGTTAAAAAATAATTTAGTAACGGTTATTCTAAAAGAACCGTTACTGAATCTTTATATTCAGTAATGGTTCTTATATAAAAATCATTATTAAACCTTCAATAACACTTGCGCTTCTCGCTTGTCTCTGACAAATTCATCTCCACTATTGGCATTTGCTCCCACGAGATTGTCAGATATTTTCATCTCACCATTCATTCATCCAATCAACGATCCAAAAATTAAAATTTAAAACTGAAATCCATCGGAATACCAACCTCTTTTCATATGTTTTCATATATAAAATGAGAGATGAGAGATACAAAGAGAAATAAGAGATCAGATAGAAGAAATAAAAACTGAAATCCGACCATCTCAACTTCAAACGACCATAACTTTTGATAGAAAACTCTGATTGAGGTGTACTACACGGCCACAAAAAGCTTTCAGCCGTTACGGAAATTTTCAAGACTAAAAACATCGTCTTGACCTTCAAAAACATATTTAAAGTTTTTTTTTTTTTTTTTCTTAGAAATTATATATGTTTTCATATTATTGCAAGAGCAAGATGTATGTATTGTTTAGTAAATTTTTTTTATTTGATGAATAATTATAATTCTTTCATATTAATTATTAAATGAATAAATAATATGTCATATTATTGTTCTATAGTTACTCAATTTGTGTTCTTCCAATACTAATTATCATCAACTTAGTTCAAGAATGTTAAAAAAATAAGATTTAGTTTTATTTTATTTTTTAAAAAGATTTAGTAACCGTTATTTAATAATAATCGTTATCAAAAGAAATTAAAAAAGTAAAAATAAAATATTCAATAATGATTATTTTGATTAAACCATTAGAAAAATGTGTTTAAAAAATCCAGTAACGATCCTTAGTGAAGAACCGTTAGGAAAGCTAAGGAATTAATAACGATTTTTTTCTAAAAACCGTTACTGAATCTTTGCATTTTATTCTCCCAACAATGCAATTTACTAACAGTTATTTAATATATTTAGTAACCCCTCCTTTGCTAACGGTTCAAGAACCGTTAGTAAAGTCATTTTAAAACCGTTATTGAAACTTTCCTTTCGCATAGTGAGGGTATTTGTTATCTCGCATTAATTTCTTTCCAAATGGAAGATAATTATTTAGAAGCGGAATCTCTTGATGGGTCGACCATTTGATTATACTTTTTTCGACAAGTGGGACCACTTTGGCGAGTCCCTTGTAGACGGCTCTAACGACATAAACCTAGCCTATCGATGGGTCATCCATGTGACCATTTTCAGCGGCGAAGGTTGGGCCCTACACCTCGGTGACCAACTATCAAGGAGTCGAGTTAAACCCTAAGAATGCTGCCCTTGGAGCTAACCTTAGAAAGAGGTGAAGTAGTATAATCCTGTACCACATGAAATGATGTCAATGCCAAGCTAGTATTTTGATGCAACTAGTCATGAGAAAATTCAAATGTGATTTTGCTTTCAAGGTGACACTGGTGCCAAAGCGTGAGCAACCACCTAACAATGCTTTGATTTGTGTCAATTCGATAAGTAGTCGGTTCTTTGACCAAATCACCCTCATGTTAAGGGATTGAAAGTCAATTTCACAAGGCGATCAGTGCAAAGTGGGAGCAACCATCGATCAAGTCTAGATCTGCATCATTTGTTGACATGTAATCAGTTGTTGATCGAGATCAAACCCTAATGAATATCAATATAAGTCTAATTGGTATTTAGTTAGGGTGGTTTCTGCAAGAGAGAGATAATTGGCGAGAGACATTGAGCTACAAATGAAATGCGGGATTAATTCGGGAAGAAATAATAGGGTTTATTTGACAAAAGAATTTTTAATTCAGAGAGACAGGGGTAAAAATGGAATTAAAAATTACAGGGATGATCATCATGATTTTAGGGATTTTTGGTGAAATTTTCATGATTTTTGGATAAGTGGAGCTATTAAAATAAATTCGGGGAAGATAAAAACAGAATAAATGGATTAATCAAAGGTGAGATTTGATCAAGGCAACTCGGGTACAACTTGGAGATGATGGCGGCTACGGGTACAAGCTGGGTGCAAGAAACACAGAAGATATAAAATAAGTGAAGAGAGAGGGTGTGCCACGTGGCGGCACCGAGGCCCGGACGACTCGGCGGCTAGGAGTGCCACGTGGCGGCCTCCCGTTGGTCGTGTCGACAAGTGGGCCCCCCACGGCACAAGTCAGCGACGGGTGGGCCCCACCTCGGTGCCACGTGGCGATCGGCCGGTGGTCCACCTCATCCCACCCTATGCCACATGGCACGACCACAACGAGCCCACCGATGCGCACGTGCCACGTGCACGCGGTTAGAGGAGGCCGCCTCACCGGTTACATGCCACATGGCATTACACCACTCGGCCACCTCGGCGGCGGTTAACAAGTAATTAGGGATAAAGGAAAGTGATTAAACCAATAAGCCAATCGAGATCATGCCAAATCACATCAATTAACCCTAATCATGCATTAATCGGTTACTAATAATATCGTAAACCTAAGCACGGGGTCTTACGGATGGGGCCAACTATTGTCGGACTTATGAGTCGTGGTGTATGAATAGCGGCAAGTCAAGTCTACACAAAAACATCATTTGGAATTTAAATGAAAGAAAGAAAGATGCATGTACACTGGCGTGGAGGTCTCTCTCTCTGCGTTCTCTTTCTTCTCTGCCTTGGTTCACATACGCGAGTGCGATTGAGCTTGAGGACACTCCCTCCTCTTCTCTCTTCTTCTCTTCTTCCTCCCGAGTGATCTCACTTTGTTGAAGGCGACATTAATGGAGATCAAGCAAAGAGTTGAACTTCGGATCGATTGTTTCTAGATTCAATTGCAACATGAAAAGGAGATCATGTACATCTAGTTAGATCTTGAATTAATGAAACACAGAGAGAGAAATAACAAGGAGTTATACCTCGAATTGAAATTTGAAACTTGCTAAGCGAAGTTTGAAACTTGTAATTGATCGTTGAGAGAGCTTCTATGACCTCGGGCGATGGTGTTAGAACAAGAATTAGAGGAAGATAAGTGCTTGAAGTAAGAGATACACCAATCACCCCCGACGAGGAATGAGTTGGTTGAACACTATGCAGAGAGCATCAAATTGATGTAAAAGATGTATAGAGAGTTGCACGACCATTTGAATTGATGATGTTGAAGCCTTGAGATAGAAGAAACAAGTAAGGAATCAAGATGAAAGCTTGAAACTTGATTATGGCTTGTAATGAAGGAGAAGATGTGAATTAAGATCAATTGCAGCAAATGGAGCTCGAGAGAGCATGTGAACGACTTATAAATGAATGGAGTGAGATTTAGAAAGGTCTAGAAGGGGCTAGGGAGGCACACGAGAGTGTGAAGGCGAATAGTGGCAAATCGATAAATAAATGGAAAGCCTAACAACCTCTAGGCAGCGATTACACACTGAGTCAAGCAATTGAAAACCTGGTTCGGTGAACCATAAGGCACACAAGGAAGCAACTTGAGTGAGGGATGCAATGCACCAAGTGCAATTGGATTGAAAGGGTCAAAATCGGTCAAACCGATCAATATCTATATAAACTCTCAACCGGTGGAGATGAACAACAACAAGAAGCATATACACCACACTAACAACTCTTCAGATCCTTAAAGAAGTCCGGAGAGCAAAGGAAGGGCTAATTGACCAATTGATCTCAACAAGTGTTGAGAACTTGGTGTATGATCATCCTTTCTTCCATTAACAATCAATTCAAAGGTCTACAATCACAGAGAAGAAGGAGAGGTAAGCAATTTAGTGGTAGTTTATGAATTCAAGATGTAAATGTATTCAATTTGTTGATTCGGTGAGATTTGAAATCTTGTTTCTTTGCATTTTCGCATTTTCTTTTTTTCAATTCGGTTGAATTCTTCAAAAATCTTGATTGAATCTCTTCTCGAGTTGTCATCTCACTATTTAGAACTCTCTTATTTTATTTCTACGCTTTTATCTTGATTAATTAGATAATTAAGAGGTGAATCGGGTTGTCGAAGAAATTTGGTCGAAGATCGCATGATCTCTAGCCTTAATCATAAGCGATTGACTAATCGAAGGTCATTGACCTCTTAGTCACTATGTTTCCAAGCGATTGTTTCAAGAATTCAACTTTCTAATCAAGCAATTGATTGAAATTTTGAAAATAATCTTTGGAACTCAAAACTAGTAATGCGATAGTATTTGCAAACGCCCCAATTGATCAATTTATATGCTTTAGTTGAAATGCATTACATAGGCGACGAGTTTTATACCAATGAGATCAAGTAATTCTTGACAATCGAATGGAAACATAGAGTATAGTATTGAATTACCGATCGGTGCGATCGTGAGTCATCGTCATGATGATTCGAGAGGGAATATGGATAATTACAACGAGATAAATCATCGATGACGTCGATTGAGGTTTAGAATTACATAAACAAATCAAGAAACGCTAGAAATCGATACGAATCAACTTAATTCAATCGAAAATGATCTCGGTACCAAAACGGTGCGAGTCGGTCTATTGAGCATGGTGGCGCCGACGATCCGCGCACTTAGATGTATGATCGGAGGGTACAAACTAACTCTCGTATCAAGGCGATGTTAGAAGCGGTGGTGGATCTCCGATCGGCGGCGGCGGAGCACCAAGATCGCTGTCCGGTGCGCATCTCAAAGCACGGGAGAGAGAGACGAGAAGGGGACGCTCTCGCACAAATCTCAAAGAGTCGCACGAATATTGAGACAAATCGAGGAGTAGGCCGTCGGGCATTTAGAAAATTAAAGCGTAAATCAATCTGGGCCTTTGATCCATTCAGCACCAATCTTAATTTAATCTGGCGGCCCAAATGAGTATGAAAGTTAAGTAAAGGAGTTGTGCTAATCTCAATACAAATCCAAAGGCCCAGATTAAGCCCATTAATCAATTAATAATGAGAATATTAATAATATAAAGTAAATAAATCATTTAAAAATGTTTACGAACTCCAAATTAACTCAAATTTGTTTCTAAAATTTTCTTATTTTTCATACTATTTTTCTATATAATAATACTTCAGTTTTAAAAATATAATCATGTTGAAACAATTTAAAAGCAAAAGATATTACATATATTGATATATTTGACTTAGCTTTGACTTGTCATATTAAATGCTATAAAAATTCCAAAAATTCAAATAAAATTATGGATAATAATTAGATATATTTTACTGATTTTTCAAGTGATTTTTCATGAAATAATAATGACAATAATAATATGCAGTAATAAATAATGAGATTAGCTTTATTCTTTGATAAGTAAAAAAAAATAATAATAATAAATATTATGTTAATATTTTCTATAATAAAAATAAATAGTACAAAATACACAAAAATTTATACAATAAAGAATGATAATAAATGCATTTTCTTCTATAATAAAGAATGATAATAAAGTTTTATAATAAAATGAATTGCATTTCTTTGTCATTTCTAAATAAATATACAATAATAATATTTTTGATGGATAGAAATGTAATAAAAAAATAATAATTGTAATAAAAAATATAATGAATTCCATCCCTTATAGCTATTTTCAAATATTGATGATAATAATAAGAATCTTATATTTTTTTATAGATAATAAATAGAAAATAATAAAAAAGATATATAATGAAAAACTATAATAAATAAGATAGAATATTAATAATGACTTCTTTTAGCTATTATAGATCTAAAAAAACAAAAATAAAAAATAATATAGCTAACCACATTTTGATTTGTAAATAACTTTTACATAATGAATATTGTTTCAACATAATGAAATATAATTACCTTGGCCATTATAAATATTTAAAAAAAAATACAAATAAAAATCATAGCCATTTTATTTTTTTAGTATTTTGTAAGTGATTTCTACAAAATGAATAGAGTTTATAAATAATAGAAATAGAATTCTACTATTTCAGCTATTATAAAATCAAAAAAAAAATAAGATATAAATAAAATCCTAGTTAATAGTTAATCCTTTTTCCTATTATTTTTGTAAATAATTTTCTATAGAAATAAATAGAGTTTAAAAATAAAAAAAATATATATAAAATAATAATAAATAAAATTATCTTTATAATAGAGATAATAATGGAAGATATTATGTAACAAGCTTTTTGGAGATGAACAAAAATGCTCACACAAGTGTGTGGAGCAACATGAGGGTTTTTACACACATGATATAACATTTAGAACGATTAGTCGGGACAAGAACATCTTGATGAAGAATAGCCAAGGTTTGCAATGAAGAACATGAGAAGATACGTTGAGACAAGAACATCTTGACGTAGAATGACTAAGGCTTCAACAAAGCAACATGAGGAGATAAGTCGAGACAAGAACATCTTGACGTAGAATGACTAAGGCTTCGATAGCAACATGAGGAGATATGTCGAGACGGGGAACATCTTGACGCGATCAACATGGAGATACATGTCGACTCGAGGAAGAAGAACATTACGATGTCCGAGAGAGGCGACATCTTAATGACTCACTACCATGAGCAAGTAACTCATGACTAAATACGCTCACACAAGGGTGTGGGGTAACATAGTGATTTTGCACAAGTAATGCAACATACAGAATGATTAGTCGAGACAAGAACATCTTGACGCTCGCTGAAGAATGACCAAAGCTACGACATCAGCATGGAGAGATATGTCGACTTTGAAGAAGAAGAATATTATGATGTCGAGAGAAGTGACATCTTAATGACTCGGTGTCATGAACAAGTAATTCATGACCATTTGAGCTAGCAAGATTTGAACTCATCCGTCGATAAGTTTGTCTTCCGACTCATCTCCCAAGATTGTGAAATTGAATCGTTACGTAGTAGATTCATCCACAAAATAGTGAATGTGAACCGTTACGTAGGTAGGTTCCTTCGCTAACACATACCTCGATGTTAAATTTGGTTCGGCGCTTCGGGTTTGACATTGTGTGTAAGCTGTGTTTCCTAGGTTTATGAATCGGCTTAGTGCTTCGAATTCATGATCTAGAAGATCGGTGAGAAGAAACACGTGGGCCATATCCACCCTTCTCCGATTCACCAACCTCGAGATCAACCGGCTCGGTGCTTCGAGTTGTATTTTGTGCGATTGGTTGTTGACTAGTTAAGATTGAACCGTTACGTAGTAGGTTTATCTTCTAGATCAGCGAGGTTGAGTCGTTACGTAGTAGACTCACCTCGAAAGCCCTACGAAGAGATTAACACAGTCCGTAGTAGGGTTATCTCTCAAGGTGGTATAAGGCCGAACCGATCTGTAGTAGGTTCGTCTTCCATAGGATTAAGTAGGTCGAGTTGTTACGTAGTAGACTCACCTCGAACCCCTTCGAAGAGATTAATCGATCTGTAGTAAGGTTACCTCTTGAAGCGGTAAAGACTGAACCGATCTGTTTGTAGGTTCGTCTTCCATGGACCCCTTTTGCGAACCCGGACGACCACTTGACCATCTTTTAACTACACTATTTGCTTCTCTCTTTCAAAGATCCAGAGGTGCCTCGAGGTTAGTAGCCCAGGGTAATTAACGGTGGGGGCTTGCGCCCATCGGAATCTACAAGAACTCACAATCACTAAAAACCCCCTCAATGTGCATCCAAATCTCTCTAAACGGTAGAATCAGCCGGCACCCAGCTGATGCACGCTCGGGAGGGATCTCCGTGTCCTTCTTCCGCAACCCATCGCCCAGCGGCGGTGCGGAGCGCGCGAAAAAGGGTCGCACAGGATCTGGCACGCCCGGTGGGACCTAGATTCTCCTCTTATCTTTGAGAGAGAGAGGCAAATAGAATAGTTAAAGGATACAAGTGGTCTTCTATGCGCTAAAAATGACTAATAATTTTCAAGTATTTTTGTTTTGCAGGAAATGGCATACTTTGGAAACTTCAACCTCGCTCCCTACGCTGTTACTCCTGCACAGAGCCCAGAGGGCAAGCTCTTCATGTTCTTCGGGACCATCCCGCAAGAACTCACCATCTACGGCCCAGCTCCAGTGGCCACGATCACTCCCGCAACCGTCCGGACCTCCATCCCGGACGAGGAGGAGGACTCGATCACCCTGACCCCCGAGGGCATCTCCAATAACGTCATGACCTCTCCTACTACCTCCCAAAGAGGAGAAGGCGATCGTCCAAGAGGACGGCCCCGACGGCGCGGCCCAAACTACCCGCAACTCTCAAGCGTCCGGGAAGAGGGCCCTGGATGCATACCGAGAATCGGTGGTGGCTAGGCGGCTATCCCGATCTCCAATAAATTCACGGCCCTCCGAATAGTGGCCAAGAACTCGCCACGGAGCCGCCTCAGCGAGGGCATGGGAGGTGCCTAAGCCCACACCTCGCTTAACTCAAAGGCCTCGGCCGCGGGGACAAGTCTCAAGCCCCTGCAGAAGCCATCTACAAGGCTCGCGGGGCCCTCAGCGAGAGGAAGAGCGTGAGAAACGCTAGGTCGAGACAATACGTCTCCCGCTCCAGGTCAATCTCAAGACATGGCTCGGCCGCAAGCCATTGTCTCAACTCCGCACCCGAGGAGATTTACATCAAAGGCAACACCTAGCACCCAGCAGGTGTGGGTCCCAAAGGGTTCTCAGCCAATAAAATCCCAGTCTCAAGCCCAACCCAGCAAGGCCGGCAACTCGAATGCTCCGCCCGAGAGTGTATTCAGCCGCCTAGGCCAGAAGAGTGTATTCAGCCGGTTAGGCTCGAGAATACCACTCAATAACTTGAAAATAACTGCCCCTGACCAAACAAAGAAGAAGAGAAGAACCGCTCGCTATGAAGAGCACTTCTCAGTCAATACCATCAGTATAAGCTACGACACTGATCCAGATACCGATGGTGAGGTGAACATGGTCCAGGATGACCAGTCTCCGCCTAATCAAGCTCACGTCACCAATACCAATAAGAATAATGGTAGAAAAGGTAGACCACCCAAGAGAGTCAACCCCGAAGGCAATAGCAGGGAAGGGGAAGACCACAACGAAAACCCTGACTTTTTCGACAATGAAGATGATGTCGAAACACGTCCAGAAGTGCCCGTTGATGAGATAAAAATATTAAAAGGCCACATCGAGGCACGGGACGAAGAGCTGATTAGGCAACGGGAGCTAATTGCTACCATGCTGAAACAAAATGAAGAATTGATTAAGGCGGTCAAGTCGTTACAAGAATCACAAGACGCCAATTTCAAAGCTGGTAGCTCCCGTCAAGAATGGGTCCGTGCAAAAGCAATCATAAGGGAAAACAACTGTCAATTCTAAACCCCATCCACATAGAACAATAGAGGTGGAGGCCGAACCAACGGAATATCCCGGAAAGAGATTCAAAGCCATGATTGCCCAAAGACAAATGCAAATATTTGGAGGTGGATACGCTATCCCTCCCGTTAAAAACCGTGGACATCCATACCCGCCATATACGACTTAGAAGAATATCCTAAAGGGTATGTGATCCCCGCTTCGGGACCTTCTCTCGGGGAAGGCAATAAAGATCTAAACCCCGAACAACACACTGGCCCATTTTGTAGCCTCGTGCGGCAACACGGCGGCAATGACGCGCCGTTGTTGAGACAATTCCCTCAAAGCCTAGTGGGAACCGCCTTTCAATGGTACTATTCATTAGAAAACAACAGCATCAGGACCTGGGATGAGATGGCGGACTCGTTCAGGGCACGGTTTGTCATGGTGTCTGACAAAATAAACATAGCCGATCTGGCAAGCACTAAACCCAAGAAAGGGAGTCAATGACAGATTTTATTAATAGATGGCGGAACCTCAAAGCATCAAATGCGACCGCACATTAATCGAAGATGAGGCCGTCAACCTAATCATGAAAAACATTGACGGGTGGATGGGCATGCTTCTTGGTGTGACAAAGGTCAACACATTCAAAGACTTGCTCGGATCGGTATCCAATATGGAAAGAATGTCACCACACACCATGCCGAACTTCATGAACAATAGCGCAACGAGGAGCCCGAGCCGAGACTAAGGTGGCATTCACCTCATTAAAGGATAAGATGGTCGCTAACTGCAGACACCCAAAGCGGCAACGGTGGCACAAATGGCAACAATTACAATAAGGGGCCCAGCCCAATCAAGCGAGGAGTTCACGGAGTTTTGAGTCCCTCAAGCAAAAGAAATCTAAACCGTACTCCTTTAGGAGAGATAAAGTTGCCCAAATCTTCGGAGGGGCACCGAAGAATGGTCTAGCCCTACCGCCGAACGCCGAAGATGCCGATAAATCGGACGAACCCAACTTTTGCCCATATCACGAGTACTAGGGCACTCAATTGAAGATTCTTTGGGTCTTCAAAGATTGGGTCGAAAAGGCGTACAAAAACGGTGAAATTACTTTACCTAAAGGGTTCTTGCAAAGCCCATCGGCCCATGAACAAAGCCAATATGATCTCTCACGAGGAAGAGAAGATCCCGGACCAATTAAGTGAAGACCAGGAAGAGCAATGGACTACGCACTTATCGAAGAAGTCGATTAAAATGCTTAAAGCTCTTAAGAAAGAACCCGCATGAAATGGAAAGACGACATCACGCCGGTGGTCCCGCCGAAACCCGGGGTATATTATAAGGTGGACCGAGCCAAGACCGAGGTTCTTAAGAAGAGAAAGAAGCATAGAAACAAGAAGTCCAAAAAGAACAAAATTGAAGAATACGAGCGAGGGCGATCCGAGGCGATTACTCTCCAACACTTCATCTCCAAAGAAGGCGGGAGAAGTTAACCCTAGGTCAAAAGAAGGAAGACGCGAGATGAAGAAATAAATAAAGAAGAAAGCGAAGAAATGCGGGGTGCTTCGTGCAACATGGTATATTCTTCTCGCGACGAAGATATGCCAACATTAGAGGAGATGTTCTTCCCAAATGATGAAGGAGAAGCAAGTACCTCTGGGACCAAGAACGAAGAATGTAAAGCCGTGCTCCGGTCCGGGACTTACATACCTGAGAGGCAAGCTCCCAAGGATTCTGATAAAGGAAAGGATAAGGCCCAGAATAAAGGTAAAGAGGCTGAGAACCTAAGCAAGAACCCAGAAAAGACCCGGTCGACGGGCGAAGAATACAACGTATTGGCACATCTGCGTAAAATCCCAGCATTATTAAGCATATTCGACGCATTGATGATGTCACAAGATCTAAGGGAGGTACTAATCCAGGCCTTGCAAGATCCGAGAGAAATACAAGTCATATTTCATCGAGCAAAATATGCAGAAGCCCTATTCACCGCCAAGCGGGCCGCCCGCATAAATTTCACGAGACGATGACCTCCTAATAGGCACCGTCGACCACAACCGCCCGCTATACATCACCGAAAGCGTGGAGGGCAAAAGATTGGTCGCATCCTGGTCGACGCGGGGTCCTCGATCAATATCATGCCGCTTAAAACTCTGAAGACCATCACCTTGGACGTGAAGAACTTATCTGATGAAAAGGTGATCATTCATGGCTTCAATCAAAACTCCCAAAAGGCCCTGGGAGCTATAACTCTGAACCTGCAATGCGGAAGCCTAAAAGCGCCTACTAAATTCTATGTCATTGACGCTGAAACTTCTTATCGGGCGTTGCTGGGTCGCCCGTGGCTTCACAGCAATCAGGTCATACCCTCCACTCTGCACCAATGCCTGAAATATATCGAGAACGGTAAACAAAAGAGAATTGACGGAGATGTCAAACCATTCGGAGTGCATGAGATTAAATTTAATGACGCCCAATATTTTCTGCCTAAATCCACTGTGGCGCCGAGCCGGCCAATAACAAAAGCAAGTCAGAAACCTTTTAATAAAGGCCCTAAATTTGATACCTCGTCTGGAGAAGAAGAAGAGGTCAAATTCAATATTAAACCCCGAGGTGCTCGAGCCCAAAGACCGGAAGAAAGTCGGGGTGAGGAGGCAACCTTCCGCTTCAACGAGGTGGCTACGTATAAAGCCCAAATAAAACCAAGCGAAATCAATGCAAGTGATTCGAGGAGGAGGTCATTTTCAACTTTAAACCTACCAATACCCTCAAATTCGGATCACAGAGGCAACTTCAGGGGAAAACTCTGAAGAGTCCGATGACTCAGGCAATATTACATCGGGAGAAGAATCTGGCCATGATCGTCAACCCTGGGAAGAGGAATCTGACGAAGAGATCATCTATCACATCCTCAAGAAGCCATATAAAGGGCCTGAAACAGATAATGAAAGCGAGGAGTCATTTATGATCAACACGGGATCCGGTAGCGGAAGGGATAACCCGGTTAGGCCGAGGCTTATAAATGAAGAACGCTCATGGCGGGAAAACTTTGAAGGTCGCGTCTGGAATGCGATCGATGAAATAAGGCACCAGGTTGAAAATAATAGAAGGGAGGTGTCTGAACAATGGGAGGTGATGCAGGACATCAAGACGCAACACAATGAAATCATGATAATGATTGAAAACCTGCAAACCGCGATTTATAACTCCGAGCTACTCAAAGAAATGGCGAGCGAACCCCACGCCGAGACCCCTGAAAGACAAGCACCCGATAGCGGTAAACGGGTAATTGTCATAGTGGATGAACCAGGGAAGGAAGAGACGAAGGTTAAACAATCGGCCGTCATGCAAACCCTCAAGGCCAAGAAGAGTAAACCATACTCTTTCCTGAAAAATAAAACAGCTCGGATATTTGAGCAGGCCCTAAAGAGCGGATTGACACTTCCCGCCTGTAAAAGACCCGCGGACATAGAGAGAGCCAGCGAAGGTGAATTCTGCCCTTATCATCGCATATTGGGCCACACAATTGAAGAATGTTGGGTATTCAAGGACCTTATAGAAGAAGGACACGAAACGGGACAATCCAACTCCCGAAAAGCTTTCAACAAGACCCGGCCAGCACGCTCGAATAACAAAAGTAAAGGGGTTTTATACGATCTCGCACACTCCCGTACCTAGCAGACCCAAAGTTGCGAGACGAAAACCGATCAAAGAAATCTACCGCTCCAACTCAGTCATGAACATTGAAATAGAAGAGGAGATGGCAGCGCTAGAGATTACTGTGGTTCCCGAAAGGCATTTTAAAGACCTCATGCCAAGGGAAGTAAACCACATCCAAACCCTAAAGACCTTTGTCGTGCCGGCAAAGGTAGAGCGCATCAAAGGGAAAACTATCATTCACAAGGCTATAATTTTCTATCAGAGCGATTCAACTCAGTCTCTGAAGAACCCTGATCACAACACTTGGAAGAAGTGGGTGATAGAACAAGAATTGGAGAATGCAACGAGCGGTGACGCTGCATCTCATCCCTTTGGAAAGGAGCTGTATAAACTGGCAAAAAGGGCAAAATATCTGAGAGACATATCCAAGGCCGAGGCCAAGCGCTTCGATGAACTCTGGAATGGCGGCCAGAATAAGGTCCTGGGCCTGGATGGCAAAATAAAATACACCCGGGGGTTAGGGTATAACTGCGATGACGCAGCGTGTTTTGAGGGGTCCCTCAACGGGTACCGTATGGAAGAAAGCTGTTGCATGACTTCTGTTGAGATCTTTGGATAATGAAACGAGAAGAGGACAAGACCCGGCCCCTGAAAAATGCTCGAAACGACTAGAAAAGGAGCCTAATACGGTCGATGAGTTAGCTGAAATCAACTGGGACGGAAGAAGACCCACGACCAACTTTCATAAGCGCGTCGTTACGGAAGAGGTGGGCGACGGAGTTGAAGACATTCCTTAAAAGCTACATGGATCGCTTCGCTTGGAGTTATAAAGAAATGCCTGGATTAGATCCCAACGTAGCGGTCCATTACTTAAAAATTGATCCAACCTTCAAGCCGATTAAACAAGCGCCGAGGCGAATGAGAATAGAACTCGAAGAGAAGGTCGTGGAGGAAACAAAGAAGCTCATCGACGCAGGCTTCATACGGGAAGAAGAGACGCCGGAATGGGTGGCTAGCATTGTCCCGGTTAAAAAGAAAAATGGGCAGATCCGCATTTGTGTGGACTTTCGGGACTTAAACAAGGCGTGCCCTAAAGATGATTTCCCGCTCCCAGTGACCGAAATCATAATTGACCATACCTCCTCTTATGAAGTCTTCTCCTTCATGGACGGTTATGCGGGCTATAATCAAATTAAAATGGCGCCAGAAGATGAGAGGCACACAGCCTTCCGCACGTCGATTGGCATCTATTGTTACAAAGTCATGCCGTTTGGGCTGAAAAACGCGGGTGCCACCTACCAACGGGCGATGACGAAGATATTTGACGATCTGATCCACAAGATAGTAGAATGTTATGTGGACGATCTAGTCATCAAAGCCATGTCATATGAAGAACACCTCCAATATCTTGAGGTCGTTTTCAACCGCCTGAGAGAACATGCGCTCAAATTAAACCCGTTGAAATGCGCATTCATGGTATCATCCGGTAAATTTCTAGGGTTTGTGGTGCGCCACAGAGGGATCGAAATAGACCCGGGCAAGATCAAAGCAATAACTGAACTATCACCGCCAAAGAATTTAAAACAATTGCGATCCTTGCAAGGGCAACTGGCGTATATCAGGCGATTTATAGCCAATCTATCGGGTAAAATCCAACCCTTCACCCGGCTGACTAAGAAGAATATCCCGTTTAAGTGGGACGGCGAGTGCCAGCGAGCCTTTGAAGAAATCAAGGCCTATCTACTCAACCCTCCAGTGTTGGCGGCGCCCATACCCGGGAAGGAACTCATTCTGTATACGACCGCCCTTGATGGATCCTTGGGAGCTCTGTTGGCACAAGAAAACCAGGATGGTAATCAAAATGCGCTATATTATCTAAGCCGCATGATGGTGGGGGCAGAACACGGGTATTCACCGATTGAAAAGCATTGTTTAGCCCTAATCTTCGCGGTGAAGAAATTGAGACACTACATGCTAGCCTATAAAATCATTTTAATATCCAAGGTAGACCCTCTCAAATACCTGATGACTCGGCCAATGCTGACGGGGAGGCTGGCCAAGTGGGCTATCATCCTTACCGAGTTCGACATCACCTACACACCGCAAAAGGCGATCAAGGGGCAGGCGCTGGCGGATTTCTTGGCTGCACACCCAATTCAAGACAACTCTCCATTAAAATGTGACTTTCCCGATGAGGAAACTTTACATATTGAAGAAGGAAATCCTATATGGGAGTTGTACTTCGATGGCGCTTCGTCAATCAAGCCGATCGCGGGTCCGGGAGTTCCGATCGTGTATAGCGAAATGCGCGCGAGACTAGTCTTCGTAACCCGGAAGGCGGGATAATACGACATTCTCTGGCTTTGACCGAACCATGCACAAATAATGAAGCAGAGTATGAAGCGCTTATCGTCGGGCTAGAGCTATCACTGGAGCTAGAAATCAAAGCTGTGCGCATCTTTGGGGATTCACAGTTGATAATAAATCAAATAATTGGCGAATACAAGGTCCTAAAGCCGGAACTAATACAATATCACCAGAAGGCCATGGAACTAATGAAGAAAATCCCGTACGTGTCCATCGAGAAGGTCACGAGGGCTGTGAATGGTGAAGCGGATGCGTTGGCCAAACTCGCCAAGGAGCTGGGTGAACCAACAGAGCCGAAAATCCACATCATCGTTCGCAATAGAAGGCCATTATCATTGTGTCGATTTACAGACAATGTGAATAATGAAGGTACTGGGCCAGAAAAAGTAGAATGCCAAGAAACAATGATAACCGAAGAAGATGATGATTGGAGGCAGTACTGTTCATTGAATATTTTCCGGCATGGCACCCTCCCCAAAGACAAAAGGATAGGCGATCAACTAAGAAAACGGGTACTACGGTATGCGTATGTGGGCAATACGCTATACCGTAGGTCTTACGATCAACTATGGCTAAGATGCGTATCGGGCCGGCCGAGCAAGGTTATGAAAGAAGTTCATTCGGACTATGCGGAGCACATCGCCTGGGCCAAAAATGAAGTTAAAGATCAAGCGAATGGGGTATTATTGGCCTACAATGGTGGTCGATTGCGAAGAGCACGCAAAGAAGTGCCGCATGTGCGGATACATGGCCCTTTTATACATCAAGCGCCAAACCCATTGCACCCTACACGGTAGCATCCTGGCCATTTAATATGTGGGGCACAGATATAGTGGGGCCCATAGACCCTCCTACGTCGAGAGGTCACCGGTTCATCCTGGCCGCAACAGATTACTTTACTAAATGGGCCGAAGCCGTCCCACTCAAAGAAGTTAAAGCATCCGATGTAGTTAAGTTCTTCAAGACGCACATCCTTTACCGATTCGGTACCCCACAACGGATAATATCCGATAACGGGACGGCCTTCAAGAGCCCTAAAGTCTATGCCCTGGCGGAGCAATTCAATATTGATTGGAGATTCTCGTCCATTTATAACCCGAGAGCCAACGGCCCTGGCCGAAGCCTTTAACAAAACCCTAATCAATATTATGAAAAAGACCGTGGACGCAACCAACGAGACCGGGATAATCGTCTACAGGAGGCATTATGGGCTTATCGAACCACGTACCGAACGCCTACGCAAGCTACCCCGTATTCTCTGGCTTTTGGGGTTGAAGCCGTTCTCCCTCTTGAGGTGGAATTACCGTCATTGCGGGTGGCTATGCAAAATGACATGACCATGGATGAATGCCAACAACTCAGATTAGACGAGTTGGATGCCATGGACGAGAAAAGACTGATAGCCCAGCAGAACCTCGAAATATATCAGGCAAAAATGGCAAGGGCATATGATAAAATGGCGCGAGTCAGGGCATTCCAACAAGGGGAGCTTGTTCTTGTCCTTAAGAGGCCGATCATTGGCCGGCACATCGGCCCAAAGTTCTCTCCGAATTGGGAAGGGCCATATGTAATTGAGAAGGTATACGGAGGCGGCGCATACCAACTCATAGACCATGAAGGTGAAAGGCCCATGCCACCGATTAATGGGCGATATCTGAAGAAGTACTACACATAGCCTGAGCGGGGCCAACCGAGTAGTATCTATTGTAAATAAATAAGGAGGGAATAAGTGTTCGCTTACACACACGTGCACGAAACACAAACCCATGTCTAACCTCCACTTTTGCATAAAAATCTCAAAAACCTTACTTTTGCATTTGTAAATAAAATGCATCCAAAAATCCAAAACCACACAAACACATTTAGCCCTACAATAAAAATAAAAAATAGAATAAGAGAATTCAATGCCAAAACCACGCGAGAATATAAGGCGAGAGCTTTGGTGTTTGGGCTCACAATACAAATACCACTGGGTTTGTCCATTTGATACAGAATAAACACAAAAATGGGCAGGGTTTGCGCTTGTCCCTCAAACTATCTGTTGCCCAATGACGAAAGTTGCTCATATTGGTCGCCCGCGGCGCAAGCCAAGGGATAGGTCGAGCAAATTGGTGGCTAGTAAATAGTCGCTTCCGAGGGCATATAAATAAATAACTCTCGTACTATTAGTAACATGTATCACTAATAACCAAAAATCTGCTCTCTTCTAATAAAATAAAAAGGATATATAAGTAAAACAATAAAAACCTATTTTCCTTACTCATTGATAAAAAAATATATAAATAAAAATAATAAAATCTTTTCAATAAGGGGTTGCCACCTTTGTCCCCGACACCATGAGTGTTATACAAAGCCAGGTTGGGTGCATTCATCCGTAAAAGCACCACACGCCCGAAGAAATGATGTGTCATAATCCCACGGCACATCATGGAGGGGTCAGATCAAGGGTTTACGCTTGTACCCGACATTTCATGTTAAACAAAGCGGCTCGCTTAAAGAAGTGACTCAGGTCATGGAGAGCGGACCTACCCGATGAAAGCCTGTCTCGCAGGGATGCGTGATGGATGTTTGAGGGTAGCCAAAATATAAAAAACCAGGTTGGGTACATTCATCCGCAAAAGTACCACACGCCCAAGGAGGTGATCTGTTTCTAATCCCAAAATAGGTCATGGAGGGGTCAGACTAAGGGTTTATGCTTTTGCCCGACATTCAGTGTCAAATAAAGTAACTCGCTTAAAGAAGTGACTCAAGTCATGGAGAGCGAACCTACCCGATGAAAGCCTGTCTCGCAGGGATGCGTGATGGATGTTTGAGGGTAGGACCCCCACAAAACAAATTGAGTGGAGATGAGTGAATGTGAGTTTCCACTTTAGCACGCAACGGTGCATAAATGAGGGGAGAGTGGGTGAGCTTCCACAAATAAATGTTAACTAAGTATATAAGGAGCATCCACAAAAAGGTGTTATCAATTGCATCCATAATCCAATTGATACTGGTAAGTTTATCCATCAGTAATAAAGGGATAAACGGGTTTATTCTGTACCCGGCCTAGAGGTCAATACAGACATGTTCGGTATCCGTAAAATACCACGGTTACTTGAGTTCTGTATTGTAATAAATAAAGAAAAGCATGCATAGAATAAATGTAATAGGATGTTGTAAAATTTTCCTTTTATTATGTTTAGACGCTGCGAAAGAGTGAAGCAGTTGTAATCGGGCGCTTTTACAAATAAGATTGGAGGTGCATAGCATGAAATCAATAAAATACTTTCTCGCGCTACAGAGGAAGCGATGAAAGGATAATAATAGAGGCAAGCATCATCCACAACAAAGAGATCAAAATGACAAGTGTCAAGGCATCCTATATCAAGCATAGCAAAAGAAAAAGAGAAAAGAAGAAATGAAAAGTACAGTCTATGGGCCCAAAAAGCGGGACTCCAGCTCTAATAGCACAGTACTAATAGTCTCCAGATAAACATGGAGGGAGTGCCTATCCTCCTCCGAAGCCGCCTCAAAATCCAAGAACTGAGCGAAGGCACTATCCCGGCGCTCGAATGAATATGCAACTCCGGGAGACGTCCCGCTAAATGTCGAGAGAAGCCCTCTACCGACAATCTGTGATCCTCTAGCTCCTGCACGAGCAGTCGAGCGGGCCCACCACTGACTCCCATAGAGCGGAGAGTGGCACAAGAAGAGAGCCGCTGAAGATAGCGGAGTCGAGCAGCCTCCAAATGTCTGCGCAGCTCATGGATCTCCAACTCATGCTGGTATACGAGAGAGCTCGCATCCTGGTAAGCCCTGAGTAGCTCCTCACACCTCCTAGAAATGAAGGTACTCTCGAGACGAGGTGCAATGAGTAGAGCTGGCGCGATGGTATCCCGCATCAGCCTATACCAGTCGAAGGAGAAGCCATCGGGCAGAGAATCCAGGATCTCGAAATCTAGCGGATAGTCTCCGAAGAAGGTGTCTCGGAGTGCATCCGCCAGTGCGGCCAAGGCGAGCTTCACATCCCTCAATGTAACATCTGCAAACAAAATAAATGGGTTAGACAAATTGTTATAATCAAAGAAGAAATAGAAGGAAGAGAAAATCTAACCTATCGCCTCGTCGCCTGAGACAGGCGGGACTGAGTCAGGGATAGGGATGTCGGTCACCTCAGGAGGACCCGCAGGTGCACCAGACTCGGCTACAAAATAAGATGAAGAAGCATAAGTACATGAAAAATAAAATACGGGCAAATGACAAAGGAAATATAAGGTACCCGGAGAGGCATGGGGCTCGGCGAGACCCTCGCTAGCCGGAACCTCCGTCTCTGGGCTGTCGAATAGCTGCTCCACCAGCCAACTCTCATCCAACTCTGAGTCATAATCGACTGCAGCCCGCTCAGTCGAGTCCTCCACTCGACTATCTGATGAAACTCTGCCATCTGTAGCCATGAGAGGCTGCCCGTCGGGAGATGAAGAAGCATGAAATGGCCCTCCCTCGATCAATAATGGCTCGTCGCCTGCGGGCTCGACAGCCAATGGACTCCCCTGCTCTAAAGAAGCCTCCTCTGATCGTACAAGAGTGAGCACTGGCCCCAGGACCACATCAAATGAGTCGCCATCTCCAGTAGGCACCAATAAGATCGACGGTGAGGCAGACCGTCGTAGAAGAAAGACTCGAGCGGTGTGGAGATGCCATGTCATCACCGTGGCCTGTAAAATCTACATGTAAGAATAGAAATACCGATGCATATTGGCAACTAAGTGTTAAATGATGCACACGAACCGCGACGGCAAGGTCGGTGCAAAATCCCGAGAGGGCAAGTGCTCACGGCGTCGACGAATGCGCTACGATGTCATCTCGGTCGCCTCCGCAGAGATGTCCCGCGAGCTGAAAAATAAACCTTAATTAGAGATGTGAATGAAGTGCGCCCGAATAAGGATAGGCAAGTCAGCAAAAAAAAAAAAATCACCCGAAATGGGAGAAGGGAAAGAAGATGGAGAAGGCGGCCGAGAAACGCCGTCTCGATCTCTCCCCACGGCGGCTGAAGCCGGTGGCTCGACAGGTGGATGAGAACAAACGTCAACAGCCCTCGGGCGAGGGATCGAGAAGCCGGCTCGCCTCATCATACTCATATACGCAGTAATCCGATTAAAAAGAAATCATCAAAATCTAGCTCGAAGTCTAAGTTTAAAATAAGGAGGGGATGAATCTAGAGTGTACCGGTGAGCCGAGTCCTAGTAGATGAACAAAGGCAGCGTAAGTTTGTCTAACCCCGAAAATCCACCGGCACCGAAGAAAGAAGTGGGAAAGAGATGAAGTCATCATAAGAGAGGCTAGACGATGAACTCGCCTCTATCCTCGGGGCAAGTATGTTGCGTACCACCACCGAAGGAGTGTATGACCGGTACGAGCGAATGACATTATAATACCACCGATGTAGCGTCTCGAGAACGTGGGTGTACGGGAAGCAGGTACCGTCTGAAAGTGAGAACCTGTCCCTAAGCGGAATAGATGTGAGTAGCACCACCCGAGGCCCTCAAGGTCAATCGCCAAAGACTCAGGACGAAGGAGAAAGAGAGGCACGTCCTGGTCTAAACCAAACTGATGTGCACATCTGTGTGGAGAATAAGGCTCTATGAAAGCATAATCGCCAATGCGGAGTGGCAAGAACCCGTGGCGAGGCCGATGAAATAGTCTAAGATATCCGTCGATCTCTCGAAAGGAGAAGAACCTCTACAGAATGAAATGTCACATCAACTAGAGATCCGCAAGTGGTCCCGACCCGGATGATGAGTAGCTAATCTAGTACGAGCTAGCCTCGATGATCATGGCTACGGTAGAATCGAAACGAGCGTCTCTCGGAGTCAAAGAGGCGGGCTCGACGGCTAAGTCGCCCAAGATGGGTAAGTGGGCCCTCAAATCGATGATAAGGATGGGTGATACAGCCGGACCAATACATATGCAACCACCCACTAATGAAATGCCGGGTACCAACTCTCTACAAAGTGAGAAGGATCGCGTGAAGATGTCACACCTCGCAAACTCACGTAGATGTGGCCAAGACGGCACGCCAATGAGACTCTCTCACCACGAGCAACCGACTCGCCATCACAAATACCGAGGGACGGATGGTACGAGCCCCGAACTCGGGAGTAGAAAGAAACAAATCCACCAGAGAGAAAGGTCGTCAAATAAGTCTCACGATCGATCTCATGTGAGCACGAGTGTCCCGCGAGGAGCAAAGCCACGTCACCGAAAAGACCGAGATGCCGGTACCAAAAGGGTCACGGGTAGAGGCACAACACTCGGTATGAGAATGTAGCCGATCGGTAAAATAAGATATCCAGTAATCCGAAGGGGACGAGAAAGGCCGCGCCCTCTCAACTGATCATAAATCCTGTACACCTCCCGAAGAGAAGCTGGATGTAGGGAAGGGTCCCTCAAGTCATCCTCTGATAGTAAGAACTCGTCATAATGATGACCGAATACGGGTAGACCGGTCAGCTGACGAATCTCCCATAATGTGGGAGTCAACTCTCGATCATCAATAAAGAGGGTGTTGGTGGAGTAGCTCCACCGCTCGCAGAAAGCACAAAGCCAAGGTGTGTCAATGTGATACCGGAACATCGACAAGAAAATACAACTGTACACACCTGAACTACAAAGAACATCCCTCTCCTGTGTAAGGATGTAGCGAATCCAGTCTAACTGGTGCCCATGATATCTAAGTGGAAGACTGAAGTCGATGCTAGCCCAACGAGAGGCCTCTCCATCGATCACCTCCTTGCAAGGAGATGAACGAAGGAGGTCTTTACGTGAAAGATCTCGAGCGCAAGTAGGGGTGTAATATCGTGAGGCTGCTCGTCGCGAAAAATCAAACCACCAGCTCGAAGATGTATGGGGGTGCCGCGTGTAACCCTAACGGTGGGTATCCAGTCCTCCGGATCCTCGTAGAAAGAGAGATAATGACTCCGAAGACGTCTAGGAATCGTGCCATATGGAGAGATGGTCGAATCTAGAATAAAGGCGATAAAGTCAACAACAAAGGAAGGAGGGAGATAGAAAAGAAAAATGTGCGATGAATATATGCACCAAAGCAACCCCCTTAATTTTCTAAAATCTTCGGGACCCGCTTTGGTGGGTGGCTCTTTGTTTACCCTTAAAAAATTTCAAAGATGAGTAAATGAATAAATGAAAATAAATTGATGATTAATGACAAATCATAAGAAGAGGGAAGGAGAGAAAGCAATGAAAAGATGGCCCACTGATCAGAAGAGATCGCTGCTTAACCCCGGAATGAATTCATTAGTCCCACAATGGAATGCTGGGCATGAAGAGAAGAGTATAAATACCCCACTATTCTCTATCCACTCAGCATGAGTGACAACCGAGAGGATCGAGGGAGAGAAGAGATCTCTCGGGTGTCACCATGTGATTATATCTTTTCCGACAAGTGGGACCCACTGGTAGTCCTTATGAGCGGACTCCAATGACATGGACCTAGCCCATTTTGCTAAGAAAACTAATCAACCCGGAACAGAGGTTAAGCATTAATCCCACAAGGAAATATCAGGGTGAGAGACGAGGATATAAATACTCCACCACCTCCTACTCATTCGAGGTGGCTGACCCTCGGGAGATTTCGGAGAGAGAAAATCTCTTGATGGGTCAGCCATTTGATTATACTTTTTCTGACAAGTGGGACCCACCTGGCAGTCCCTTGTAGACGGCTCTAACGACATAAACCTAGCCTATCTGATGGGTCATCCATGTGACCATTTTCACTGACAGGTGGGCCCTACACCTCAGTGACCAACTATCAAGGGAGTCAGAGTTAAACCCTAAGAATCTGCCCTTGGAGCTAACCCTAGAAAGGAGCTGAAGTAGTATAATCCCTGTACCACATGAAATGATGTCAATGCCAAGCTAGTATTTTGATGCAACTAGTCATGAGAAAATTCAAATGTGATTTTGCTTTCAAGGCTGACCTGGTGCCAAAGTCGTGAAAGCAACCACCTAACAATGCTTTGATTTGTGTCAATTATCGATAAGTAGTCAGTTCTTTGACCAAATCACCCTCATGTTAAGGGATTGAAAGTCAATTTCACAAGACGATCGGTGCAAAAGCGGGAGCAACCATCGATCAAGTCTAGATCTGCATCAACTGTTGACATGTAATCAACTGTTGATCAGATCAAACCCTAATGAATATCAATATAAGTCTAATTGGTATTTAGTTAGGGTGGTTTCTGCAAGAGAGAGATAATTGGCAGAGACATTGAGCTACAAATGAAATCTGGGATTAATTCAGAAGAAATAATAGGGTTTATTTGACAAAAGAATTTTTAATTCAGAGAGACAGGGGTAAAAATGGAATTAAAAATTACAGGGATGATCATCATGATTTTAGGGATTTTTGGTGAAATTTTCATGATTTTTGGATAAGTGGAGCTATTAAAATAAATTCAGGGAAGATAAAAACAGAATAAATGGATTAATCAAAGGCTGAGATTTGATCAAGGCAACTCTGGGTACAACTTGGAGATGATGGCAGCTCTGGGTACAAACTGGGTGCAAGAAACACAGAAGATATAAAATAAGTGAAGAGAGAGGGTGTGCCACGTGGCAGCACCAGACTGGACCAACTCAGCAGCCGAGTGCCACGTGGCAGCCTCCCATTGGTCCATGTCAGCAAGTGGGCCCCACCCTGGCACAAGTCACTGACAGGTGGGCCCCACCTCAGTGCCACGTGGCAGTCAGCCAGTGGTCCACCTCATCCCACCCTATGCCACATGGCACAACCACGCGCAGCCACTTCAACGCGCTGTGCCACATGGCACGCCCAGAGGAGGCCACCTCACCTGGGTTCTATGCCACATGGCATTACACCACTCACCACCTCGGCAGCTAGTTAACAAGTAATTAGGGATAAAGGGAAAGTGATTAAACCAATAAGCCAATCGATCATGCCAAATCACATCAATTAACCCTAATCATGCATTAATCGATTACTAATAATATCGTAAACCTAAGCGAATGGGGTCTTACTGAGATGGGGCCCATTGTCGACTTATGAGTCGTGGTGTATGAATAAGCGGCAAGTCAAGTCTACACAAAAACATCGAGCTGGAATTTAAATGAAAGAAAGAAAGATGCATGTACACTGCGCCTGGAGGTCTCTCTCTGCGTTCTCTTTCTTTCTCTCTCGCCTTGGTTCACATGCACCGAGTGCAGTTGAGCTTGAGGACACTCCCTCCCTCTTCTCTCTTCTTCTCTTCTTCCTCCCGAGTGATCTCACTGTTGAAGGCGACATTAATGGAGATCAAGCAAAGAGTTGAACTTCGGATCGATTGTTTCTAGATTCAATTGCAACATGAAAAGGAGATCATGTACATCTAGTTAGATCTTGAATTAATGAAACACAGAGAGAGAAATAACAAGGAGTTATACCTCGAATTGAAATTTGAAACTTGCTAACTGAAGTTTGAAACTTGTAATTGATCGTTGAGAGAGCTTCTATGACCTCAGGCGATGGTGTTAGAACAAGAATTAGAGGAAGATAAGTGCTTGAAGTAAGAGATACACCAATCCACCCTTCGGCCAAGGAATGAGTTGGTTGAACACTATGCCAGAGCTGTCAAATTGATGTAAAAGATGTATAGAGAGTTGCCTGACACTGAATTGATGATGTTGAAGCCTTGAGATAGAAGAAACAAGCAAGGAATCAAGATGAAAGCTTGAAACTTGATTATGGCTTGTAATGAAGGAGAAGATGTGAATTAAGATCAATTCTGTAAAATGGAGCTCAGAGAGCATGTGAACAGCTTATAAATGAATGGAGTGAGATTTAGAAAGGTCTAGAAGGGGCTAGGGAGGCCTGCAAGAGTGTGAAGGCCGAATAGTGGCAAATCAGTAAATAAATGGAAAGCCTAACAACCTCAGGCGTTACACCCGAGTCAAGCAATTGAAAACCTGGTTCAGTGAACCATAAGGCACACAAGGAAGCAACTTGAGTGAGGGATGCAATGCACCAAGTGCAATTGGATTGAAAGGGTCAAAATCGGTCAAACCAATCAATATCTATATAAACTCTCAACCAGTGGAGATGAACAACAACAAGAAGCATATACACTACACTAACAACTCTTCTAGATCCTTAAAGAAGTCCAGAGAGCAAAGGAAGGGCTAATTGACCAATTGATCTCAACAAGTGTTGAGAACTTGGTGTATGATCATCCTTTCTTCCATTAACAATCAATTCAAAGGTCTACAATCACAGAGAAGAAGGAGAGGTAAGCAATTTAGTGGTAGTTTATGAATTCAAGATGTAAATGTATTCAATTTGTTCAATTCAGTGAGATTTGGTACTGTTTCTTTGCATTTTCGCATTTTCTTTTTTTCAATTCGGTTGAATTCTTCAAAAATCTTGATTGAATCTCTTCTCTGAGTTGTCATCTCACTATTTAGAACTCTCTTATTTTATTTCTACGCTTTTATCTTGATTAATTAGATAATTAAGAGGCTGAATCGGGTTGTCAGAAGGGCTGGTCGAAGATCGCATGATCTCCTAGCCTTAATCATAAGCGATTGACTAATCGAAGGTCATTGACCTCTTAGTCACTATGTTTCCAAGCGATTGTTTCAAGAATTCAACTTTCTAATCAAGCAATTGATTGAAATTTTGAAAATAATCACTGGAACTCAAAACCAGTAATGCAATAGTATTTGCAAACGCCCCAATTGATCAAGCTATATGCTTTAGTTGAAATGCATTACATAGGCGACGAGTTTTATACCAATGAGATCAAGTAATTCTTGACAATCGAATGGAAACATAGAGTATAGTATTGAATTACCGATCGGCACCGATCGTGAGTCATCGTCCCGCAATGATTCGAGAGGGAATATGGATAATTACAAAGATAAATCATCAATGACGTCAATCGAGGTTTAGAATTACATAAACAAATCAAGAAACGCTAGAAATCGATACCGAATCAACTTAATTCAATCGAAAATGATCTCAAGCACCAAAACGGACGAGTCGGATCTATTGAGCATGGTGGCGCCGACGATCCACCGCACCGATGTATGATCGGAGGGTACAAACTAACTCTCCATATCAAGGCGATGTTAGAGGCGGTGGTGGATCTCCGATCGTGGCACGGAGCACCAAGATCGCTCATGTCCAAAGGCGCATCTCAAAGCACGGAGAGAGAGAGACGAAGGGGACGCTCTCCACACAAATCTCAAAGAGTCGCACGAATATTGAGACAAATCCAAGGAGCTAGCCATCGGCATTTAGAAAATTAAAGCGTAAATCAACTGGGCCTTTGATCCATTCAAGACCAATCTTAATTTAATCATGCGGCCTAAATGAGTATGAAAGTTAAGTAAAGGAGTTGTGCTAATCTCAATACAAATCCAGGCCCAGATTAAGCCCATTAATCAATTAATAACGAATATTAATAATATAAAATAAATAAATCATTTAAAAATGTTCCGAACTCCAAATTAACTCAAATTTGTTTCTAAAATTTTCTTATTTTTCATACTATTTTTCTATATAATAATACTTCAGTTTTAAAAATATAATCATGTTGAAACAATTTAAAAGCAAAAGATATTACATATATTGATATATTTGACTTAGCTTTGACTTGTCATATTAAATGCTATAAAAATTCCAAAAATTCAAATAAAATTATGGATAATAATTAGATATATTTTACTGATTTTTCAAGTGATTTTTCATGAAATAATAATGACAATAATAATATGCAAGTAATAAATAATGAGATTAGCTTTATTCTTTGATAAGTAAAAAAAAATAATAATAATAAATATTATGTTAATATTTTCTATAATAAAAATAAATAGTACAAAATACACAAAAATTTATACAACCATAGTAATAGATAATAAATGCATTTTCTTCTATAATAAAGAATGATAATAAAGTTTTATAATAAAATGAATTGCATTTCTTTGTCATTTCTAAATAAATATACAATAATAATATTTTTGATGGATAGAAATGTAATAAAAAAATAATAATTGTAATAAAGAATATAATGAATTCCATCCCTTATAGCTATTTTCAAATATTGATGATAATAATAAGAATCTTATATTTTTTTATAGATAATAAATAGAAAATAATAAAAAAGATATATAATGAAAAACTATAATAAATAAGATAGAATATTAATAATGACTTCTTTTAGCTATTATAGATCTAAAAAAACAAAAATAAAAAATAATATAGCTAACCACATTTTGATTTGTAAATAACTTTTACATAATGAATATTGTTTCAACATAATGAAATATAATTACCTTGGCCATTATAAATATTTAAAAAAAAAATACAAATAAAAATCATAGCCATTTTATTTTTTTAGTATTTTGTAAGTGATTTCTACAAAATGAATAGAGTTTATAAATAATAGAAATAGAATTCTACTATTTCAGCTATTATAAAATCAAAAAAAAAAAATAAGATATAAATAAAATCCTAGTTAATAGTTAATCCTTTTTCCTATTATTTTTGTAAATAATTTTCTATAGAAATAAATAGAGTTTAAAAATAAAAAAAATATATATAAAATAATAATAAATAAAATTATCTTTATAATAGAGATAATAATGGAAGATATTATGTAACAAGCTTTTTGGAGATGAACAAAAATGCTCACACAAGGTGTGTGGAGCAACATGAGGGTTTTTACACACATGATATAACATTTAGAACGATTAGTCAGGACAAGAACATCTTGATGAAGAATAGCCAAGGTTGCAACAGCAACATGAGAAGATACGTTGAGACAAGAACATCTTGACGTAGAATGACTAAGGCTTCAACAGCAACATGAGGAGATAAGTCGAGACAAGAACATCTTGACGTAGAATGACTAAGGCTTCGATAGCAACATGAGGAGATATGTCGAGACAGGAACATCTTGACGCCTGATCAACATGGAGATACATGTCGACTCTGAGGAAGAAGAACATTACGATGTCCGAGAGAGGCGACATCTTAATGACTCACTACCATGAGCAAGTAACTCATGACTAAATACGCTCACACAAGGGGTGTGGGGTAACATAGTGATTTTGCACAAGTAATGCAACATACAGAATGATTAGTCGAGACAAGAACATCTTGACGCTCGCTGAAGAATGACCAAAGCTACGACATCAGCATGGAGAGATATGTCGACTTTGAAGAAGAAGAATATTATGATGTCCGAGAGAAGTGACATCTTAATGACTCTGTCATGAACAAGTAATTCATGACCATTTGAGCTAGCAAGACCGAACTCATCCGTCGATAAGTTTGTCTTCGACTCATCTCCCAAGATTGTGAAATTGAATCGTTCGTAGTAGATTCATCCACAAAACAAATGAATGTGAACCGTTCGTAGGTAGGTTCCTTCGCTAACACATACCTCAATGTTAAGTCGGTTCGGCGCTTCGGGTTTGACATGTGTGTAATCGTGTTTCCTAGGTTTATGAATCGGCTTAGTGCTTCGAATTCATGATCTAGAAGATCGGTGAGAAGAAACACGTGGGCCATATCCACCCTTCTCCTGATTCACCAACCTCAAGATCAACCGGCTCAGTGCTTCGAGTTGTATTTTGTGCGATTGGTTGTTGACTAGTTAAGATTGAACCGTTCTGTAGTAGGTTTATCTTCTAGATCAACTGAGGTTGAGTCGTTCTGTAGTAGACTCACCTCAAGCCCCTCTGAAGAGATTAACCTGGTCTGTAGTAGGGTTATCTCTCAAGGTGGTATAGACTGAACCGATCTGTAGTAGGTTCGTCTTCCATAGGATTAAGTAGGTCGAGTTGTTCTGTAGTAGACTCACCTCGAACCCCTTCGAAGAGATTAATCTGATATGTAGTAAGGTTACCTCTTGAAGCGGTAAAGACTGAACCGATCTGTTTGTAGGTTCGTCTTCCATGGACCCTTTGCGAACCTGCACGACCACTTGACCATCTTTTAACTACACTATTTGCTTCTCTCTTTCAAAGATCCAGAGGTGCCTCGAGGTTAGTAGCCCGGGGTAATTAACGGTGGGGGCTTGCGCCCATCGGAATCTACAAGAACTCACAATCACTAAAAACCCCCGAATGTGCATCCAAATCTCTAAACGGCAGAATCGGCCGCACCCACCGATGCACGCTCGGGAGGGATCTCCGTGTCCTTCTTCCGCAACCCATCGCCCAGCGGCGGTGCGGAGCGCGCGAAAAAGGGTCGCACAACCACAAATAGGCTTTTACAGCGGTTATTTCCCCCAGTTAGCAGCGGTTGTACAACCGCTATTATTGGGAGCGCTAACTATGCAAAGTTTAACAACGGTTTTGTTAAAAATCGCCGCAAATTATTTACAATGGTTCTTATATAACAAGCGCACGCAAATACCATTTACGGCGGTTTTTAACTAAAACCGTCAGTAAACATCACCTTTTACAGCGGATTTTACCTTAAAAACCGCCGTAAAAAATTTTTTGCCCTAAATGCGGTTTTTTCATAAAAACCGTAATTTTTTTTAATTGTTTTGCTGCTGTTTCTTCGTAAAAACCGCTGTAAAAATATATTTTTTGAAATTATTCTTTTTTTTCTGTGACTAGCCCATATATGCTAGCCATATATAATATTTTCATCACATGCATTTTCACAAAAATAATAATAACTACATGTAATTACTAATTAACTATATCTAATTAACTAATTTATCTAACATACACACATAATACAACAAAATATAACAAATATTTATAAAATATTAAAAAGAAAATATCATTTCAGGTAAACCACAAGTTTTCAAACAAAAAAAAATCTAAAATATCCAAGTCTTAAACACAAATTAACCTGCATGTATCACCAATAAATATAGCATCTCAGTTTTTAATAAAATAACAAGCGGACCTTGTGCCAAATAAACTTATGGCTATCATCGGTTGTATTTACACCACTCTTGCGCAGTTGTGATGTGGCTTCAGCATCCATAGCAATTGATTCACCTATCACCTGCAATTATTTATAAAAGAAAATACTAAGGTAACAATAAAATAATTTATTTACTCCTTTTCTCTCTACACCTTTCTTTAAATTCTTTCTGTCTCACTCTCTTTAGACATTTTATGAACTGGGTTTGTGCAGATGACAACAATCAATTAGAATGAAACATGTATAAATATAACCAAATAAATACACAAGATATATATTACAGAATAGTAAATTATTAGAATACAGACTTGGGTCAAATCTAATTGAAAGCCATAAGTGTCCCATAAATAAATGCTTCCTGCTTACCACAAGAGTACATTAGCACAATTATGAGATTGATAAGAATAGAACCGTGGCACTAAAAAACTATCAAATATAATGGAAGAAGTGATTCTTTGCAAACATAGATCCACAATAAAATACAAGACAAAAGTATAACAAGGTGAAGTGTTAACCTAATGGAAAAATAATAATAATTAGATAAATAAATAGTTAAGTAATTGACTGTTTATGTAAAGGAAATTTGTCCGCAAATCTATTCCCTACTAGTTCAAATTTTTTAAGCCTCAAGAATCCCATTTACAGTACAGTAATTAAAATTTGTCTGCCCACTAAGCATATTTCCTTGAACATCTTGAACTGCTTTTTCAAATTTCTCCTTTCCCTGAAATTCCAGAATCCTTCTGCCAATTAGGAGTCGGTAAACAAAAAGAACTATCTTATTAATACTTTCATTCCCCAGCCAAATTTTAACTAAAAATGCCAGATTAACATTTGCCAGAGTCCTTCCTAATGATTTCAATCACAAACTCCGATCCACTTCCATTACCCACTTCGTTTGAGAGAAGATAGAGGAGAAATTCGTTGTTGAGATAGCAAGAGAAGAGAATAGAAATTTTGATCAAATTTGGTGGAATTTTGTATTATTTCGAGCTCAAAAAATGCTCAAATTCGGAGCTCATTTAATGGTGGCGGCTGCTGGTTGGGGGCGAGAGAGAGTATGTAACTAGGGCAACAGTACTTACTAGCAACTTTACAGCCGTTTTCCGTTAAAAACTGCTGTAAATGGGTTTACGGCGGTTGTTAAAAGAAAATCGCTGCTAAGTTTACAGCGGTTGTTAGCTAAAAACCGCTGTAAATGATTTTGGCGTAGTGGGTATTTTCAATTTCTAGTCTGGATCGAGGTCTAATCTTCGATATATTAAAATACAGTTCATGGGATTAAAAAAATCTAAAACTAGTTCTAATTACATATCATGTTGATAATCATGGACACAAAATTCGAATGAAGAAATTTTTTAATTCTTCTTAAATAAATTTTATTTCTGTGAATCCGTTGACGTACTTCAAAATTAAAGGGATAGTTCAAAATTAAATAAATTACAAACATACCTTGAACCACGAGACAGTTAAAATGTAAGGCATATATAAACTAATTAATTAAGACCCCACATATATGCGTTCTGACCGGTTCATCATTTTTTGACAGCAATCTCCCACAAATGAGCGGACCGTGTCCTATTTATATAGGTAGGTATTGCACTTAATGAGATATTAATTACAACGTTTTTCCTTTGATAAAATTGATCATGATCAAGCGCTTTTTGGATTGTCTAAGTAATGCCTTCTGACACACTCGATTTTAATCATAAACATTGTGCTAATATAATTCCAAAACATCGTTAATTCTGAGGAAATTAAAAATCTTGATGCAATTTTATGTCATGCAGAATTCTCAATACCACCGTGTGGATTTTCTTGGCTTCATTTTTTTATTATTTTTGTTGTCTATCGAGACTAAGTAGGTACTGAATACACTGACAGTAACTTTTTATAATTACCTCCTTAAACTAATTTGGAGTTTGTGTACTCAATTTTGACTTGTACAATTAGTTTTTATTTCAAGAAAAAAACATATATTTACCTACTACTTTAAAAAGAAAAAAAGCTGATAAAAACCAATCACGTGAATTAATATTTTCCAAGGCCAATACACTTTATTATTTATTGAGGGCACAATATATCCACTTTATTATTAGTTCAATGCTGGATCTCAATCATAAATAATATGCACAAATTTACAGTAACAAACGTGAATTTCCATGTTATTTTGAGATAACAAATACCTTTTTTTTAAAGCAGTGATTTCTCATCTGTTTCATTAGAAAGGTTGACTTAGAATGGATACTACAATCCGGTATCCTTGGTGTTTAAACCTAATAAAGTCCTTAACAACTACTAGTAGCAAGCAGAGAAGCATCACATATCTATTATAAAACATAGAAAAACATCCAACAATACCAAATCTCTGTTTAATGCTTGAGGTTTTCCTGCCTTCTCTTTAGACCCAAATGGCATTGCCTCTTAATCGCAAAAAACTCAATACCAACTGCCAAATTAGAAACAATGTCCAAACAGAGAACAAAGCTAAAGTCTAAATTTTTTTAAATATTACTATTAACCTGAATCGTGCTTCATTATGCAAACAGTTTTTTTTTTCCAAACTAATCTCTTGCTTTACCACTAAAAGTTCTTATTTTGCAGGTTTTACAATGGCGCAATTTTCTGACGCCGAGGTGGCAACACGCTTTCTTTTTCTGAAAATGACGGTGCCTAACAGCTTAGTAAAACCTGTTGTTTAAAACTGTGCCCGCCACATTTTCTTAAAAAATGAGCCATACATATAATTAATTAACAAAAGATATAACATACATCATAACCTACATGATAGTAACAAAAAGCGTAACCAATGAGATGAGCCGACATAGATACACCAGTTGTGGTGTGTCCATATTTTATTTGGTGTGTAAACCACCTCTCAAGGAAAATTAAGTAATTAACAATTTCAAAGGGAAAACAAATGATTAACAAATACGCTCGGATTAGATCAAGGGTCGCCGGTAGTGAGCCGGGCCTGGTTTTCTAATTAAGGATGCATTAGAAAAGTTCAGGTAGGTCCTTGTTATTTTGTGGCGTTGTCGCGCAACATGAACCTTTTTGCGTACTTGAAACCAATATAAATAAATGGAACATTATATAAATAATAATATAATTCACGAATAATTATTCTTTTATCCATAGCTCACATGAGTAATTCGTCAGTTTAATATATAATAAACTTTTTAGTCAAAAAAACGTTTTTATTCTTGAATAAAAGACATTATTTTAAATGCAATTTAATATTCTTTTATATATTTTTAAAATTTTAATATTTTAATATATATATTATTTATATTATATAAAACAAACTATTTTCAAATTATACTCGTATTGTATCCGAATCATGATTTTTTTACCATGCATAATATTTTTCAAATCCCAAATTTGTTACTATGCATAGCTTATCTCTAACAATGATGTCAACTAAAGGAATGCAACAAAAATGAAAATTTTTCTCAATTCATAGTCATAACTAAATTTCTCAATTCATAGTCATACCCAATTTATTCTTTATTGTATGCATATTTGAGACCTTGAACATTATTATTCAAATTATTAAAAAAATACAATGATTATTTACTAAAAAAAATAATATTCCTTGTATGGGAGATTACACATTCAAAATTGATTCTTTATGAACATTGAAACGTGGGCGGCTTGGACTCGATCTTTATCCCTAAACAAATTATAAAAGCTAGGTTGCTCCTCAAGCTTTGCACTGAAGAAATAAGTAGTAGTAATAATAATAAAAATATATAAATTAAAAATATCATAATTTATAAATTGTACCTTATATATATGATACTCATATATTTCTTAAATGACGAAAAAAATTAAACATTAGCCATTAGTTCTAGATAAATGAAGGGATTTAAACAAAATTAGAGGTGAAAAACTTTGATGATGTGACATGGCCAGAAGACTTAGAAGCTTAACAATTTTATGTATTAAGTATTAAAACTATAGATGTGTTATTTATTTGTTAAATACCCTATGAATCAAATTAGACTAATTTTTAAGTTGTTTCGTCATTTATTAATTAATGTACAAATTTTAACATAGTTTAATTTAATTAAATTAACTCTAAATTGATTCAAATTTGTTGGGCACCTATTTAAACAAATAATAATGTTTTTTTATTGTAAATAATATTCTGTAAAGTATCAAATAAATGTGTCATGAAAGTTTAATGTAGATTAAATTAACAATAAAATATGTATAAATATTGCAACACTCTCAATACACAATTTGCCTTGAATAAGATTTGAATAAAATTCCACGATTTCATAAAACGGGGCCCGCAACAGGAAATGTGAATTCCAGTGGAGGTTTCGGCGTGTGTTAGGAAGCTTCCCAATTATAAATTAGCTAGCTTCATGATCAATTGTTATTCTTTTCCAAATATGACTTTTAAAGGACCATAATTGTAAAATTATTAATCTAAAGGGCTTGTTTGTATGCTTACATGTTTTCAAATATCATCAATGACGTCAGTGACTCTGCTGATTAGTAGTTTAATTAGGGTCTAGCACCTCTTTATAATTTATGCAAATTAGTAAAAATTATGATTTTTTTATTTATATTTGTAAAATATTTAGTTATCGGACACCTCATAATTTTATTAAATATTTAATATTTGTTCTGTAAAAATAATCATTATTCAATCAAATTTTCAGCATTCCTAAGTTCAAATCATGGTTCCTGATTGTACTTGTTTGAGCCCTACACAATAGCAATAGTCAGTACTAAAAAAAACAAGAAGAGTATATGAGATTAAGTCTAAGGGTTGTTTGAGAAAAAAAAAAGGTCAAAATTAATATGTAGATTCGCAAATTCGTTATAACAAGATACGGTCATAACTCATAACTAAGGTCTACGATGCATGTTTGACTTGAATAACACGAATTGAATCAAATGTTTTTTTTTCTTTTTGTCAGTTCATACTTTCATTTCTTGCACAAAAATAAACGAAAACATAAACTAAAATTGACAGTATAGAAACACTGGTCTCTTATTGGTGTCATTTGTCCATGTGCAGGGAACAAATTGTGAAATATCACTTTCATTTTTGCGGCATCAGCATTTTTAGGCCAATATTGATGTCTGAGTTTGTTTGTACTAATTAATTGGTGGTAGGGGTTCTGTGACAACATCATTTGCACTTTGAGTTTGTTAAATTTCAACAACTTGGAAAGTACTTTTTAATTAATTATCTACATGGAAATGACTGGAATTGCAAGCAAAAATATATTCCTTTGAAGCAAATTGAAGATTGACTCAAAATAATTAAAATTACTGACAGAATAAGTTGTGTTTGTGTTCGATGCCAATGGAAGTAATAAATTAAGAGCTTGCAAAGTGTCTCCTAATCAGCCCCACTAATAATCTTTTTCCAAAAGAGACCTTGTACCTAGAGAGTAGCGACCTGTTATTTTACCAAGGTCTCTGCTTCTCCTCCCCCAACTTGCATATGTTATTATCTACCATACGTAGGTGAGTAGCTAGCATGAGGCCATTGAGATTTCAATCCTCTCTATCAAAATGTTACGTCCCTTTTATGAAAGGATCCAAAAAAATAACTCGACAGTATCCTTTTGTCATTTTGTTAAATTGAGGTGATATTTGATTGTGAATCATGATTTGGAAACCTAACGTATATATCTATTATGGATAGATTGATATAAATCTAATTCAATAATTAATATAAGACAAAGAATCGTATCTATTATAGATGGATTGTTTGAACTAGTGGCTTTCGTCAAGTATATGATGATTTGAAACTTTGATATGAATATCGTAAAAAAAGATAGAATATGAAACTTTTTCATCTATTTCAGCTTATGTGGAAAATTGAAATTGATCGACTTAACCATTTAAGTTTTTCATCAATCCCACACCAATTCAGTAGCTAGAATAACTAGGGATTTGGGCCCGCACTTAGTAGAGGGTTGTACGTCTTGTTGGAGCTGATGACTACTGTGTTTTGAATTAGTAACAAACTCAGTTGTGGTGTAAGCTAGTATTTTAGTTGTCATTTGAAGATGACCAGAAAAAAATTGTATTTAATACAGATATCTAATTTTGTATTATTTGCTCCATCTTAGATTCCGACAAAATAACCTATTTAATACATAATTTACCTTGATTAATTTTTAATCTGGCCATTCACCCTAGCAGAGAACATATAGTGCAAATATATCGAACAAAAGAAAAGTTATGATACCACCTGAGACAAAATATATACCCCTCTGTAACTTTAAGAATTTGTACCTTTCATTCCCATCAAATCACCAAAAATATATTTCATTTAGCACTTTCAGAAGTATATATTGACAGGAGGCACAGGGCTTATACAACTCAATTAAATTATTTAAAGAAAAAAATAAAATAGATAAAATGGTACCTTATAGGCAAAACTGAAGCAACAATTGGAGAGGCATGTGTGAACAAAAAAATGAATTTGGGTCTTAGAAGCATTAGCCAAAACAAAGAAAAATCTCACATTTAACCCTACATATAAAGATGAAAAATAAATCAATGAAAAATTAGATCAATGAACTTATCACTTTTTGTGTATGTTTTTATTATCCTCCAATTTTAAAGGCATATGTAATTAATATAGTCATAAACACAATTACATAGAATAAAGATGAGGATACCCATTAAATATAAAAGTAGAGAGGATTAAGATAGTAACCTCAATAGTGTCATCAGCATTAGTAACAAATTGAAAGAGTGCTATTTAGAATTCTGTTTTTATTATATATTTTTATTACGAATTTTAAGAGTCATGTCTAAGGCTATAAATAGACTTGTATTCTGTTGTAAGCAAGTAAGAGAGAGAGAAAATAGTGTAAGAGAAATAGAAGATATAGTTTGAATAGAAAGAAATTTCAGAATTATTCTCTCTTCCTTCCACCGAGATATATCATATTATAACAAATTGGTATCATAGCTAGGTTCAGTTGATCAAGAGAGATCTACCATGGCGAAGGAAAAGAAGAAGAAAAAAAAAAAAAAAAAGAAAAAAAAAGAGAGATGTCGGAAAAATATGAAGAGAAAAAAAACCCGAAAAGGAGGAGACACTCAACTCAACAAGCACTTCAAACCAAGGCGTCAATCAAAGATGAAAAGGTACTCTATTCTCAAAATTTTCGAGGTAGAGGGTGTTGTCGTGGAAGTCGAGGAAATGGTCACAGTGGTAGAGGCTGTGGTCAAGAAGGGTATTATGAGGAGAATGGGCAATCAAGCCAACAAAATAAGGCGTTGAAAGAGGCGCGATCGAAGGATAAGGCGGCACTATACATGTTGTTCTATGCCGTTGACGAGTCGGGCTTTGAGAAGATTACTGGTGCAACTACTTCAAAAGAAGCATGGGATATTTTAGAAAAAGTGTTCAAAGGAACCGACCGAGTCAAGCAAGTGTGTCTCCAAACTCTTCGTGGAGAGTTGGAGAGTATGAAGATGAAGGAGTCAGAAAGTGTATCTGACTACATCACGCGTGTACAAGCCGTGGTGAACCAACTCATTCGTAATGGCGAAGCGTTAACCGATGCGCGAGTTGTGGAGAAGATTTTGAGATCATTAACCGGCAATTTTGAGAATGTTGTGTGCGTGATAGAAGAGTCAAAGGACCTTGCGAAGCTCACAGTCGACGAGCTTGCTGGTTCTCTCAAGGCACACGAACAATGTAAGAGAGAAAAAAAAAAGAATTTTTTTTTGTCAATGATGAGAGCTATGTATAAACCAGCGAATGTTACAAAAGCGTGGTGAAGTTTTTGCCAGTGGTCTTCGAAGAATCGGTAAGTGAAGCCGACATGAGCAATGACTCATGATAGCCTGTGCAATGAATGCCAGGATAAGAGAACTAGCAACATTATGAGATGTTTTGCTGGAAGTGTGTGAAAACCATGAGAATATGTGGTGTGGAGCCACATGAAAAAATACGGTGTGGAGCCGCGGTGTGGGTGTGAATCTCACATATACATGACCTGAAGAGTCAGACAAATTGGATGGCATATGAGATGAAACCACAATTGATTTTTTGAATTTCCTAGATCAATGAATCGAGAAGAAGCCGTCAATGAGTGACGTCGCTATTCGCTGCGAGTTATGAAAAAGTTCAACGATGATTGGCATGAAGGATGAAAAAGAAATTAAGTTTAAGAGGGGGTGTTGAAATATAAACTTAATTTTAGTATTAAGGTTAAATAAATTAGGAAATAAAGGGAGACTCTTTGGCTTCAGCACTTTGGCAGAATTTTAAGGTTGATTAATGACAGCATTTGAAGGGGCAAATAGACGTAGAATTTATTGTATGACCTATGGATGTAAAGCTCTTGAAGTCTAGTTTTCAATGGTACAAATTCCAAATCGTTTGGAGTTCTCTACAGAGAGTTATGACGAATTTAGTGGACAGTGGTCAGCTGAAAGGGTGCTGTTTAGAATTCTGTTTTTATTATATGTTTTTATTACGAATTTTAAGAGTCATGTCTAAAGCTATAAATAGACTTGTATTTTATTGTAAGCAAGTAAGAGAGAAGAAAATAGTATAAGAGAAATAGAAGATATAGTTTGAATAGAAAGAAATTTCAGAATTATTCTCTCTTCCTTCCACCGAGATATATCATATTATAACAACAAAGTGGTCGATGAGTGACCATCCCACTGTCCAACCCGCATCTATCCCAGAGCCACCTGAAATATCAGTATCGTGTACTGGCTTACTGCAATGATATGCAGAAAAGACGACCATTGAACAGAAAATATTGAAACTGAAAACGCTGTCTTGATAACAACTTAAAAGTGAAATATATTATTACCTGTAAATAGAAAGGACCGTGGTACATCCGTGGCAAGGGGATTTCTTCAGACTAATAATGCTTTTAGTAGCCTATCACCACCCTGAACTGCTGAAGACAATTAACCCATTATCACAGAAATGGGTTTTACTATCACCAATTTACTAATGGTTTTTTAGTGAAAACTATTAGTAACATTGGACGGTGGTATTTAAAAAAATAAGTTCAACTATTTTATAACGGTTTGGAATAACAAAACATTATAAAAACGTGTCAGAAAGTGTAAAAAATTATCGGACAACATTTGCTAACGGTTTTTTATCAATATCCATTAGCAAAACAAAGCAAAAAAATGTACTAATATTTTTTCTCAAAAATCATTAGCAAATGTTTTGATACTAGGTTTTGTTAATGGTTATTTATAAAAAATCATTAAGAAAGTTTTTTTGAGTTGTATTTTGCTAATGATTATTTATAAAATACCGTTAGCAAAGGTTCATGCGCAAAAAAAAAATCTCTTATCCCTCCATCAGGTAATTCCTTTTAGGTTAAATCATATCTACATTCTTTTGAGGGTGGGATTTAGAGGCGAAAAAGGGGATTGCCAAGCGACAAACAGAAAAACACCATTAATGTCAAACCTCCCACCAAGACAATAACTCTTCCCACTAGCATTCATTACGTAGCAATTTCAACATTTTCCCTCCTCCCCGTAACGTATTTATAATATTTCACCCCTTAGTTAAAAAGACGTTACCAAAATTGTCCAACCTTTCTACATAAACCTTTGATATAATGGACCGATATCTCTATTCCAATCAACAAAGGCTGAGATCTATGTTATACCTTGAAAGATCCTATTTGTTGGGGGAAGAGCAATCGTGATAACCTACCTAAACTCCACAGCGGATAGAGATATTAACCGAGTCTGATGATACCTAGCATGACGTTATGGAACCCGAACGGAAGACCTGCCTTTGATACAAGTGAAGACTTCCTTATCAACATCCTAATGAACTGTCACCGCGGGATATAGTGAATGATAGTCATAATTATGCCCCTAGACAAGGCATTATGGTGGACAAGTTCAAAGAAGAACCAAAGCGGAGGAGGCCGGCACCCTTCATGGTGACGGTACACTTGAAGAATATTCCTTTGAAACTCTGATCAAGGGAGACAGTCACGAGGATATTGGAGGACTTCGGAGAACCCGTATTTATCGGTGATGCTACCACTGTCAGCTCGAATAGCTCGGATAGACACTTAGTTTACACAATTTCGACTATCATGATGGACGGATGATACCCTTGTTTGTACTAGTGCACATCGGGTGCATCTAGAAAGAGATTTTCGTGATAGTGGTGGACTGGGCAAGTATCGATAGCCATCCGGAGCTAGCAAGTATCGATGAGAGGACCAGGCACAATTCATTTTTGACGCGGAGGATAGTGCGAGGAAGTCATTAGCGCGGGGGTCACAAAGGCTATGGAATTTCTACCGTAACCAGGACGGAGGGGGAGAATCGAACGGGGCGAACTCAAACGGGGGAGATCAGTAAGGCATATGTTAAAAACTATAATGCTTATTTTTGTTTTATACTTTATTTATTATAATATTTTATGATTGGGAATTATGAACTTTATGATATGTTGATGAATTTTTGTTTGATGGATTTTTTGATGAAATTACTGATGGATTTTTGTTCTAAACTTTATGATATATTTTCTTTTGTGTTGAAAATATATTTATATATATGTCAATTTAATGTGCTGATGAATTTATTATATACGGCTAGCAAAATCAAATGGGTTGGCCACAGAAAAATAGAAAAATAGAAAAATGGATTTAAAAAATAATTTGTTTCTAACGATTTTTAATAAATAATTGTTAGCAAAACCACTATTTCCTAATGGTTTTAAATTAAAAACCGTAAGTATACACATTTACTAACGGTTTTTAAATGAAACTATTAGAAAGCTCGGCGAAAAGGCGTTCAAGACGTCTATATTTGCTAACGATTTTTTATTAAAAACCATCTTGAATGTTTTTTCATTGAGATTTCTTAATGGTTTTTGATTAAAAATCGTTAGGAAATCTCAATGAAAAAGCATTCAAGACGTCGACATTTGCTAACAGTTTTTAATCAAAAACCGTTAGAAAATCTCAATGTAAAAGTATTCAAGGTGCCTACATTTGCTAATGGTTTGTTAATCAAAATCGTTAGAAAATCTCAGTGAAAAAGCGTTACAGGAGTCCTCCAATTTGCTAACGATCGCTTATATCTTTCCTAATCTCCCATTATTAATGGTCATAAAATTGTTATTAAATCTCTTTAGAAACCGTTAGCAAAACTCTTTTATACAGTAATGACCATTACAAACTTGCTCAGTGTAGGCCTTTCTGAAATATTGTACAAAATATTGCAAAAGAAGGAAACAAAAAATAGTCTAATTAATTGGGTGGAGGCAAGTGATGACATATGTGAAATATAAAAATGGCAAAGAACCACAAACCCTCTTCTGACCATAGAATAGTCTGTGAAAAGATAGGAATGGACAGAGGAAGTGAGGAATTCAAGGTGCTGCTGACAGTAGGAGACTTGAACTCTGACACTTGAGCAGCCGGCGCTGGAGGTGGTGGAGGTCGTATTTCTCCTCCTCGTGCTCATAAGATGGTGAAGGCAAAGAGGCCGTACACGGTGAGGGGAGTGGCAGCAAGAATGAAGCGAAGAATCGATCGGCCAAAATTTGATCTCAGGAATATTATTGCAAAGTTGAAAAGTGAAAAAAAAATGCATTTCGTCAGAGCCTTATGCTCTGTCACAACACCAAAAAAAAGTTGAAAAGTGAAATGAAGAAAAAAGAAAACACAAACACCATGAAATAGCAAGCTAGCATGCTTGACTAAAAGTTTTTTGGGTGAAAATCCAAGCATCTGCATCCCTCTTCAAGCTACTGCCATCTGATATTTCTTGCTTTTTGAGAACAAATGATGTATTTAATTGTAGGTGAATAGTACTAAAAAGAATTTTAACAATTAATTATTCTGATCATGGTTGCCACACTGATTACAAAATACAAATCCATGCTACCAATGTTGGAAACACATTGTTACCAATCCAAAGAAAAACATGCTGCTTTACAGTTGGCTATTGTTCTAGATAGAAATTTGGAACAATAATATTTGTTTCTCTAATTAAGCACGCACATATATACATCGACAATACAGATCATTATAAGAAAGGATGAAATTGAATTAATATTTAATATTAGATTAAATAATTACATAGGATCAAAAAATAATTGGACAGGAACAAAATAATTAAGATGGCGATCGAAACAAAGCCTGAATACAAAAATTATAGAATCAGAAGCTGAAATAGACTATTATATATTGGAACCATCCTAAAATTAAAATCGTTATATCAAGTTAATCAATTTCTATTATCCATTTAAGTAGTCTACATTATTTAAAAAGGTAGAAAGACCTTTGTGCGTTGTCTTTTGAAATGTAATTTTCAGGATGCTTGTGAAGGACACTGCATGATTTAATTATTTTAATTTAACTGTATTGTATCTGTACAAATAATATAGAAAAATATGTATAATGGACTTACTAGAAAATGGAGTTCGAAGGATTATTCCAATTAGTTAGAATCGCGTCACACAATAAAAGAAACAAATAAAATTAATTATACAATTTTTTTAGGTGGCCACATCTTTTTAATTTTTGCCATTATTTGTCAACCTCATGAGGTGACTCGGATATTGTCCAATATGATTCCACCAAATGATCATTCTTTAATTATTTCTGAACCCATATATGCGTACGGCTGCTTTATCACATATGGGATATGATTTATAAAAAGAATACAAAGAAAATAACAAATTCAATTTTTCCTCCCCCCCCCCCCCCAAATATAATGGAGTGGATTGTGATTACTGAGATGCATGCATGTAAATTCTATTTTAAAGATTTTTTTACTTTAGGGAACCTTTTCTATGGTGGTTTCCATTGGAATTTTTTTCCCATATATATATATATATTCAGCTAATATAGTATTTAGAAATTAATTGGCTATTTGATAATAGACTCTAAAATCTATCATTAATTGTGTGCAACTAAAACCAATGATGTGGATTATTCAAAACTTTCAACATATTGAAAAGGGTCCCTATATTTTATTGCCCTAATATATATATAGATTTTGGCTACGATGCTACGCATAATACGGATGGCTCGTGTGCTACGGATCATTTAAAGTTAAAATGGTCGATCGACCAATCAAAATATTTTTCATATGAAAATCTAGTTGGAGATCAAATTTTATATTTTTTAGGATTTTTTGACTATTTTTTAAGATAGTTAGAAAATGACTCCTTTTGAATGGCTCATAATAATTAAATCAAGTGATTTTCTAATTATTTTAAAAAATAGTAAAAAAATTTTAAAAAATATAAAATTTGATCCCCAACTAGATTTTCATATGAAAAATATTTTGATCGGTCGGATCGACTATTTGAATTTTAAAGACGGAGAAACGGTCCGCAGCACATATGTCTACCGTGCTACAAGTAGCACCATACCAAACTCTATATATATAGTGAGATACTATGATGCTTCGTGTCCGTATCTGGAATTTAAAAGTTCAAATGGCCGATCCAAACTGTTGAACATCATTTTCATATTGACATATCCTTGGAGATCAAATTATATATTTTTTTGAATTTGTTTGCTATTTTTTAGATGGGTACAAAGTCATTAGTTTTGAATGGTGCAGAAATCATTAGATCAGCAAATTTTATACCCATTTAAAAAATAGCAAAAATTTTCAAAAAAATATAAAATTTTATCTTTAAGGATATTTCAATATGAAAATGATGTTCAACGGTTTGGATCGGCCGTTTAAATTTTTAAATTATAGATACGGATGCGAAACACAAAAGATTTTGTGTTTCACGAAGTACCATAGGATCACTATATATATATATATATAATATTTTGTGTTTCATCTTCGAAACACCATAGGATCATTTTATATATATATATATATATATCCAACTAAATTAGTATTTATTAAAAAAAAATAAGGACCTTTATCCAAGCAGGATGTATGACATAATCTCTATCTCTACTTCTTATTATACATATAAGTGTTCTGATTCTGTAATATTCAAAATTCAATAAAATTCATTAATTAATTTTTGAAAAGAATATGAATCGTTATAACAACAATATTGATGTCTTTATTAAATTCATAACACATTTAATACACTATTCTGCTAAAGCATTTACCATATTTAAAATTTAATTATACAGCGAGAAAAATCAACAGTGACAAAGAGGAGGAGGGAAAAGGACTCCCCCAACGTGAAGAGCAAAAAAAAAAAGCAAGTCACAGGCGAAAAAAAAGGACGAGCAAACTCTAGACAGGGAGGTCGCATCGTCGGCCTCCTCCGACATCCTCACCTCTGTCTTTGCTTCCCTCGACCTCACCTTTATCTCTCCCTCCTCTCTTCTTCACTTATTTCCTCCTTAATTTGAAATACAAACACATTTTGGATTTGTCCCATCTCGGCTCCCGGCTGCCAACTGCTGATGCGGGTTCCCGGTCCTCCCTCCTCTCTTCTCTTCCCCTCAACTCTTTGGGTCTCTCTTCACTTCATGGTTGTCAGCCGAAATCTATAAGTTTTTGGGTCTCTCTTTCTTTCTGAAGTTTCTCCTTCTCTTAGGGTTTTTACTTCTTGGTCACCGTCCGTCAGCTATCGGTATGCTCGTGGTTCCCGAGTTTAGTTCTTGGCAGCTAATGGCCGATTGCCATTTTTTTCTTTTTCCCTCTTTCCCCCACCCATATCTAGCACAATCTTTCCGAGTACGAAAACAAATAAAATACATACACTTCTTCACTTCTCTCTCCATGGTCGTACTCTTTAGATGGGTTTTTATCCTAGCCATCGATCGTCGATCCCCACTTACTCCTCTCTTCTTTGACCCTCTTCCTTCTATCCTCTCTCTTTTTATGTCATTCTCCCGGATTATCTTCTCCCCTTCTCCTTTGCCTTCGTCCTACACATGCTACAACGAGCCATGGATGATTCTAGCTACGCAGTGTTTCAATGAGACAATTGATGGACATATCTAGCTCAAGTCTTCCTTTTTATTTTTTTACTTTTTAATGTTTTAGGGTTTTAGAATTTTGCTCATTTATTTTATTTTATTTTTCTTTCAAATTTGTATCAATTTTTTTATTTGATTTAATGAAATTTCATAGTAGGTTTTTTGTCTTCTACATTAAAAAAATTATTATATATATTTTTTAAGAAAGCTATGATTACCGCATAAAAATAATTAATTAAAATAATTTGTATTGAAATAATTAAGAAAGCTATGATTATCTGTTATCATATTTTGTATTGAAATAATTTTTTTTTATTATTTTGATATAAAAAACACCCATATCAAGGCACCGGTAACAAAGCAAGGAGAATATACTGATTTTTTTAAAAGCTGATAATTAATTAATTAACCCAAATGAGTCAGCAAAAAACCGACCAACTTAATTACCGGTTTGCTGCCACTTTATATCAATGTGAATCCGTGACGACGTTCATTAATCAATTAGTTACATCTTAATTATATACTAATTGCACCGTACAATGCGATAAGACTTTCGTGGGCAGGCATGCTTTCCCATTATGTAATTAGTGTCATTGCTTTGCTAGTTAATTACCTTTAATTCGTGAATGCTTGGCAAAAAGTGTGGCATCCATATGTACCGGATAATTCTAAATTGTACTTCCAAGCGGCTGTGAGGTACTTCGCTATGGATGAAAGGGTAGCCTAAACATTTTTTTTGGTCAAATTAATAAATAGATTTGAAAGAATGATAATTTTAAAAGAGTGATAAAATAATATATTTTCATCATCAAAAGTTTTTTTTGAAATCAACTACAGGACTTAAATCCTACTTCCAAATCTCAACAACGTGGCAAATTGGAGATGGTTTAAGGATATCCTTTTGTTTAAGCACTGGAGCGCTGCCGGCCACACCTTAGAGTACCTTGCTCAACACTATGCGCCTACCACGACCCTTAATTTCGATCGCAGACGCAGAGCAACACATTCACACACTACTGACAACACTGAGAACTAACTATGGCGAAACATCGCTACCTGCAGGTAGTGTTCTAATATCGTGTCATATCATATCATATCGTGCCTTATCGTGTCGTGCCGTGTAAAAATTAGAAATGACCGGCACGACACGGTTAAGGCACGATGTGCCTAACCGTGCGGTGTATAATCGTGTCGTGTTGATTTGGTGCGGCGTGTTTTATTTGTGTTAACCGTCTTGAAAATTAAAAAAAAATCTAAAATATAAAAAATCTAAAAATATAAAAAATATATAGGAAAAAGAAATTCCTAACTGTCTATATAATATAATACTATATTTTTCTGTTTTTCCCCAAAAATTTGGACAAAGTTAAAAAAATAAAAAATGCCAAAAAATGAGAGAAAATTGCAAAAAATTTTTTTTCAATGGAAGAAATAGAAAAAAAAAAAGAAAAAAGCATATATATTTTATATACTATAATATAATATATTTATTTTTCAAAATTCAGAAAAAATTTAAAATTTTTTTTTGGATAAACCATGCCTATCCATGCAAGGATGGATCTAGTATGATCCAGGGGCTCCTGGATTTTGAAAAATAGTGTTTTTAGGTAATATTTTCGATAATCTGCCCCTTCAAAAAAAAAATTCCCCCCCCCCCCGCCCCCTCCCTAGATTGTTTGATTACATTTATTGAGAAAAAAAATATTTCATATCATGCATAATGAAATTATTATATAAAAATTTTAAAATATAAAGTTCCGTAGAGAAAATTTTTATCATCAATTTCATTATTTATCACATTGAGTTTTATTTTGTTGTTATTTTTTATGTAAAAAGATATTATTTTGATGAATTTTTATTAAATAAGAATATATATTAAATTATTATTATTATTATTTAAAACCCGATTAGTTAATAAATTTGAACCTGATAAGCTATTACAATCCAATAATTGCCCCCTTACCGAAATCCTACATTCGTGCCTAGCGGTATCTAGTGTGTCTAGTGGTCTCTAGTCGGGTCTACCGTGTCGTACATAATCGTATCGTGCCTGGTCATGTTTCCGTGTCGTACCGTGCCGTATTTCTTGTCGTGTTGTGCCGTGTATGCCCTCTTAACCGTGCCGAACACGGCACAACACGTGTCACGTATCGTGTCCTAACTGTGTCGTGTCCTTATCATGTCGTGTCGTTCGTGCTGTGTTCAGCCACGATGGCACGGTTTTGAGAACACTATGCATGAGAGGTAGCCCCACAACCATACACAATACGAGAGAAAAGATCTTTGACAACAGTTGTTGACCAAGTTTAACAATGATGATGGAACCGTTAGTAAAGGGGTGTGTTAGGAAAAATATTGAAAATTATTGTTAAAAATACGTTATAAAGTGGGGTGTTATAAAGACATTTAACAATAATTTTTATTTAAAAATCGTTGTTAAAGGGTCCTTTAACAATGATTTTTAAATAAAAACCGTTATTAAAAGACGCTTTAGCAATGGTAATTAGTTAAAACGTAATATTTAACAATGGTTTTAGGTACAAAACTGTTGTTAAAGGTAGTTTTAACAAAGGTTCCTTCAAAGAACCATTGCTAAATGGTTCTGCTGCTTTTTGATGTTTTGAGAGTCTATTTTAACAAATTTTTTTATTATAAAAAATTATTAAAAAAGTTCTCAATATTATAATGATGTCACTGAGTCATTTTAACAATGAATTAGATATATAACTGTTGTTAAATGAATGTTGTATAAGATCTTTTTTATCGTAGGACAACTGATGATGACCTAACATGGCGCTGGACAACATCAGGCAGTTTCTCGGTTAAATCGCAATATGATCAGCTATTTAGTGGCGGCAAGGTAAAAGACTCATTTGTGTGAATATGGAAGGCAAAAGTTACCACTACTAGAATTGTTGTTATTACCGTGGAAGAAAAAACGCTTGTTCCGTGGACTCAAGCACGGAAAAAACGTCATTTTCGTGAATTACCCACGGAAAAACTTCCACGGTACTTTCATCGCCAGAACAAATACTATTTCCGTAGAATACCACGGAGATAATCCTTTTCTGAGGAATTAAGCACGGAAATAATTTCACATCTCAAGGTTCTTACTTCCACGGAAATAATTTTAACAAGTCACGGAATAATTCTATTCATCCACGTTATTATTTTTCTATTATTAATTAATTTATGCAGATTTTAAGAAATATTATAATAGGTGAACCCGTTATTTCTGTCAGTAAAAGAACATTATTTCTGGCAATAACACCACATTATTTGTTCAGTAACACCACATTATTTCTGTCGGTAACGCGAATTATTTATGTTAGTAACTTTTGATTATTACTGGCAGATTTAAAAAAATTAAATATATGAACCCATTCCTGCACAAAATAGCATCCCTAATTTTTATTTTGTTTTCCAATTGTCAACTGATGATAAATTAAAATAATCAAGCATTGAAAATAACTTTAGAAAAATAATATAGCATATAAAAAAACACCAATTAGAAGTACATCAAATCAAAAAATATAGGTATTCAACTGCCAAAATATAAACCCGTATATCAACTGCAATATTGCTATAATTGAAAATCATATGATGTCCTTGAGTTGGCTGAGAAATGAGACTATGACCCTACAAGCACAACATACAGTGAAGAACAAAAATTAGTATTGTGAAATATCAAAACCTTATTTGTTTGCACTCAATTCTCACTATAGAAAGCTGAAAATTCACCTGAGGTAAAACTACATTCATCCTCATAGCTCTTTGAAATGACTGAAAAATGGGACCATGATGATCCTATGAATGAAATTAGTAATATAAATTAGTATGTTATCAACAAAGCAGTACATCCCAATAATTATCTTAAATTCAATTTTTGTTACCTGAAAAGTAGGATGTTGAACTCCCAACAAAACAGTATCTCCTAATTGTTAGTTTGTAATAATCTTAAAGTCAATAATATGATAAATTTGTTATATAAAGCTTTGTTCATGAATTGGATATTTAAACGATATTTTGTTTCCTTGAGTATTATTGAATTTATGAATCATTCCGAGTTCATGACTGGAATTGTGAAACTTCATAATATAGAATATACTATTAAAAGTCACTAACCAAGGTAATTAGCAAGAACACTAATTAACCGTTATCAGGTTAGTATGTGGATTAAATGATGGTCAAGTTTTACAAACCATAGACAAAGAGTTATCATTTTAATCACATAGATAGATGTTCAAGGAATATCGTATTTGATAGACCCCGAATGAAACATTAAATGGAATTGTGTTCGTGTCATTAATGTTTTCGTTCAGTATTAAATTCTAAAGTATGAGGTATTCATCTTTCCTACATAAGGTATGTATGTGTGTGATTTCTACCAAACGTTATCCGTAAAAAGGTGGCTATAAAGGTAGCTCTTCGGTATACATAACTTATGCGGAGGAAGAGATGGTTTGCCAAAAGTACTATTGTCCCTCGTATTTCTATACGAGTTATAGCATCACTGGGCCCCTTGATAGAGTAACATTATCGCTAGCGGTATAATTATAAGAGTAAGTATATTTGATAATTTACTCGGGATCAAGAAAAGATTAAGTTTGCAAGGATGACACATACCTACCTTGAAAGCGATCGATAGCTATGAGACAAAAGAATTAAACACAAGTAAATAGTTCTTGGATCATGATATATTGTACAAGACATCATCATCTGTGTAATTGGATGGTCATAGTGCATTCGCCGGATGCCTCCTATGATTATAGAAGTTAAAACGGTTTTAACTCTATTTACCAACATAACACGGATCTGTCGGGTCACACGTAGTATAGGAGTTAATCGGAGAATCTTATTGATTAATTATAAAATATTTATAATTAATAATAAGATGGTTATAATTAATTATATATGATATAATTATATTTGTCATAGAGATGACAAGAAGCAAAAATCAGATTGAATTTATAACGTGTTGGACACGTCGTATAAATTCGCCGAAACAACAACCGAGAAAAATATAATTGTAGATGACAATTATATATATTTGATTTGGATTTTAAATGTTAATTATGGATTTGAATTATGGGCCAAAGCCCATTTATAATTAAAGTCTTAATTAATAATTAAAAGCCCAAAATCAGAAAAGCCCAAAATCCGAAAAGCCCAAAAAGGCCCATGAAAAGCCATGACGACCTCCAAGGGTATTTTGCTAATTTTTCCAAAAGCCCAAGGGTATTTCGGTAATTTGGCCAAAAAGCCCAATGGCGTTTTGGTAAATTGGATGAACTTTAAGGGTATTTTGGTCTTTTCACATTGGAACCTCCATACTATTCATGAGGGTATTTTCGTAATTTGTCAATCTCACATTTTCTATAAATAGAGGGGTAGGGTGAGAGAGAAAGCTACACAAAATCAGTTCTACTTTCTCTCTCTCGGTATACGGTTGTTTCAGAATTCACGGGATCGGTGAATAGTGTTTTTACGAAAGTTGCGGTATTTCTGCACATTTGTGAAATAGAATTACTGCGAGTCGTGAATAGTACTATTTCGTCTTTTTCTCGGGTGAATAGTGTTTTTGCGAGAAACCGCGGTTTATAGTATTTCTGGCAAAAGAAATAAGCCGCCTACAGTCGATCCTGGTGGATAACCTACAGAGGCATCAGACGTTTGGTGCTCCGAGACAAGCCGATTTTCATTCCAATTAAAATTTGGAAGCGAGGTATAACATCTTATGTTAATCTATTTAATTGTTAAGTAGATTAATATTTTAGAAATCAATCATGGAGTAGATCAATAAAGGTTTAAAGAGGTGTGTATCTCTCGGTAATCATCCGACACATCACTTTAACCCTAAACTTAAGTTAGAAGTAAAATAATATTTTACCGTCTTTTGTAAAGGATTAAATGTCTGTATCTCTCGGTAATTATCCGACATACTTTAATCCCTAACTTAAGTAGAAGTAAAAATTTTGTTCTACGGTCTTTCCGCAGCTTGAGCATTAATGGGATTTGGGCATTCCAAAACCCAACAGTGGTATCAGAGCAAAGGCTCTCCCGCTGATTGATTTTCTAAAAGGTTATATCTTATGCAAATAAGATGTATATACCCTGTATCGGTTTAATTCTTAGATTTGCAGCTTAAAGTCCAAACCAAATAAAATTAGATTTTCTTGGTTCGGCTCTGTCGACTAAGAAAGTTAAATTAGATTTAAGCTTTCTTTATACTTTCTTTACGCTTTCTTTTCGAAAACTTTTGATTGTGTTAAAGTATATCTAAGAATGTGATGAAGCAATAAAGTACCTGAGTAAGAGCTGTTGATCTCCACACATAAAAGATAAGGTGATGTCAAAGAAAGATGGGAAGTGGATACCTTCGGTATTCTTTCTGACAAGCCCTTTTACGTGTCCTGATAACTGGCCCAAAATGAACTTTGTCACGTTACCAAATTACTTTTGCGCTTTCGAAACATGACAAATGTAACTCTTTTGCTTTTTCGAAAACCTTGGTTATGAAAAGTATATCTATGAATGTGATGAAGCAATAAAGTACCTGAGTAAGAGCTGTTGATCTCCACACCTGAAAGAGATGGTTTTGTCTAGGAAAGATTGAATTTAAAGTGGTTCTCGTGACCCCGATCTTTCCTGGGAGCCCCTTTTACGTGTCCTGATAAATGGCCCAAAAGGAACTTTGTCACGTTATCAAATTGCTTTCTCGTACCAAAAAGAATTAACTGTTTTGAAACCATATAAAATGTTTATATGCTTTTTACGGTATAAGTAAATAACAAAGATATAGCTGCAAAATAAAGAATTGAGAACTGATAGACATATACGTGACTGATTCATGTATAAATATATACTAGCTATATACCCACGCGTTGCAGCAGAATTTTTTATTTAAACATTAAAATATTATAAGATAAAAAAATTCACATTTATCTAATATTAAATTATAAATTCACCAAATTATAGAGAAAACATATAATAAAGACTATATTTAATCTTGGATGAGATTTTTGCACAATATGAGTTAATGATTCATGATTTTTATGGAAAGAAAAGTAAATTATTCTAACATATATTATCACCATTAATTCCTTACCAAATATGCACAAAGTTGCTAAATAAAAAACAAAAATTATGGAAATAATAGTATATAAGGGAAAGAAATGGAGAGAAAGAGGGGATCAATGGACGCGATCACATACGTTCGATCAACCAACAATAAATATTATCCGTCTAATTGAGGGATAAAATGGGTATAATAAAAATTTACAATGACAAAAAATGGACCCTCCAATTCTTAGATACTTTATATAATAGTATAGATAAAATGTTTGTATGAACTGGTAAATTAGATTTACTGCTTTGATATGAAATGTATCTTATCATAAACGCAAAGCTACTCCTATTGGATAGATAATAGCTATATACGTGACTGATTCATGTATAAATATATACAAAATGTTTGTATGAGCTGGTAAATTGGATTTACTGCTTTGATAATAAATGAGTAAATTTGATTTATCATTTTTGAGAAACCGTGAAATAATGTTATGTCAAAGAAAGACTGGAAAATAAACTTTCAATGGTCTTTCTGACAGACGTCTTTCACGTGTTCATAAGTCTGTTTAAAGTCAGCTTAACAAACTGACTAATTATAAATGTGTAAATTAGATTTATCATTTTTAAAAAACCGTGAAGGAAGATTGTGTCAAAGAAAGACTGGAAAAGGAACTTTCAGTGGTCTTTCTGGCAGACATCTTTTACGTGTTCGTAAGTCTATTTAAAGCCAGTTTAACAACTGACTGCTTACGATGTTAAGCATATTCACAAATCCGAAAAATTAAGTAATATGCCCTACCTACTCTGTCATCCGCAAATCAATGTTCATTGGCAGACGTGACCTACTCAGTAGGCGTCACCTTTTACCTTTGGTTGTCGAGGGTTATGTCCGACATAACGAACCAAATAGAGTGAGGTTACTTACCAATGATTTCCAAAACAGTTTTGGGCTTGGGGCAAAGTTTTGTTAAAACATGTGATGTTTAACGAAACCAAGAATCACATAGAGATGTGATTAGCAAAGAGTTGCTTACCTAAGATAATTAATAAATGAGTTATTCAACAATAACTTGATTATCAGTGAAAATAGGGATCTTGGTTCTAACTACAAACGGGAATAGAACAAATTTGTAGTGGGAGTTTTATTTGAAATAAGACATTACATGAACAAAGCTAAAAATCTTTACATTTTAAACGTTGTAGCACATGGCTAAAGAAACTCTTACTAATACGTTCTGTGCGCTCATAATTATACTAAGACATGAGAAACTCGAGTACGTCCTTAACACACTAATCCCTGCACATGACTGCTGAGTAGTTGCTGACAAATGAAGTCACCATGTACAACAAGCACAAAGAAGATGAGCTTGATGTACAAAGTTTCTTGGTCAAGAAATTTAAGGTGACTAAATCTCCGCTGAGTCATAAGATGACTAAGGGCAGCTCTCTTGACACTCACATGCTTCGTATGACGAGCGATGTTGAGTAGTTGGAGAAGCATAACAGTCTGTTGAGCAAATAGTTTGCTACAGATGTTATTTTGAACTCTTTCCCTACTAGCTATTCTAATTTTATCAGGAATTATCATATGCTGGGAATGAACAAGAGCTTGCAGGAGCTCAAAAGGATGTTGAGGATCGCTGATGGGGAGATGAAGAAGAGTTCTTCTAACCTCATGATCCAAGAAGGTGGAAGTAGGATTAAAAAGACGAAACGCAAAGTGACTCCCAAAGTGGCACTTAAGTACAAGAGTAAAGGGAAAATGTTTCCTAATCAGAATACTCCCAAGGTAAAAGTCTTTTCTACCTCTGACGGTTTTTGCTGTCAAAGCAAGGGTCATTGGAAGAGGAACTGCCCTAAGTATCTAGAGGTTGTGAGGACAAGAAATGTTCTCAAGAATTCAACCTCAGATATTTTTGTTGTTGAAGTTAACGTTGTTACCTCTATTCATGATTGGGTATTGGATCTTTGGATCATGTGCTCATATTTGTTCAAATATAGAGGCACTAAAGAATAGGAGAAAACTAAGTAATAAGGAAATACAACTCCGAGTTGGAAACATGTGCACAAGTTGCGGTCGTAACGATCGGAAGTATAGAGTTGTGTTTGCACTAGCGGGTTTATAATGGAACTTGAAAATGTATATTTTGTTCCAAGTATTTTCGAAACATCATTTCAATCTCATGTTTAGAAATGAATGATTTCTCTTTTGTTATAAAGGACAATGGTTGTTCTATATACAAAGATGAGTTATATTATGGATCTTCTTTTATGATGAATGATCTTTATATACTGGAAATAGACAAACCTATATTTAACATCAATAAACGACTCAAAACATCTCATGAAAGTATGACTTTCATATGACATTATCGCCTTGGTCATATAAATGAGAAACACATCAAAAGTTACATGAAGTTGGACTTCTTGGTAATTTTAATATTGTGAATCTTGTTTACGTGAAAAATGACCAAATTGCCTTTCTCCAAGAAGGGCGAAAGGACAAGTGACTTATTAGCCCTTATACACACAGATGTATGCGGACAAATGAGTACTTGTACAAGAAACGGTGATCGCTACTTTATCACATTTATTGATGATTACATTAGATATGGTTATGTCTACTTGATGAGACATAAGTCTGAATCTTTTGAAAAGTTCAAGGAATTCAAGACTGAAGTAGAAAATCAACTGAATAAAAGTATTAAGATCTTACGGTCAGACCGTAGAGGCGAATACTTAAGTTATGAGTTTATAATGTACTTAAAATAATGTGGGATAGTCTCACAACTCACACCTCCGGGAACGCCACAATGTAATGGTGTTTCTGAGAGGAGGAATCAAACTTTGTTAGACATGGTTCGTTCCATGATGAGTAATACCACACTCCCAAAAATGTTTTGGGGGCATGCACTAGAAACTGCTGCACTAATAATAAATAGGGTTTCATCCAAGTCAGTAGAAAAGACTCCATATGAGTTATGGTTTGGTAAGGTACCAAATATGTCTTATCTTAAAATTTAGGGTTGCAAGGTATTTGTCAAACGTTCGACTTCTGACAAATTTGGACCCAAAGCGATAAATGCTTTTTCGTAGGGTATCCTAAGGAAACAAAAGGATATTACTTCTATTATCGATCGAGAACAAGATAATTGTTGCTCGTCATGGTATATTTTGGAGAAAGAGTTTCTCGCAAAAGGAAGTAGTGGGAGTAATGTAATACTTGAAGAAATTCAAGATACATCACACAATACAATATCGATGCGATCGAGATAAACCCACCACTTGATTCTTGACAAATGAGCATTTGGAAGAACCAAATCTACAAATAGTTGTGGAAGAAGTTCTAGTCCCAAGCTCATCTACTTCAACGCAAGTTGAAATAGAACTAAATCCGCATACTGATGTGGATGAAGTTCGACGACTTTCGAAGAACAAGTGCTACGAAGGTCACATAGGACAGTCCGTGCACCTGAAAGGTACATGGGACTGCATGAAGTCTCAGTATTTGATGCTGAAGATCCTCTGACCTATGCGGAAGTAGTGGATAGATCCGACTCTCATAAATGGCTGGAGGCCATGAGATCCGAAATACAGTCCATGTATGACAACAAGGTTTGGAACCTGGTTGCACCACTTGTTGGGGTAAAACTCATAGCTAACAAGTGGGTTTTTTAAAAGAAAAACAGGCATGGATGATAATATGACTGTTTACAAAGTACGGCTAGTAGCGAAAGGTTTCAAGCAAATTCTCGACGTAGATTATGATGAAACTTTTTCGTCCGTAGCTATGTTTAAGTTAATTCGGATGCTCCTAGCAATTATCGTATTTCATGATTATGAAATATGGCAGATGAATGTCAAAACCGCCTTCCTAAATGGAAATTTAGAAGATGACGTGTATATGATACAGCCCATAAGTTTTGAGGATCCAAAGAATGCTGGGAAGGTATGCAAGCTTCTCAGATCCATTATGGATTGAAGCAAGCATCACGGAGTTGGAATCTTTGATTTGACGAAGAAGTCAAACAGTTTGACTTCGTCAGATGCGAAGAAGAACATTGTGTATACAGGAAAACTAGTGGGAGTGTCATTGCTATTTTAATCCTCTATGTGGACGATATACTCTGGAAATAATATTCCCCTATTGCAATCAGCCAAATCTTCATTAAAGAAAGTGTTATCAATGAAAGATTTGGGCGAGACTGTCTATATACTATGCATAAAGATCTATAGAGATATATCTAAAAGACTTATTGGATTAAGTCAAAGCACATACATTGATAAAGTGTTGAATCGGTTGTCAAAGATGCGAGAATTCTAAGAAAAGATTTACGCCAATGAATCATGGTGCACGCGACTTAGCAAGACTCGGTGTCCTTTGACAAGCGATGAGCAAAGCATAATGAGTAGAGTACCATATGCTTCGGCTATTGTCTCTATCATGTACGCCATGTTGTGCACTCGCCACGATGTCTCGTACGCTTGGAATGTGACGAGTAGATATCGAGCTAATCTATGCTAGAGCACCTTTGAAATCGCAAAAAATATCTTTAAGTACTTAAGAAGAACTAAGGATATGTTTCTCATCTACGGTGTTGACTCGGAGCTCGTGGTAAGTGGTTACACAGACGTTATCACCTCATATGAAAAATCATAAATAGAGGCGACGTAAAGATTTATAAAATTGACACAGTCGACAACACAGCTGATCCACTTACAAGATCTCTACCTCAAGTCAAGCACTAGTTGCACATATCTTCTATTGTTTGAGACACATAATAGATTGACTGTGAAATTTTCCTTTAAATCTGAGAGATTTATAGAATAAAGAGATTTGTATAAGGCATGGCTCAATATGATTGACTCCAAGCTTAAGTGGGAGATTGTTAGTTTGTAATAATCTTGAAGTCAATAATACGATAAATTTGTTATATAAAGCTTTGTTCATGAATTGGATATTTAAACGATATTTTGTTTCCTTGAGTATTATTGAATTTATGAATCATTCCGAGTTCATGACTGGAATTGTGAAACTTCATAATATAGAATATACTCTTAAAAGTCACTAACCAAGGTAATTAGCAAGAACACTAATTAACCGTTATCAGGTTAGTATGTAGATTAAATGATGGTTAAGTTTTACAGACCATAGACAAAGAGTTGTCATTTTAATCACATAGATAGATGTTCAAGGAACATCGTATTTAATAGACCCCGAATGAAACATTAAATGGAATTGTGTTCGTGTCATTAATGTTTTCGTTCAATATTAAATTCTAAAGTATGAGGTATTCATCTTTCCTACATAAGGTATGTATGTGTGTGATTTCTACCAAACGTTATCCGTAAAAGGTGGCTATAAAGGTAGCTCTTCGGTATACATAACTTATGCGGAGGAAGAGATGGTTTGCCAAAAGTACTATTGTCCCTCGTATTTCTATACGAGTTATAGCATCAATGGGCCCCTTGATAGAGTAACATTATCTGCTATCGAGTATAATTACAAGAGTAATTATATTTGATAATTTACTCGGGATCAAGAAAAGATTAAGTTTGCAAGGATGACACATACCTACCTTGAAAGCGATCGATAGCTATGAGACAAAAGAATTAAACACAAGTAAATAGTTTCTTGGATCATTATATTGTACAAGTACATCATCATCTGTGTAATTGGATGGTCATAGTGCATTCTCGCGATTCCTCCTATGATTATAGAAGTTAAAACGGTTTTAACTCTATTTACCAACATAACACGGATCCTGTCGGGTCACACCGTATAGGAGTTAATCGGAGAATCTTATTGATTAATTATAAAATATTTATAATTAATAATAAGATAGTTATAATTAATTATATATGATATAATTATATTTGTCATAGAGATGACAAGAAGCAAAAATCAGATTGAATTTATAACGTGTTGGACACGTCGTATAAATTCGCCGAAACAACAACCGAGAAAAATATAATTGTAGATGACAATTATATATATTTGATTTGGATTTTAAATGTTAATTATGGATTTGAATTATGGGCCAAAGCCCATTTATAATTAAAGTCTTAATTAATAATTAAAAGCCCAAAATCAGAAAAGCCCAAAAAAGCCCAAAAAGGCCCATGAAAAGCCCATGACGACCTCCAAGGGTATTTCGGTAATTTGGCCAAAAAGCCCAATGGCGTTTTGGTAAATTAGATGAACTTTAAGGGTATTTTGGTCTTTTCACATTGGAACCTCCATACTATTCATGAGGGTATTTTGGTAATTTTTCAATCTCATATTTTCTATAAATAGAGGGGTAGGGTGAGAGAGAAAGCTACACAAAATCATTTCTACTTTCTCTCTCTCGGTATACAGTTGTTTCAGAATTCACGGGATCGGTGAATAGTAATTTTACGAAAGTTGCGGTATTTCTGTACATTTGTGAAACAGAATTACTGCGAGTCGTGAATAGTACTATTTCGTCTTTTTCTCAGATGAATAGTGTTTTTGCGAGAAACCGCGGTTTATAGTATTTCTGGCAAAAGAAATAAGCCGCCCTCTGGTCAGTCCTGGTGGATAACCTACAGAGGCATCAGACGTTTGGTGCTCCGAGATAAGCCGATTTTCATTCCAATTAAAATTTGGAAGCGAGGTATAACATCTTATGTTAATCTATTTAATTGTTAAGTAGATTAATATTTTAGAAATCAATCATGGAGTAGATCAATAAAGGTTTAAAGAGGTGTGTATCTCTCGGTAATCATCTGACACATCACTTTAACCCTAAGCTTAAGTTAGAAGTAAAATAATATTTTACCGTCTTTTATAAAGGATTAAATGTCTGTATCTCTTGGTAATTATCCGACATACTTTAATCCCTAACTTAAGTAGAAGTAAAATTTATGTTATACGGTCTTTCCGCAGCTTGAGCATTAATGGGATTTGGGCATTCCAAAACCCAACACTAATATCAAATTTAAGAAAACATAATAGGTTTTCTGGATGTTTGATTTGGACAAGGGAGAAAAATTAGAGGTGTAACAAGATAGAGATAGAAGAGTCATTAAATATTAATTACCTGATTTATTTCTTCTTTTAGAAGAGAAAATATGACATCAACTGTAAAAATAAAATTAGAGTCATTATTTCTGTGAGTAATGTCAATATTTCTGTGAGTAATGTTAATATTTCTGTATGAAATATTGAAGTTATGTAGTAATGCTAATATTTCTGTGAGTAATGTCATAAAAAATGGTTTGCAATTAAGAATTTGACATCTCCAATAGCAGTACCCAAAGCAACCAGGACAACATTTTTCTTTTTACTCTGAAAAAAAGTTAACCTTTGAATCATAATTGAGGTTCATCAAAATTTTACTGACAGAAGAAAATATTATCACAAGTACCTTGTTTCTTCCATTAGAGCATGCAATGCAAGAGTAGACGGCAGCTGAGTCGGGATCCTTCCAACCAGTCACGATTTCTCCAGAGCTCGTATCCCATACCTAAAAATTAAAGAATATTAAATATATTTCAGAAAATTGCAGTCAAATTAAGCACAAATTTAAGATTGATTCGGGAGAGAGAGCGGCGAAGTATCGACCATCCGGCGAGAAAGAGTTGGATTGTTTCGTGTTCTTGAGAAGGGGAGAGGAAGATGACGGAGGAGGTGAAGGATTTGGTTTTGGTTATAGAACGGAGGAGGTGAGGAGAGGACGATGAAAGAGACGACATCTCTAAATTTTGGGTTAACTAAAAAAAATAGGGATTCAATCGATCCTTAAAAAGGATTGGAGTAAAACATGCGACATCTCCAAATTTTTTGGCGGATTGTCAATTCATTTTGGCGGAGATTGAAATTTCATTTAGGTTAAAGAAAGAAATTGTTATGATTAGAAATGAAAGAGACGGGAAAATGAATTGGAAAAGAATGGGTGTGACGGAGTAGAGTATTTCCATAAAAGTCTGTACTTATTTTCGTGAAATAGAGAATTCTGGAGTATTTCCGTGAAAATGTAGATTATGTTCCGTGAATTATATTTTCGTGCAAATTTTTTCTGTGAACTTGTCTACAGAAATGATGAGTCTCACGCGTCAATCTCCTTATTTCCGTAGAACTCAGATTTATCATACAAAAAATATCAACTAAGCACAGTAATAATTCAAATTCTAATAGTGTACACCCTCATGTCAAATTCTAATAGTGTACACCCTCATGTCGTATATATTTCTACTTGCTTTTGCAAAACAGACTGCTCACACAAGATGTAATGACAAGGCACAATTTTCCATTCACTCCAGGTTGTGTCATGTGAAACAATTGTCCTACGGAAAATGTCATGCATCTCTTTCTCTACTGCCCTACAGCTGTCTACTTATGGACTACGTTATCAACACAACTTGGAGTTCAAATGATTAAACTAGCAGACACCGTCCTAACCACATACATGGTATCAAAACCGGCACTACCTGAAAGATATGATAAATGGAACACCTATTTTATCGCGGCCATGAATGTCACATGGAAAGAAAGAAACACGAGATGTTTTACGCGAAAGAGAACACCAATGGAGATTATGGTCACCCGCATCACTCAAAATGCAGAACTATTTTTGAAGTATTGCTGATACAATTTTACGGTTTTAGTTTTACATTTCCCTCTTATGTATTATGTCTTATGTCTCACTTACTGATATGCATGATGTGACTTTAAAGACAGACTTTTGTAGTACAGAGGTAATTCTGTAACACTCGTTGTAAAACCTTATTTAATTTTTAAATAAAAATATGCCTTGGCAACTTCTGCCAACCTTATCAAAAAAAGATAGAATAGTGTCTTTTGGAAGAATAGTAGAAGAATGATATTCTTAACTATTCGGAAGAATGAAAATATTATTTGACGGTTGCTAATCAGAATAGTTAAAATATGAATAATTATAATACTAACAATGATGATGATGATGATAATAATAGTAAAATATTAATAATAATTATAATAATTATTATTATTATAATATAATAATAATAAAATAATAATCATAATCCATAATCATAATCATAACAAAATAATAATATTTAGAGTTATAATCATTATAATATAATAAAAATATAAACATAATCATAATATAATAATATAATAATTTAATAATATAATAATAATAAATTAATTATAATCATAATCATAATAATATAATAATAAATAATTATAATTTTAATAATATAATAATATAATACAACATAATAAAATAATAATAATAATCATAATCATGATAATAATAATCATAATAATATAATAATTAAAAATTAAAAATTATAATCATATTCATAATATAATAATAATAATAATAATAATAATAATAAATAATTTTAATCATAATAATATAATAATATATTAATAAAATTATAATCATTATCATAATAATATAATAATAATAAATAATCATAATCATAATCATAATAATATAATAATAATAAATAATCATCATCATAATAATATAATCATATTTATAATCATAATATAATAATATATTACTAAAATCATACTTATTATAATATAATTTTAATATTATCATAATATAATAATAAATCATAATTATAATCATAATATAATATAATATAATAATATAATACAACATTATCAAATAATAATCACTATTCTGATGAGAGCTGATCTGGTATACCACCTATTGCTTGGTATACCATATTAACACTGTTTCGCAATCTTGTACTTAGTCTAAAATTCATTTGACAAATTAATTCATCGAAATAGTAATTTTATTTCCACTTTTTGCTATTACATGGAATGCCAAAAATAGCCCTTAGATATACAATTTTAGCGGTGCAAAAGCCCTATATATGTTATTAGTATATATTAATTCATAGTAAAGTTTTCGAAAGCTATATAAAATAGAGGATTGCAAGGTAGATGGAACATTCTGTTATACACTTAATTTAGGGTATGTTTGGCAATAGCAAAAAAATTGAATATAATTGTTATTCTACCGAATTAATTTGCCAAACGAATTTTACACTAAGTAGAAGAGTGCGGAAGAGTGTTAATCCGGTATACCAAGTTATAGGTGGTATACCGGATTAGCTCTCGTCGGAATAGCAATTATTATTTGATTATTTTGTATTATATTATTATATTATGATTATTATTATGATTATAGCTACGACTTATTAGTATTATATTATTATATTATATTATATTATGATATTCTTATTATTATGATTCTATTATGTTATTATAATTATGATTATTTATTATTATGATATTATTATTATTATTTTATTATATTATTATATTATAATTATGATTATTTAATATTATATTATTATATTTTGATTATGGTTATATTATTATTATATTATTATATTATAATGATTACAATTATTTATTATTATTATTATTATTATTTTTATATTATTTTAATTATGATTTTAATTATGTTATATTATATTTTTATATTATTACATTAGGATTATATTATTAAAATTAAAATTATTTATTATTATTATGATTATGATTATAATTATATTTTTTATTATATTATTATTTATTATGATTATGGATTATGATTATTTTATTATTATTATTATTATACTATTATTTTTATTATTACTATTATTATTTATTATTATTTTTATTATCATCATCATTGTTAGTACCATAATTATCCATATTTTAACTATTCTGATTAACGACTGCCAAATGATATTTTCACTCTTCCAAATAGTCAAGAATACCACTCTTCTACCCCTCTTCAAAAAAGATACTATACTATCACTCTTCCAAAATTACCACTTTTTTAAAACTATTCCTTATTTTGTCAAACGAACTCTTTTAAGGAATCATTATAGAGAATAATGCAAACTTAGCACGTAGCTTAGATTTTCGAGGAGAATCATAAAAAGGATTTTAATTATCCTCTATATGTGGATGTTAAAAGGCTACGTTTAGGCGCTTATGTGGCGCTAATACTCGAGTCTAGAAGTGCATGTACTATTGTACTGTCCATTTATTATTATTGCAATATATTTTGAAAGCAACTAAATCATGCAATTGCAACTTCTATGCAAATTAATTACTTGGGAAAGCTTTTCTTAAGTTAAAGATAAAGATAAAGCCTGCCAACATGAAATAATTTTTAAGGATTTAATTTCCACATAAATGAGAATAAACTATGATAAGGTTGCCAACATTAAAAAATTTAAAGGATTTTCCACATAAATGAGAATAAACATGTGATGTTTTCTTATGAAGAGCATATTAATTATCTTAATTACCAACAAGATCAAAAGCTAATTTTCAACAAAGTTTAGTAATACTAATGCACTTATATATATGTACAATGAATATTAATGTTCAGTGAAAAGTGTGTTTCTCTTTTCACTTCATACATATGGGCTCTCAATTTCTCAAATAATTTTGAGGAATAGCTGAATTTTCAGTTGATGGGATGACCTCAGAGAAGCAATCACATAGGTCATGTACCAATGTACGAGTTCTTTGAAGTTGAATACTACAATGTCTAAGAGCTGGTTTTCCGGAAGAAAAAAAATGAACCCAAAAGTATGATATCTACAATATGCCTCATCCCTACATTATCAAATCAGATTAGAATCCGCACGCATGCTACTTGCGGTTGCGGCAGGCTGGTTTTCTATCATATCTTGATAAATTTCTTTAAAATTAAAGATTATTTTTAAAGTTAGAGCATAGACGAACAAATCGATCCACTAAAATATGAATCCGCATCTCTGAAGTACTTCACGGTCCGTGAAGTAATGTCCTATATATAAATCTCAACCGTCATTGTTCTAACCGCGAGCAGCCGTCAAATAAATCCAACGGTTAAAATTTACGGACAATAACTCTGCACCCATAGAGTACTACAGATCAAGAAAGATGCGAAAGTTATTCCATACAAATAAAATTACGCAACTTAATACATATTTGGTCACCCTCGAATGGCTGAAGTTGAGGCGGATTTAAATCACAGGCCATACACTCAGCTGCACAAGAATCGCAACAGGAAGATGTCCTTGATCTTCTTGTATAACACAGCCGTATCGAAAGGGCGTTGTGGGTTGTTTTTTTACTGTGCTTTGAGCATTTGAGAGACTGCTACTATTAATTGGGAGCACAGAAGTTGAACCAGAAAATTCTGAAAGAGATATATAATGCTAGATGCAACATGCAAGTACCGTGTGATGAGATGAAGGGATAGTATGGTGTAAGATGCCATGATCGATCAATGTCACAGCGTATCATATAACAGTAACACCAAACGGGATATATATCAAGCACCCGACCAACCACTTCTTCTGCTCTTTCAACGAGTTCTCTGCTCCCGCCTCATGAGACATGCCTTACAACCTCTTCAAATGTTTTGGACAAAGGTGTTGCCATGTTGGGGTTGGTAACTAGATCATGTGCCTTGTGTTGCTATTTGTTAGAACTTAACAATCTCAATTAGCTTACAATTAATTCATACCTGTTCCTTCTAATTAAATATAAAAAAATATTTCCTTTTTTATCGACAGTGCATGACAGATAACTATACACTCTGATATCACTTGTCATGGATTCACTTGCTTGGTCACAGGGAATCAATCAAGCAATTCCTCCCTAAAAAGTAAAAAAGAAAAGAGCAACAGTCCCCCGTCGGCTCTATTTCTTAAATAAATGTGTGTTCTATTTGTCGACATATAAGTCACATATAAAGACCAATCTGAAATGGGCCTTCTTGAGCCTGACAAGTAGGGAAAAGATCGAATTAGATGTGTGCATCATTTAGGTGGCATTTCGAAATTTCGATCATGGCCACGATATTGTGGGTACTACTACTACAGTACTACCACTATCGAGATTTGAAAATTGTTGCATTATTTTTTGTCGTTTATGATATGACCCATAACCATAAGGTTATAACTCTTTATCCCGTACAGAGATTGATGTGTAGCATCCAATAGACCAATACCCATAACCTAGCTGAAAATAAACTTAATCATTGATCTGGTCAGAGATTGGGATGTGCCTACACTACATATAGGTTGTATTTTTGTGATTTATCTGGTCTTTCTTTTAATGTCTAGGTGTTTGGATTTGGTGTTGAGTGTTGACACATTCCGATTGGGCTGTTGATCCAAAGAGTCAATGTTGGTTTGATGAATACTGCAAAATTGAGTACCACTAAATGATTTTGGATGGACAAGTACAGCAAGTAGTCATTTATCTATACTATACACAGAGTATACAAACTGAATTTGTTCATTAATAGTATGTATAATTATTAATATCTTCATATTTTAATTTATAATTAAGATTGACTAATTTTTTTAAAAGTGACGGTTCAGATTTTAGTCAAATTCATTTTTTCTCTTCATTGCATTTGTTATTTTTTACCATATATATAAGAGGTCTAAAAAATTATATATCAAATAAATTAAATAACTATTAATAATTTTTATTGTAAAAAAACAAACTACATATTTACAATCTTACTCAAAATAAAAATTTATTGTATTTTATACATTGTCTTTCATTAAATAATAAATTAATTTTATTTAAAAATTTAAGAGCATTTATAATTATTTTAGATATAAATTATATTTAAATAAAATATATATTATTTATTTATAATAAATTAATGCTAAATATAATTATTTTAGAAAAAAAAAGTTGTATATTAAATAAATGGAATAAGAACTATTATTATTTTTTATTATAAAAAAGTAAGCACTGTACAACCATACTAAAAAATATTATATTTTATACTTCATTTCTTATTAAATAATGAATTAATTTTATTTAAAAATGTAAGTCTTTATAATTGACTTAGACATAAATTATATTTAAGTAAAATATATCACTTATTTATATTAAAATTAGTGTCAGATACAATTTTTTTCTTAAAATGAAGAGGTCCATGGAGGGATTCACGGCTAGTAATTAATAATATATTGAAGGAGATCATCTGTCAATTAATTAAGAGTAACCGAGTTACGCCTAATTAATGATGGCGGTATACTCTCACATGAAGGAAATCATGGGATCAAATTTGTCATATATAGTGCCTGAATTGAGCTTATCATTTTGTAAGACTTATACGCGTAAATATGTGCCTATAAAAACATTTTTTAAAGTTCATTTCGCGTACATCTTATCTTCTTAATTAGAAAAACCAATTCAAACATATACGCACCATTATCAATTTATCATCAGGCGTAGTCCCAATGACTTAATAGAATTTTCGCCGTATGATCACACACACAAGTACAAATTACTAAAATACTGCCAAATGAATCAAGTCATAGACTATAAAAATGTTTATTCAGGACTGAAGAGATAGAGGCCTCAAATTAATATGTGAGGAGTGTTCAAATGCTTCAATTTTAATAAAAAAGTGAGAACTGAAATATCAAAAAATATATATTAGATTTGATCTATATTATATTTTCTTGTTATACATAAAAGTATTCATTGTTTTCACCTTCATTTTATATAAATCAATAAGTTATATAATCAAGGTCCAAAAGTTAATCATATTAGAATTTTTTTGCAATTTTTTTAGTCACATAAAATAATATTCAAACATTATAATTTTTAATCAATTCATAAATAAAATAACTTAGATCAAATCTAACGGTTTTTTTATATTTTAATTTTAAATTTTGAGTTATTAGTTATTTAAAAACTGGAGATATGATTGAGGCAAAAAAAATTGACGTGTTTGAACACTCCTCTTAATATTTTGTATGACTATATATAGCTAGATACAAGTATTTTCAATTAAAATAAAAACATTATAACGACAGTCCTTTCTCAATAAAAGTTTGTTTCTCTGGTTAAATTCTATGATAACACACCATAAAATGGATTCGTTTCAGCAGTAGATTGGGCCAACTCTGAAAATAAGTTTTCTGTTTTCGGGCCTAACAATAAAGGCTAATTGGAAAAAGATCAAATCATAATAGGCCTCATAAATCATTATAGTCCGATAGCATATATGCCCAATATAAAATCGTTGTGACAACTGACAATTTAATTTAGGAAAATTTAGTTTTATGCCATCTCAAAATTTTTAATTTAGCAAAATATCACTTCAAAACTTAAGCTTTACTAAATGTCACTTCAAAACTAATCTAATTAGATAAATATCACAATTATACATATTATATATACTTTTACCATAAAAAAAATAAAATATACCATATTCTGAAAATTATTTTGTTATTTCCTAGTTTACCCTTCCTCCCTTCAGAAAATATTGTTTTTAATTCTCCTTCTTCCTTTCTCTTTCGACAAAACGGAATGTTCTTCCTTCTTCATTTTCTCTTTTGGCAATATGGTTTATAAATTGCATAAACTCAGTCCTTAACATTATAATAAAAATGGTGTCCTATGTAGTTCGTTTGGGCAGCGCCAAACATCGAACAAGACCCAGACCAACTTCATCCCTCTGCCCCGACATCGGCCATGCATCGCTAGCGCGGTCCAAGCCATGAGAGCTTCACGCTGTCAACATCATCCAGTGTTGTCCAGCATATCCTAGGAAAATGTTCAAAATTGCACAAATTTCAGAATGGTGTTGGATTCTTAAATCAATTTTAAGATTTTCAAATTATAATTTTCAAAAGCTTGGTAATTTTTGAATTGATAAATTTTGTGCGTACTAGTAAATTGTGAAAAACATTAGCATCTTTGGTAAATTACGAGAAAATTGTTCATCGGCAAATTGCGAAAGCTTGGTAATCATGTTTCAATTTGGAGTTGCGAATATGAGTAAATTATGAAAATTGAAGTTGTGAATAATGTTGTTGGCAGCTATATTAAAGTTGTGAATACTAGCTTGAGTACTGAAAATTATTCGAGAAGCTTATTTGGTCAACTAAGAAGCATACAAGCTTGATTTATTATATTTTTTTGCAGAAACCACGAGATAAATGTTAGTAACAAAGGAGACCACAAAGATACACATCCAGACATTAATCAAGTAAAGAGAGATCATGTGTTTGGGGCACAAAACAATATTGAACAGAAAATGGGCAACGGATAGACTGAGAGGAGAGGAGGACGGAAAACTATTTGATATGAAGAGGGGTATTTTCATCAGCAAAGATAATTTATCAATTTTTATTTAGTAATTACATAAGTATACACTATATGTGGCAAAAAAACAAAATAATTTGATTTTGAAGTGGCATTAAATTAAGATGAAAATTTAAAGTGGCATTTTACTAATTTTAAAGTTTTTGAGTGGCACAAAGCCAATTCCCCTTTAATTTACAGACAAATTAATCGTTTTTTGTTGCGACATTATCAAGAAAAAAAAATGATTGGAGACAATATATAGTGATCGGACAAACTTACTAAGCAATATTTTTTTATATTATTGAACAAACGAAAATTGGTTACCTGAGAAATAAACTCGAACGTATTTGTTTTCTTTCCAATTGACATTCTTACTTGAGAAACAGAAACTCGTACACACAGTTAAAGACGAAACACAATTTCAAAAAGAAATTGACAGCTAATATTGTACAAAACACCAAGCAATTGAATATGTTGAACCCCCACCCCTATCCTGAAATTTCCCAAGCTAACAAAGAATCTGCTGCGGTGTTGCCTTCCTAGATTATTTTTCTAACTATACTTTTCATTTACATTTGCAGTGTCATAGTCATCTCCCCAACGGATAATGTATACCAGGGTGTATGTGCCCAATTTGGTGTACGCCATAAAGACCATTCGAGATGACATGCTCTTCTTGCAACTGAGATCGATCACCATTTGCGTTTTCGAGTACACAGTGGTTCTGAGAACTCACCTTCGAAATCACTTGTTGCAATTGGAGGGCTGGATAGATAGAGCCAGCTCTAAATTAAGCAAGAAACAAAGAAATCAATGGAGACAGATATTTTCAAACAATAATGCTCAAAATTAAAATCCACTAAAAATTTATATCAATGTCCACTGACAATTCTACCATGCATAATTCTCTGGGTCAGTAAAATTACATGTTTTCTATGAAATCCGTATTAAATTAAAAAAAAAAATAAGAACTACATATCTCGGGCATTGTGTACAATTTTTGAGAATTAAAGGATAAAATACACATCCTAACATTTTCTTTCTGTTTTCTATTCTAATTAATACATGGTACCTGTCATTTTTCTGGAGCAAAATATTGTAGATATAGAAGTTGACCAGACAGCTTAGAGCGGTGGTGGTAAAACACTGTTAGGGGGGACAGCATGCATTAGAATAGAGGCAGAGAGGGCTTCCTGAGGGAAGGAGGTCGGTCATGGAAAAATGCTGTCACAAATTAGTCTTAGAATTTATTGCTTGGGGATGAGGAATATTAAGTCAAATTGGATATAAAAGACTAGGATAAATGTAGAAAAATCAGAACAGCTAGTTTTCTGCTGGAAGGATCCAAGTAGCAGTATAAGTTTACATTTCATTAGCAAAACAGAAATACCTAACAGAAAAATATAAGCTGATCAGACACTTAGTTATAAAAACATGATTGACTAGCATTCTTACCTTTTTTTCGTAGACCGCTCATGCCAAGCTGAGGTGCAGCTACTCTTCCTGTCGGTAACTCATGAAGAAGTTACCATTGTTTCTGAACAAAAGAAAAATAAAAAGATTAGCGCATGAACAATATATCCCAAATGTCAATAGAAAAACTCTCTTTGACTTATGATATAATTTGTACTCCTCGTTCATCCAAAGAAATAGAAAAAGAAAAACGGAAAAAGTATACGGCATAAACTCGGTTCGCAACTCATGTCATCGTTTTTATCGTATTCATATCTATTATAATTTTTCAGATACGGATAGTCTCGGATACGGATATGGATCTAATATTCAACGGATATCGGATACGGATCGGATATCAGACGGATACATATACAAATACAGATATATTTCAGATATTAAGTAAAAATATTATATATATCATTAAAAAAATAATTGCATATTATTATTTGATAAAATTATTAATTATAAAAGTTAAATATTAATTATCATTATATTAATAGTTCAAATGTATTAATAAATTATTAAAAAAATATGATACATTAGCACAAATTATATATAAAATCAGTTAGATTTGTAATGTATGCAAAAAAAATATATAATTAAAAACATATAATGAGATTTTTTTTCGGATATGTATTCGGATAATATCGGATCGGATACCTTCGGATAATGTTAGATATTGACGGATAATAGCTAAACGGATGGTTACGGATAGGTAATAGCCAAATCGTATCCATATCTGTTAAAAAATTTTGGATACGGATTTTCTTCGGATATGAATTTTTTCTGATACGGATACAGATCGAATAATTTTTATTATTTTTCGGATCAAATCACATATCAAATCGGATATTTTACTATTCGTTTGCAACCGTACCCCATCCCCTCCTATCCTTCCTTGTTCTTCCATCTTTCTTCGACAACAAAAAAAAAAAGAATGGATGGAGAGACCAATTTGAGAGAATCACAAAATCAACCGCTATCAATCCAAAATTGTGAGAATTCGAGATCAATTTTGTAAGAACCGGCAGAATTTGAGAGGAAAACGACTGGGCGAGTAACTCGGCCTAAAATCAGCACGGTCATTGTCGATTCCAATCCGACTTGACCGAGTCAACTCTGACTCGTCCAATTTTGCAAACCATGATTAGTAGGTGTCCAGCTAATATTTGTTTGGTTTCTACTTAGTTGCAGGCGTTAGAATATTTCTAAAAACTTTCATGCATTTATCGATGTGTAGGTGTTTGATTAGCGAAGTATATGTATATCTATTGTTACAATTAAATTCAATTGGTTACCACTTGATCTGTTAGTATTAGCCATAAACCAACAGGGCACAGGCAGAAAATTTTCGCAAAATTAGTAAAGTTTCTTTCATTAAATTATATCTTGGGACTGTTTATATACGTTCAATTTGCCAATGAAACATGTACCACGAATAAGCTTGATAAGATTTTGATTGGAACTACAGAAAAACTTAGTATTTTTTTTGGAATTCACAAAATAAACTTGATGTATTTTTGTTTGGATATTAAAAACTTAATAATTTAATAGGAAGAAATTACACAAACCATTGGTAATATTTATGGTAGGGTGATAAACTCTTCACCCAAAAAAATCGAAAAATTAATATGGATGCTTGAAATGATCCCATTGGGGTTAATGATTCTAGGTTGAAAGGGAGAAGGTTAATCTAGTAGAGGCCGGCCCTGCCATCCCTAACTTCAAATTCACACTCACGTGTAGTGCATTATCTTTTTATTCGTTGTATTTTGCATATTTCATTTGATCTTTTAATTTTTTGATTCAGAACAATGGGACTTGATACTTTGTATTTTGCGGGAAACACACCTTGTATAACTCAGATATAATGAAAATTTGAGGACCTAATCCCCATCTTTGCATAAAAAAAGGTTAAACTAGTGCATAAAACAAATTTAATGGAAGAATCTTTTTTTTAATTAAAGGGGAGAAACTAGTTGAAATATATTAAATTGGAAAAAAAAATCAAATGCAATGATTTTAATTCACAAGCACGCCAAAATTTCAGCTGACATAGGGGTGTTAATGGGTCGGGTCGGGTTCAGGTTGGGTCATATTATTTTATCATTATTTTTGTCCCGACCCGAATCCGATCCGATTAAATTTGGGTCAAAAATTTTGACCCATATCCGACCCGACGGGTCACGGGTCGACCCGATCCGACCCGTATAAAATAATTAAATATTTATTAATTATTTTTATATAATTTTAAGCGATAAAATATTAATTAATTTATAATTAATCTTAATTAGTGTATATTTAATGTTTAATTAGTACTAAATCATAAAATTACTTCAAAAAATATAATTAATCGGGTCGGGTCGGGTTGACCCGAACCCGACCCGATTCGATTCGGATCAAAAAATTTGAACCATACACAACCCATTTATTTTCGGATCATATCGGGTCAGATCGAGTTTAGATCGGATCAAGTTAACCCATCGGGTCAGGTCAAAAATTGACACCCCTAACATCACTCTTTCATTCTTAATTTTATTACCTTAGATCAATTGCCATTGAAACACTGCAACAGGTCCAACATGCAATACGAAAAAAATGGTACTCGATAAATCAAACTTCTCACAAGCAAATTAATAAACTAAGCACCTCGTGGACTAAGATATTTAAATATCCAACTCTTTATATGAGGGTTAAATTTCTAAACTTCTAAAAAATATAACATATCATCAAAAAAAATTTCATCATTGATTTTGTTTAAATCTTTTCATCCTTTTGAATCCAAAAGTTTATATAACATAGTTTCTCTCTCCTTATTTAAAATAATGCATATAATGTATTTAATATGAAACTTAACTCTTAAAATGATTAAATTTTTTTATGTGGTAATTTCTAAATTATTATATATTTAATTATATTATTTATAATAATTATTATTATCATCATCAACATCGTCATCATCATTACAATTATCATTATTACTTAGCATTTGAAAATATTATGTCTAAAGTTTCTTTAATGCAAAATTTTATTAAATATATTTAATATTTAATATTATTAATTATTTATTTGGCAACTATATTATCAATGCAAAATCCGAGTTATAATTCTAGTAATAACAATTTGGAAGAAAATTAAAAACCTTTGGGTTCACTTGTGTCAAATCCTTCTGAGGATAGAGAAAATGGTTTGTACCTCCCACCGCCGCTTGTTTCTTGAACCAATTGAGTAGGGGTGTAAATGGATCGGGTACGAACGGATAAAGGTTTTACCGTATTTATATTTGTTATAATTTTTTGGATACGAATTCAGATATAGATTGTCCGGATACAAATACGGATCGGATATTAGACGTATATTCAGATACGAATCAAATATCGAACAAATATAAATACGAATATGGATATATTTCAGATATTAAATAAAAATATTATATGTATTATGAAAAATAATTGCATACTATTTTTTAATAGAATCATTAATTATAAAAATAAAAAATAAATATTAAATATTATTATATAATTAGTAGTACAAATGTATCAATGAATTATAAAAAAAATTACATTAACACAAATTAGATATAAAATAAATTAGATTTATAATGTACACTAAAAATCTAATTGAAAAATATATAATAGAAATATTTTGAATACTTAATCAGATAAAATCGGAGATAGTGTCTGATATTGTATAAATTTTTATGTATGTGTGTGTAAGTGATCATTTATATCTATATTTATATCTATATAAAGCGTATGTATCAGAGATATTCATTTATCCAGTGTTTAATATGTGAAAATGATCAATATACTCCTTTATTTTTGAAATTCTAATTATGCTCCTATAAAAAAATATAAATATAAAAAAAAATGAAAAAACTGTAAATGTATTGGATGTAAAATTATTTTACACGTGATATTTTTGTTTTTTTATACATCAAAATAAAATTAAGTAAATAATAAAAGTATTAAAAATGAATAAGATAGATCTCGTGAATGATATGGATTCTTTACTAGTGTTTATTAAATCGCATTTTAATGATTTGTTTTATTTTCTCGGCAATCAATCTTGAGTTAACGATTTGCTTTATTTCTTTCCCGCTAATCTCTCGAACTATCTGTGAATGAACAAAAATTATAAACAGGTCTCTGTAGCATATTTATCTGATTCAGATAAATAAAAATTGATGACAAAATAGAAATATATGGTTTCAAAATATTGATACCTATTTTAATTATGGAGGGATCCCTGATGATGGGTTATTTTGTCAATCTTAACAATGTACTTTTAAATAAATATTAAAAATTCTTAAAAATAGAAAAAAAGAGCTTATAGATATATTATTTTACTTATATATTGATAATATTTAAATTATATATAATTTTATCATTTGATAGTCCATCAAATACCATTAAATTGGACCCGTTGTAAATTTATATAAATTATTTATGGTCTTTGATGGATTTTAAAATAATAATTTATAAATAAAAGAACATATCTATAAATAGTTTTTCTATTTTTTTAATTATTTATTTAAAAGTTCATTGTCACAATTATTAAAATGACCCATTGTCATGGGGTCCCTCCTAGGAGTGTTAACAGATTGGATAATATCCAATTTTATCGATTGATTCGATCTAAAAAATAATGAAAATTATTCGATTTTTCCATTTATATATGTATCCGAAAACATATGTATCCCTATCCAAAAATGTTTAATGGATAAGGATGTAGTTTGGCTATTGTCTATTCATACCCGACAACTTAGCTATTATCCGGCAATATACGACCTTATTTCAAAGGTATCGATTTGATATTATTCAATTTTATCTGAATTTATTTTCAAAAAATTCACATTATATATTTTTAATTAGATTTTTAACATACATTATAAATTTAATTAATCTTAAATCTAATTTGTGCTAATGAATTATTATTTATAATTCATTAATATATTTAAACTCTAATATAATGATAATTAATATTTAACTTTTATAACTAATATTTAATTTTATAATTACTAATTTTATTAAAAAAAAATAGTATGCAATTATTTTTCAATGATGCATATAATTTTTTAATTTAATATCCAAAATATATTCGTATATATATCCTTATTCATCCAATATTTGATTTGTATTCGGATATCCATTGAATATCTGATTCGTATCCATATTCGAACTATCTGTATCTGAACCTATCCAATTCGAACTATCTATATCTGAAGCTATCACATCTATAAAGAATATAGATATGATAAGATCATTATACATCAATATCCGATCTGTTTACACTCCTAATCCCTCCCCTTTTAATTATATAAACGCCCTAGCTATAAAAATATAGAGATGGATCCAATAGATAAGTACTTTGTTGAGTAGATGTGCATGAAGAGTGATAGAATTGTCGTCAGTTCGAATCAGAGTCTGTTTTAAACATTCATTGTGTTGTTAATCATAGATTTTGGAAAAAAAAAACAATGACTAAAAAGATGATCTGTTGATTCTCGAGTATTTTTTAGTATTAGGTAATTGCCATCCTTGCTCAATGATTTCAGTAGTAAGAATGTTATTTTTCATCATGAACAATGAAAAAGTAATTATTCTTGGAGAGACTGAAATGGACCAAATATTTATAAAAGGGGATAAAGGGCACGGGGTATTTTTAAGAAACATATAGAATGATTTGCAAGTAAAAGTTCCATTGGAATTAATGGACCAAATTGGTGCATCTTTCTGGCCTAGTATCAAATTGATATCGGACAATAATGCAGAGAGATCTCTACTTTGATTAGCTGCATCAATGATAGGTTCGATCTAGCTAAATTGGACGTATTGGAGTTCAATCCATGAAGGAATGATTGAAGTGTAATATTTTTCATGTTACGCGTAAGAAAAGAGGCTTAATATAAAGGATCTCATATAATAAGTTCAGATTAATTGGAAAAGCTGAAAATTATTGCGTTCGGCGATATACAGGCTTAATATAAAATTATTTTGTCAAATTTTCAAATTAAAGAAATTATTTTATAATTTTATCTGATTTTGGATTGGATAAAAAATAATAAATTTATAACATCCTGCACCCCCTACTTCGCTTGTTGGATTTGAACTACAAATAAATTGACCAAAAGGATGGACAGGAAATGCCAAATGTGCTTTCTGTGATTTAGATGAAAATAGTGATCATCGTTGGTAACATGCTCATATAGTCACCGACTAATTTGGAATTGGTTTATTGATTTTAATAAATGTATCTTGCCTTATTCCAAAATTATTGAATTTGGGGGGTTATCATGAAAATGAAATGCGTACACACAAAATATTACTCTATTGTGTTTGCAATAGTATTGGACTCTAGTTGGAGCGAAATTAAATACTTGTAAAAGGCCAACATATTAATAAAGAATATAATTCAAAATCCTCCCATTACATTAGAACTCAGTAAGATTCTATAGAATGTAAAATACTAATAATATGATCTTCCTTTCAACTCGTATAGCATTACGAACCACTCTAGTAGGAAATAATTTAAGTGACCCACAATTTCACATTGTAGCTAATGAGCTCTATCATTTTTAGTTTCAGCAAAAACCAATGGATATTAAATAATAAATGAACGATCTAAGTATCATGTTTCATGCCAACAATTAATATAAGCTCCACTCCCAACTACAATCATTTTTGTTTTTTAATTGCAATTTTCCATAATTCTAGGATTATTAGTTGACACTACCATAGATTTTTTTTTGTTCCTATGACAGTAGAACCCACTTAATAATAATAGCTCTCTGCATCTAATTACAGGAGCCACTTAATAATAATAGCTTTCTGCATCTAATTACAGAACTCACTTAAAATCGTTATAATGGAAATAAGTTGGTTGTGATTTAATGGCAGCGAATAAAGATCCAAAGAATGGGGAGTTCTACGTACCAACTTATAAGAGTTTAATTGTATTTATTTTTACGCTGGTCCGTTTAAGCAGTAGGATGGACCAAGTTAAAACATAAGATTTAGTGGCCTGTAAGTTCAGAATAATTGAAAAAACTAAAAAAAACGGACCTAATAAATCATTATTGTTCGGGAATATACAGGCCCAATATAAATTCATTGTATCAATTTTTCTTTCCTTATGTTTCTCTCTTTTAAACAACTAACTATTATTAAAACGTGTTCATCCACAACAATAGCCGTCAGACAAACATTTATAGAACAAACAAAAGATAATTACATGTGAAACGGACTATAAGTCTATAACACGTTTATTTTCTTCCCAATTGGCATTCTTCCATACAAAACAACTACTCAAACACATTAAAAATATAACTGCAAAGAGGAATTGGCAACTACTATTGTATAGAAGACTAATCAGTTGAAAATGATAAGCATGTGATTAGTACATAACTTTGCAAGTTACAATGAATGCTAGGCTATCCTAATTTCAGCACGAGAGATACAGTAGAGAAAATTGTATGAATGGCATGGCATCCTTCTTAATTCCTGCAGTATAAAAGCATTCACTGAACCAACACCTCCTGTTCAAAACTATCCTGGTGGGTTATGTGAACAGATAGGGAAACTCTGGGAAAAGAGACAAAGATCTGATATAACTTTTGAGGTTGAAGGAGAGAATATTTGCTCCTAGATCTGGCCGCAAGATGACCAGTATTTGAAGCAAATCTTTTTGGTCCTGCATCAAGATCGAAGAAAGGAAAGCAGAGGTGTTCAAGGCTCTGCTCCATTTCATATACATGGACCAGCTTTCTACAAAATCAAAAGGTATAATCTATCAAGGATGCCATCTGAATAAAAATTATAATGTTTATTTATGAGCAACCCCCCCTTATAATCAATAAAAAAAATCTTCAGAGAGAGCAAGTATTAAAAAAATCATGCCATGAGACAGATGGAATGGAGGAGAAAGAACATGGAAAATTAGATAACAGAAATGTCAGAAGCACCAGAAGTACCAGAAAAGTGAATTATCAGTTTGAAATCGGGTTGCTATACATTTTGTCTTAAGTTTTGATTCAGCATTTGATTTGTTTAGCAGACTGAGAATGAATTGGTTTTGGCAATAATCATTGCTTAGTTTAGTAGTAAGTTAATGTCTGCTATCATGAGTTGTGGCCTCAGATACTTTTTTCTTCTAACCAAAAAATATAAGCTGGCCTGACATATATCAAGTTATAATAAACATTGAGCACCATTCTTACCTTTTCTTTTCTAGACTGCTCATTCCAAACTGAGATGCAGCAACTCTTCCTGTGGTTGCTCATGAAGAAATTACCATTTTTTCTGAACAAAGGAGGGAAACATTAGTGCATAAGCAATTATTGTTTAATGCTGAAGTGTCTTCTTCACTATTACTAAGAAAAATCAATGCTTATCAGTTAGTATTAGCCGAAAGAGAAAGGAGAAAATAGAATTGCGCAAACTCGGACTGCGACATTGTTTTAATTGCCTCAAAATTACTGAACTTTCTTTCAACAACAATATCTTCACACATTAGAATATTTCTAGAATGATCTCCATTCATCAATGGATGTGTAGTTATTATCGACTAGTGAAGTTAGACTTAAAGCAATTAAAAAGGAACAATTTCTTAACCTCAGATTGTAACATTGCTTAAATTACTTAAATTTAGGTCGATAGTTTCAAATTATCAGAAAATTACTAGAATTCCTTTCAATATATCATATCTTGAGATTATACGAAATGAACATGATAATCCAATATGTAGAGGGATTATTGATTAATAAGTGGTCCTACTAATAACATTTTTGGGTCTGGCAATCAGTTGCAAGTATTAGGATATTTCTCAGATAATTTCATTAATTGATCAGAAAAGTTATTAAATCTCCAAGAAAATTTATAAAAATACATAGATGCGCTTGAACGGTGCCATAATGGTATGAATTTTAGATTGGAATGGAGAAGGATAGGCTCATGCTTGAAAACCAATTTAATGTAAGAAGAAAATAATATTCTATCCAAAAAAGGTTTTTTTCTTCCTAATAAAGGGGGCACTACTTGAAACTTGAAGCATATTAAAAAGAAATCAAATCTTCAATTGCTGCCTAAAAGCAATCGCCATTGAAACACAACAAGAAATCGAGAATTGAGCAGGAACAATTTGCTACCCTGTGAATTAAACCTCTTGGACTGAAGGAAAAAGGTTGCGAATCAACCAAAATTTTAAGGATTGCAACAAAGTGCTTGTGGACTAAAGTAATACCAAACAGTAAACAATCTGGAAAAGTATATATTTTATTGCGAACCTTCTTCTGGCTCTCTTGCTGTCGGGTCCTTCTGAGTTGAGAGAATTGAGAAAGAATTTTTGTATCCACCACTTGTTTTTCTGTTAGCCCTTTGAGGGGTATAAATAGTATTTCTTGAGAAAAAGTTCACATCCGGGGGAGGTCACTGCTGATATCATCTTTGAAGACTCCGCCAATTGATGTCCCCACATGTCAATTGATAAAGATTATGGTGCATTGTATATGTTTCAATAATATATAAATGTGAATCCCTAACGTCTAAATATATATGTTATGGTACATTGTATGTTTAAATAATATATAAATATAAATCCTAAGGATTAAAAATGAGATTAAGGTGCATTGTATGTTAAATGATACTAAGGATTAAAATTGAGATCACGGTGCATTGTATGTTAATAATAGTAACATTTGAAATTGAGATTAAGGCGCATTGTATGTTTAATAATATATAATAGTAATGCTATTTAATTGTAGCATGTCTTTTTTTAGGTAAAGTCAAAGGTGTATAATGAAAAGCGTATATGGCGTCCTCGATACCGTTAAAAATAATTTAGGAGCGCAAAACAAGAAAAGTAGACTCGGCGCTCTCAGTCTTGAAAAGCGAATCGGGGAGCGCAAACGATGAAAAGTGGACTCGGCACCCAACATACGGCCGAAAACGAGTCTTGTGGTGCAAAACATGAAAGCGCACTTTTGGCGCTCTCGATGCCATAGAAAATAAGTCCGTGCGGCGCAAAACATGAAAACTACACCTAGCGCCCTCGATGCGCCGAAAACGAGTTCGGAAACGCAAAACATGAGAAGCTGGACACGACGCCCTCGGTATTGTCAAAAATGATTTTGGGAGTGCAAAACATGAAAAGCGGACACGGTGCCCTCGGTGCGGCGAAAATAAGTCAGAGAGTGCAAAACGTGAAAAGTTGACCTAGCGCCCTCAGTACCGCCGAAAATAAGTCTTACAGTGCAAATCATGAAAACTAGACCCAACGTCGTCGGTACCATATAAAATTAGTCCGGGAGCGCAAAACCTGAAAATTGGAGATGACTACCTCGATTTCACCAAAAATGAGTCCGGGAGCGCAAAACATGAAAACTGGATCGATGCCCTCGGTGAATGCCGTGAAAATGAGTCGAGAATAAAAAAATATTAAAACTAGGATCGGTGCCCAGTTTGTACGGTCGAAAATGATTTTGGGAGCGTAAAATAAGAAAAGCTGGACCGGGCGCCCTCGATGCTTTGTGAAACGAGTCGAGAGCACAAAAGATGAAACGTGGACCGGCGCCCTAGTACCACCCAAAACGAGTTTAGGAGCGCAAATCATGAAAACTTGACCTAGTGCCCTCGATTCGCCCAAAAAGAGTCAGGAGCAAAATATGAAAAGCTGGACCGATGAACTTGGTGTCGTCGAAAATGAGTCCGAGTAATGCAAAACATGAAAATTGGACATGGCGCCACTAAGTCGCCAGAAAATGAGTTCGAGAATGCAAAACATGAAAATTAGACTCTACACAAACTCTTGTTGAAAATGAGTGCGGCGGCACAAAATAAGAAAACGGGACACGACGCCCTCATACCACGAAAATGAGTCCACGCCATGCAAAACATGAAAACTTGACCCAAAGCCCTCGGTACCGCCGAAAATGACTTCGGGAGCGCAAAACATGAAAAATGGACATGGAGCTCTCGGTAGCGCCGAAAACGAATCTAGAAGCACAAAACATGAAAACAAGACCTAAAACCCTTGGTGCCATCGAAAATGATTCGGGGACTTCAAAACATGAAAAGTTGACCTGACGCCCTCGGTACAGCCCAAAACGAATCTGGAAGTGAAAAATCATAAAAAATTGACCAAATGTCCTTGGTCCTACCGAAAAGGAGTCTAGGAGCAAAATATGAAAACTAGACCGATGCACGCTCGTACGCGCTATGAAACGTGTACGGGACGTGCAAAATATGACAACTAGACTTGGCGCCCTCGATACAATAGAAAATGAGTTTGAGAGTTCAAAACATAAAAAGTGGACACAGCGCCCTCGATGCAGATTGAAAATGAGTCTGAAAGCGCAAAACATGAAAACTGGACTCGACGCCCTCGATACGGGCCAAAACGAGTCTGGGAGTGAAAAATCATAAAAACTATTTGTGTGTCCTCGATGCCGTAGAAAGGAGTCCGGGAGCAAAACATGAAAATTGTGCCGTCGGTGGTAACGAGAGCGTTGGTTCTTTGTTTTCATGTTTTGCGCGCCTGGAAAGTCGTTTTCGCGATGCGAGGCGTCGGGTTCCGTTTTCATATTTTACGCGCCCTGACTCATTTTCGGCGGTATTGAAGGAGTCGGGTCCCGTTTTCAAGTTTTATGCTCCCTAACTTATTTTCGGCGATGCCGAGTGCGTCGGGTCCCGTTTTCATGTTTTGCGCGTCGAACTCATTTTCGGCGATTTTCGGGCGTCGGGTCTATTTTCATGTTTTGCGCGCCGGACTCATTTTCGGTGGTGCGGGGCGTCGGGTCCCATTTTCATATCTTCGCTCCGGACTCATTTTTGGCGGTGCGGAGGGTGTCGAGTCCGTTTTCATGTTTTCGCTCCCGAGTCGTTTCCGCGATCTGAGAGTGCATCGGGTTCCGTTTTCATTTATAGCGCGCCCGGACTCGTTTCGGCGGTGCGAGGGTGACGGAGCCGTTTTAATATTTTGCGCTCCCGGACTCGTTTTCGGCGGTGCGGGGCGTCGGTCCGTTTCAAATTTTCGCTCCGGCCTCGTTTGCGGCGGTGCGGAGCGTCGGTTCTGTTTTCATGTTTTGCGCGCCGGACACATTTTCGGCGATGCGTGCGGCGTCGGTTCTCTTTTTCATGTTTTGCGCCACGACTCGTTTCGGCGGTGCGAGGGCGTCGGATCTCGTTTTCATGTTTTTGCGCGCCGGGACTCGTTTCGTCGGTACGGGCCGTCGGGTCCCCGATTTCATATTTTGCGCTCGAGACTCATTTTCGGCCGTGCGAGAGCGTCGGGTCCGTTTTCGGGTTTTGCGCTCCCCAGTCGTTTCCGCGATACGGGCGTACGGTCCGTTTTCATCTTTTGAGCTCCGGACTCGTTTCGCGATCTGCGGGTTGTCGGCCCCGTTTTCATGTTTTGCTCTCGAGACTCGTTTTCGGCGGTAATGAGCGTCGGGTCTCGTTTTCATGTTTGCGCGCCCGAGACTCGTTTCGGCGATGCAGGGGCGTCGGGTCTCGTTTTCATATTTTACGCTCCGCTTATTTTCGACGGTGCAGGATGGCATCGGTTCTCGTTTGCATGGTTTGCTCGCCCAGAGTCATTTTCGACGGTATCAAGATATTTGGCGCGCCGGAAATCATTTTCGGCGGTACCGAGGGCGTCGGGTCCCGTTTTCATGTTTTGCGATCCTGGACTCATATTCGGCAAAGCCGAGTGCGCCGGGTCTCATTTTCATATTTTCGGCGGTCTTGAGGCGTCGGGTTTCGTTTTCATATTTTGCGCCCGGAGTCGTTTCCATGATGCGAATGCGTCGGGTCCGTTTTCATGTGTTGCGCGTCGAGTCCGTTTTCAAATTTTGCGATCCGGACTCGTTTTCGGTGGAACCATGGACGTCGGGTCCGTTTTCATGTTTTGCTCTCCGGACTCGTTTTTGGGCATTCGAGGCGTCGGTTCCGTTTTCATGTTTTGTGCACCGTGCTCGTTTCTCTTGTACGGAGGGCGTCGATTCTCGTTTTCATGTTTTGCGCGGCCAGGACTCGTTTCGGCGATACAGGGGCGTCGGGTCTGTTTTCATATTTTGCGCTCCAGAACTTGTTTCGATGGTGCAGGGTGCGGGTCACATTTTCATGTCTTGCGCTCTCGGAGTCGTTTCCGGTGGTGCGGGCGTCGGGTCCGTTTTCATAATTTGAGCTCCCGGACTCGTTGTCGGCGATGCAGAAGGTGTCGGGTCCGTATTCATATTTTGCGCTCCCTGAGTCGTTTCCGCGATGCGAGGGGCGTCGGGTCCGTTTTCATGTTTTGCCTTTATAGGACTCTTTTCAACGCAGGGGCGTCGGGTCGCGTTTTCGGCGGTACCAAGGGCGTGAGCTCCCATTTTCATATTTTGCGCTCCCGGACTCATTTTTTGGCGGTACCGAGGTTGTCGGGTCCCGTTTTCATGTTTTGCACGCCCCGACTCGTTTTACGCGGTATCGAGGGCGTCGGGTTCCATTTTCTTATTTTGCGTGTTCGACTCATTTCGGCGGTGCAGGGCGTCGGGTCCGTTTTCTATTTTGCGTGTCCGGACTCATTTTCGGCGGTAGAAGGCGTCGGGTCCGTTTTCTTATTTTTGCTACCATATTCGTTTCGGCGGTCTTGCAGCCTACATCGAGTCCGTTTTTATGTTTTGCGCACCGGACTTATTTTCGAGCGATGTCGAGTGTGTCGGAGTCCGTTTTCATGTATTTCGCGTTCGGACTCGATTTCGGCGGTACCGAGGGCGTCGGGTCTCGTTTTCATGTTTTGCGCTCCCGAACTCATTTTCGGCGGTATCGAGGGTGTCGGTTCCCGTTTTCATATTTTGCGCACCGAGTCATTTAAAGTGATGCAGAGGGCATAATAATAAGAATAATAATAACAACAACAACAACAACAACAATAATAATAATAATAATAATAATAATAAAGAATCGTTATACGGTTTACCAAAACGTTGAACGTTTCACTGAGCGTTAGTAACGCTTTGACTCTCTCGACAAGTCGATATGTTACGACGAATCGTTGTAACGATTATCTAAATCGTTGTAACGATTATCTAAATCGTCATACGGTTCATCAAATCGTTCTAATGCTTCGCGGGATGTTACTTGCGACGCTTTGACCATTCTCGACAAGTCGACTTATATTAAGAATTGTTGTAACGATTCCTTGAATCGTTGGAACGACTTTCTAAAACGTTGAACAATATACAAAGCATTGGTAACGTTTTGACCCCTATTGACGATTTTCGATAAGTCTAATATCTTATAAAAGCGTTATAACGGTTTGTGGAAATGTTATAACGATTTGTTGAAGTGTTGTAATATTTTGTTGAATCATTACGATTTCTAGAATGTGAATGATCAACGAGGTGATGATATATACCTTAATTATTTGATTGATGAGACATAACATGTATGATAGTTTTTAAGCTCATCTATAATAAACTGTCTCGATGTTAGACCGGTATGAGCCTCGAGTCTAATTTTGTACACAAGATAACTTTGAATCTATGAATCGGTTAAATATTCGGAACCCGTGATTTAGAGGTGATCAAATATGCTCGCATAAGATGATGTGAAGTAACACGATGATTCTTGCACAAGTAATGCAACATCCGGTATAGATCGGTTGAGACAAGAACATCTTGACATATGTCGAGAGAATGACTAAGACTATGATAACAACACAAGAGGGAGAGCATCGCGGTGTCAGGAGATGATATCATGATGGCCACAATGTCGTGGACAAGTAATCCATGACTTGAAGCAGGCTAGTACGACTAAACCACCTCGTTGATGAGTTTTATCTTCTGAGTGCGGAGGATCGAATGGATTACGTAGTAGATTCATCCTCGAAGCGAGTGGAATGAATCGTTACGTAGTAGGTTCTTTCAGCTGACACACGCCTCGACGTCAAATTTGGTTTAGTGCTTGGGTTTGACCTTGTGTGGGTTATGTTCTAGGTTTATGAGTAAACTTAGTGCACCGGAATCCATGATCTAGAAGATCGGAGAGAAGTACCATGTGGGTCGTATCGCCTTATACGATTCGCGACCTCGAGATCAATCGGCTTAGTGCTTCGAGTTATATTTTGTGTGATTGGTCGTTGACTAGTTAAGATTGAGCAGATTACGTAGTAGGTTTATCTTCTAGATCAAGCGAGGTCGAAGTGGTTACGTAGTAGACTCACCTCGAACCCCTCGTAGAGATTAATCGATCTGTAGTAAGGTTATCTCTCGGGGCGATAAAAGCTAAGCGATCTGTAGTAGGTTCGTCTTTCATCTTATATCTCATTTGGATCGACCTTACACGGCGAATCGGGATGCCACTAATGATCCCCGATCATGAGGGTACACGACAACTTGACCATTATTTAGCTATATTATTTACTTTCCCCTTTCAAGATCTAGAGGTTCCTCGGGGTTAACGATGACCAGTGGTAATTAACGGTGAGGGGCTTGCGCCCGCCGAAATCTATAAGAACTCACGATCACTAAAAATCCCCTAAATGTGTATTCCGCGAAGCCTAAGATGGCGGCACCGGTACGGCGTCGATAGAGAAGAAAGTGCATGTTAATGAGGGATCTCTGTGTCCTTGTACACGCATCCCATCACCATGATCAGGTGGTGCGGAGCGCGTGAAAAGGGTCGCATAAAATCCAGTTGAAAGCTCGAGATCTTTGAAATTCATTGTTTATTTTGAATGCAACATTTGGTAATTATTGAAATTCAATTACAAAATTGAGATTAAGAACATAGAATGCAAAGAAAAAGCAAGAATTAAGATGAAAGAACTAAAATTGAACGAAAAAATAGCAAATTCACAAAGCATTGGTGCAAGAATTGAGTTTATTGTATTATTTCACAAAATTTCTTCTCAATTACATCTCAACCCTTGAAATAGTACCTACAGGCAAGCTTGTAGATGATGAATAGACCTTGTAGAAACTATGAATGAATTGAATTGAGAGACTTTGGCATGAGAAAACCAGATTTACTATCAATTGATTCAATTGCTTATCTATCTCTCAAATCTCTTTCACTCTCTCTCTTTTCTCTTACTAACTGTCAGTTGCTAATCTTCTCCAGCCTTCCCTAATTGCTCTGTGTAAAGGGTTTATATAGGCTAGAGTTCTTTGAGGCTAGATTGTGATTGGTTGAATGGAAATTGGTAGGATTGTAGCTTTCAATTAATCTCGACCTTTGATTATGTTCAATTGATAGCCGGGATATGTTTGTATTTCTTCTTCACTTAATTCACTTTTCACTTAAGCTCGATTCTTTGTGACTCTAGCAGTTAGGGAGTTTGTTATACTCTTTGCAATATTCACTTTTTTGCCAGCTAACTTCGATTTCGCATCAATTAACTCTTCTAGATCTTTCTAGTTGTCTCTAGTGGTGGCTTTATACTCACTCACCACTCTTCTCTAACTCACGAGTTATTATAAAGGCTTTCATTCAATTGTTTGACTTTCATCCCTTAGTTTAAGCTCACTTGCCTTGAATTGGCACCTTCTCTTTTCATTCTCTTGATTGGTAACTGATAACATCTCTTCTATTGCTTGAAACACCTATGATCTCACCGTTTCTTAATTGCTTATTTTAGTGTAGAGCTTGACCACTTATCATCTAATCGATCACGAGTTGGTACATTTTTGCTTCCCGGACTCGATTCTCTTCAATTACTTGCCTTACTTTGCTTTGTCGTCGAGATCCAGGAAGCTCATCTACACCATCAATTTCAAGTCTCAAGCCATCATCTTAAAGTCTCTTTCTTTGACTAGAGTGCGTTTACTTGCTATATCTCTCTTTGTGTTGTCTCTTTCAGATTTATAATCACTTGCACCTCATCTCCTTTTGTGTGGTGTTGTTCGAGCTAGAAACGATCGGCTTGGGGTGTAGCACGCTATCCTTTCTTCGCTAATGGCGCCATACTGCATCGAGTCACGGCGAAAGAGAAGGAAAAGAAGAAGGAAGGAGAAAGAAGAGGGTTCGAGTACTGAGAGTTAGAAGGTGATTCACATGAGGCATGAGGAGATGGGGCCCATCGTCGGCGGGTTGGCGCAAAGAGAGCTAGGTGTGCCTTTCCTTTTCTTTCTCTCTATTTAAATCTCGGCTTTATTTGAATGAGATTGGTTAAATGACATCATTGTGTGCCTTTGTCTTGTAATGCTTACATCTTGACCACGCTTGTTAGGATTTAATCTTACGATTTAGCTAGGTTTTAAGGCTTAATCGGTGTTTAGGCTTAACTAGGGCCCACGATCGGTGATACGAGTTTGGGCTAATGACTTCCACGTAGTGATTGGGGTAAGGTGTCGCGATCGAGCGGTGACACATGTCGAGATAGGTTTAATTGTGTGGAGTTGATTTCTTGATGTGTCTTTGCCATGTGGCATAGCCTGCGAGGTGGCCTTATCCAAGCTTGTCGGGTGGCATCTTTGGTGGGACCAGCCTCTTGGTACATCTTCCTTGGTGTGTGCCCAGCCATGTCTTGACGTGGACCGTTAGGAGGGTGACACATAAGCTCTGCGTCTTGACATGGATCGCTCCCAATGATGCCCATTGTCACGTGTCGTATTTCTCTCTCTACTTTATTCGGTTTGTCTAGCTTCTATCCCCGATTTGCACCAGATGACCTTTGTCCCTAATTTGTACCCAGAGAGACTTGTGATTAAATCCTGGCCTTTGATTAATTTGTTTTATCTTCTCTAAATTGATTTTAATAGCTCCATTTATCCAAAAAATTTGAAATTTTCACCAAAAATCCCTAAATTCAAGGTGATCACTCCTATAATTTTTAATTCTAATTTTGCCCTTACCTCCTTATGTTAAAAAAATTTTTGTCAAGAAAATATTATTTTCTCCGCTGAATTAATTCTAATTTTCAATTATAACTCAGTGTCTCTGCGCGAATATAATTCTCTTGCAGAAATCACCATAATTAAACATCAATTAGATTTATATTGATGCTTTATTATGGTTTGATTCAATCAGCAGGTTGATTACTAGTCAACGATTGATACAAATCGACTTGATCAGATATTTGCAACATTTGTATCGATCAGTCTTATGAAAATGATTTTTGATCCATGTTCATGAAAGCGAAATCATATTGAAATTTCTTGTGGTTGTTTGTATCAAAAATCTTGATTCGACATTGACATAGATTCTTGTTGTACAAGGATTGTACTACTATGATTTTTAGAGTTTGCTCACTGAGGATTTGATCTAAAGGTTGGTTTCTTAGGGTTTAGTCTTGACTTTTCCTTGACACTATCAGAGGTGTGGGTCGCTTTGTTAGTGAAGAAAATCACATGGATGACACCTTAGAAAATCTCATTCCTTCCTGAATTTTCTTAGGGTCATTCACATCGAATGGACAAGGGATAGTGGGGTATTTATACCCTTGACTTTTGCCCGGAATTTCCTTGTAGGACAAATGGATTTGTTCCGGAGTTCAGCAGCGATTTTTTCTGACCGGTGGTCAATCTCTCTTGCCTTTTTTTCCCTTTCTTATGATTTATCAGTGATAATTAATATTTATCTTTAATTATTTAGCTGTTTTATCCTTGAAATTTTTTTAAGGGTAAACAGGATGCAAATCAGGTACTCTAAGTCAGTGGGTGCGGCTAGAATGCTAGAAGAGTCGGAAGAAGGGACTCTGTGGCGGACTATCGACTTGTTTGTAGCTCACAGCTATCCCGTGAGCCTTGATCCGGTCCTATCCAGGGCAAATCTCGAATGATCATGGCTCCTAAATAATCTATATCTGGTAGACTCGGGATCGATAAATTTGGTTGCCCTAGCTAAGTCGCTCGATAGAGGCAAAGGTCTCTCGATGCCTTTGCCCGTCTTTGGAATCATATAAGCCGAACTAATGCATATGTAGTCATCTAGCTAACCAAGTGCCACGGGATCGCTCTGCTTGCCTTGAGATGGGCTATGAGAAGAAACCAAACCAGAAGGCCCCGTATAAATGTTGGTCGACACGGCGCGACAACCGAGGAAATACGGTCGCCTCGCGCGATCGAAGCTCGCCATGGCGAACACGAGAAGGTCGAATGTTGTATCTTTGAAGAACTTGGCGGTAAGAAATAGTAAATCCCAGGAGATAAAAGTCGTCGAGATAAGTCTCCCGATCTATGTCGTGCGAGCACGGTGCATCTAAGAGGGATAGAGCCATCGTGATGAATCTCGAAGTCGGTCGGTGCGAAGGATGAAAATGAGTTCGAGAGCGCAAAATATGAAAATTAGACCTCATCTTCCCCGTGCTTAGGCGAAAATGAGTGTGGGAGTGCAAAATATGAAAATAGGACTGACGCCCTGATTCAGTAGAAAATGAGTCAGGAGCGCAAAACATGAAAACTGAGACTGACGCCTCGGTATCGTCGAAAATGATTTTGGGACGTAAAACATGAAAACGGGACTTGCATGCTCATTTCTCATACCGTCGACAAATGGGTCAAGGGCGCAAAACATGAAAAGCTGGACTAACGCCTTTTTACCGTCGGAAATGGGTCGGAAGCGTAAAACATGAAAACTAGATCTAGTGCCCTCGTTACGGTCGAAAATGAGTCCGGGGGCGTGAAACATGAAAATTGGACCACAGAGCCCCTCGATACTACGAACAAAGTGAAAGCTTGGACTCGACACTCTCAATACCATCAAAAATGAGTCAGGAGCGCAAAATATAAAAAGCTGGACCTAGCACGCCTCGGTATGCGAAAACCACCCTAGGAGAGAAAAAATGAAAAATGGACACGACGAAGCAGCGCTCGATCTGCCAGAAAATGAGTTTGGAAGAGCGAAACATGAAAAATTAGACTGACGCAAACTTAGGCCTTTGTTGAAAATGAGTCAGATGAGCGCATGAAAATATGTAAAGCTGACACAGCATTACCCTCGATCAGTGAGAAAATGATTTCGGGAGCGCAAAACATGAAAAGTGGATGAGCCTTCGATACGATCGAAAAAGAGTCGGGGAGCGTAAAACATGAAGAGTCGACCGTCGCCCTCGATGTCGCCCAAGAAAATGACTACTAGCGGTGCAAAATATGAAAATTGTATCGGGCCTCGGTACCGCCAAAATCGATTCGGGAGCACAAAATATGAAAAATAGACCGGCGCTTTCGGTTCCACAAAAATGAGTTCGGGAGCGTAAAACATGAAAAGCGGATATGGCGCCCTCGGTATCGCAAAGAAGATGAGTCACAGTAGCGTAAAAGCATGAAAGCTGAGACCGAGAAACAACCTCGATACTGCATAGAAAATGAAAACGGGACCATATGCCCTCGAGTCTGCCAGTCGAAAATGATTTCGGGATTACAAAACATGAAAAATGGCCACTGATGCCACTCGGTATCGCCAAAATTGAGTTTGGGAGCACAAAATATGAAAACAGGAGTCGAGCGCTCTAACTGCAGCCGCCAGAAACGAAAATGAATACTGGCGGTGCAAAACACGAGAAACTAGACTCGGCGCCCTCGGTACGCCAAAAATGACTCGAGGAGCGCGAAATATGAAAAGTGGACCATGTGCCCTCGGTCGACAGTCGAGAAAATAAGTTTTTGCGGTGCAAAACATGGCAGCTATACCTAGTACCCTCGAAGTGCCGCCAAAAATGACTCAAGGAAGAAAAAAGATGAAATTTTGACCGACGCCCTCGATGCGCAGTAGAGAAAAAGTGCGGCGGTATAAAATATGAAAACTTGACCCGACGCTCTCGTACAGTGAAAATGAGTTCGGGAGCGCGAAAATTGAAAAGTGCGAGCAGACGCCCTCGCTACGCCCAAAATAAGTACGGGAGCGCAAATCACTGAAAACTTGACCTGACGTCCTCGATTAGCCAAAACGAGTCAGGGAGCAAAACATGAAAGCTGGGACACGATGCTCGATGCGCTAAAATCGAGTCAAGAGACGATGAAAAACTAGAACCTACCGCATAAAATGAGTCCGGAATGCAAAACATAAAAACTAGACTCGCGCGTTAGGGTACCCATTTAAAAATGTGTCCCGTAGCGACGCAAAACATGGCAATGGACACAAAGGCGCCCTCATCTTGCAAAAACATGAAAGCTTGGACCGTGCCTAGGGTGCGCCGAAAATGATTCGGCGCAGAAACATGAAAACATGGCTTGGACTTGACACTCTCGATCTGCATAGCAAAAATGAGTACGGGATCATGGGACATGAAAAATAAGACCCGACACCTCGATGCATGTCGAAAATGAGGTCGGGTCACATAAAACATGAAAAGTGGACACGGTTCGCCGTGCAGATCGAAAGAGTACGGTAGTAGCGTAAAACGTGAAAGGCGGGACTCGATGCTTCCTTAGTATTGCGAAAATGAGTCCGAAAACACAAAACATGAAAACTAGACTCGGTGCACTTGCAGCGCTTCTTTGAAAACGTGTCAGAGCGGTGGAAAATATGAAAATTGGACTCGGCGCCCTAAGATACGCTAATAATGACCGTCCAGAGAGCGCAAAACATGACAGAAACTAGACCTCGCGCCCTCAATTCCACGGCTAGAAAATGAGTCAGGAAGTGCAAAATATAAAAATTAAAAAAGACGGCCTTTAGATACTTGCCAAAAATGACTACGGGTGCACCAAAACATGAAAAGCTTGGACCGAGTCACCCTCGATTCCACCCAAAATGAGTACGGTAGTGTTTCAAATTTCATGCAATTTCATTATTGTTTGGTGAGTCTATCAAAGATCATCTAAAAAATTATATATTTTACAAACGTTTTAATTTAATATTTTTTTATGGACTATAAAATGATAATGAAATTATATGAAATTTAAAATACAACCGATCTATAATAAAAGAACATATCTACACATTTTGTTTTCTATTTTTATAGAGATTTTTATATCCATTTAAAAATGTATCACTAAAGGGAGTGTTTGGCACTCGATGGAATAGCAAAAGTTAGAATAGAATAGCTATTCCGATGAATTAATTTTAAACAATTTTAGACTAAGTAGAAGAGTGCGGAATAGTGCTAATCGGTATACCAACTTATAGGTGGAATCTGGGATTAGCTCTCTAAATCGGAATAGCGATTATTGTTTGATTATATTATATTATATTATTATATTATGATTATGATTAAGATTTAGTATTATTATATTATTATATTATATTTATGATTATAATTTATTATTATATTAATATTATGATTATTATTTATTATTATTATTATCATTATATTATTATTATTAAATTATTATTATCATTATTGTTATTATATTATCGTTACCATTAGTATTATTATATTATTTATTATTATTATAAATATAATTTTAATATTATATTATTATATTATGAATATAAATATAATTATTTTATTATTATATTATTATGATCAAGATTATTTATTATTATATTATTATATTATTATGATTATGATTATTATTACTTATTATTATTTTATTATGTTGTATTATATTATTATATGTTGATTATAGTGATGATTAATTTATTATTATATTATTATAATTATAATTATTTATAATTATTTTTATGATTATGATTATATTTTTATTATTATATTATTATGATTATGATTATGGTTATATTATTATGATTATGACTATAATTATTATTATCATGATTATGATTATGATTATTATATTATGATTATATTATTAAAATTATGATTACTTATTATTATTATATTATTATAATTATGATTGTAATTATAATTTTTATTATTATATTACTATATTATGATTATGTTTATATTTTTATTATATTACTATTATAATATTATTATTTATTATGATTATTTTTATTACTTTATTATTATTTTATTATGTTGTATTATATTATTATATGTTGATTATATTTATGATTAATTTATTATTATATTATTATAATTATAATTATTTATAATTATTTTTATGATTATGATTATATTTTTATTATTATATTATTATGATTATGATTATGGTTATATTATTATGATTATGACTATAATTATTATTATCATGATTATGATTATGATTATTATATTATGATTATATTATTAAAATTATGATTACTTATTATTATTATATTATTATAATTATGATTGTAATTATAATTTTTTATTATTATATTACTATATTATGATTATGTTTATATTTTTATTATATTACTATTATAATATTATTATTTATTATGATTATTTTTTATTACTTTATTATTATTATTATCTTACTATTATGATTATTATTTTATTATTATTATTATTATTATCATCATCATTATTAGTATCATAATTATTCATATTTTAACTATTACGAGTAACAAGCGCTTAAGCGATATTTTAGCTCTTCGAATAGTCAAGAATACCACTCTTCTACCACTCTTCAAAAAAAATACTATTCTATCACTCTTCCAAAATTACCACTCTTCCAAAGCTATTCCTTGATTTTATACGGATATCAAAATTATTAATGTTCAACTCTCATTTCAAAAGTGCAATTCGGTTGGTAGTTGGTACAACAGTGCAGTACGTGTTACCATTTTCATAGAAGCCACATAAAATCCAGATTCTCAAGTCCTACAATGCGGCACTGGGCACTGGTGCCGCTGTTTTTCCGCTATGATTTTTTTTTTTTTACTTCTTTTTTAAATCGTGTCTCCGACTTATTTCGCAAGCCACACTCGCCGCAGTCGGCGCGCATCAAGCCCCTTGATCGTACATCTATTCCGATTCTGATCGGTTTTAGCAAGAAAAAATAAAATGGAGAAGGTGAGCGCTCAGCCAGAGTGCGCGAAGGAGGCGCTGGATCTGCTCAACTGCCTCGCCGATCCCTCCTACGACCGCCACAAGTGCGTCATGTTGCTCGACGCTGTCAGGGCCTGCGTTCTTCAAAAGGTCTTTCCTCTCACTCCACACATCGTTAGGCGTTTCTGCTGTTTTTCTGGCGTTCTTTCGTTAACTAAGAAGATAAAATTAGAAAAAACAAAGTAATATGCATTTGTAATTAACTAATTAAGCTTTCCTTGTGAACAATTTATATTGGCCATGAATTAAAATATTTGTCAATGACTCAATGGCAATGGCTGCCCATTATATTTAGCCCGTAACTGTAAATATTTACAGGCTGATAAAGTGAGTACGTAACAGTATCTCGTTTTTATGTGGATCGATAATAGTTGGTCCGTACAGGAAAATCTATATACAACTTAATGCCAGTACAAATGTACAATACTTCATGTTGGTAGAAAGTTTTTTAATAGAAGCATGTTTGCATTACAATATGCCCTATACAACCATTGAGAAGGAAATATTTTAAATAAAAGCATGTGGATTTAGGATACTTTTATTTATTTATTTGAACTTCTATTTGTCAAAGTTGTCAAAATAAATGTAAATAACCATTGTTGTTTGATCCCCTTTAGAAACAAATGGGATAACAATGTCCTTAAGCTCAGCAATATGTGTAAATTGCAACTATTTAAATGTACTTTCAATTGTAAGAATTGAAATACTGGCATTTTCCATGGCCCTCGTATTGGCATAATAATTACTTTGTCTGCCCTTTCCTGTCTTTTTTTATTCTTTTAGTTATTTAATTTTAATGTGTTGAGCCTGATTGTAGTTTCTTAACATAATTAACAGAAAATTAAAGATGAATGCCTTGTTTGTGAAAAGTATGGTATAATTATGGAAAGAAACAAAAATCATTTCTGAACAATATGGATGCGTTATAATGCACTTGGTGTTTGTTCTTGCAGAGTTAGAATTCAAAGAAGTTTGCTCCAACTTTCCTAGTCCATGTATTAGTCATGTCGCAGCATTCAAGATATTGATAGAATAGCATTTTGATTTTTCTCTTTATTATTTGCAACTAATTATCATTACCTACTTTAGTCCTTTTCCACATCTTTATTGTCCAGTCATGGTAGGTACTTTCTATTTCACATTTTTTTCATGTCTTTTGCTCTTCAATAATGTTTTACATTTTCTGATGCCTAGTTGCTTGTTTTGTGAGCAGAAAGTGAAAAGGTTTTCATTGGCAGAGACAGGCCAGATACCTCCAGTCCCAAAAAAATAATGAGAAGCCTCTGAGCACTATTTGATC